>MNCL01000071.1:0-600000 GCA_001932985.1 Proctacanthus coquilletti
CCGTCTCACACAGCAACACCAGTGAAAGACACCCTGAAATCGCTCGGATGGGACATCCTTCCGCATCCGCCAAACTCCCCAGACCTGGCGCCATCTGACTACCACCTCTTCGCATCAATGGGACACGCGCTCGCAGAGCAGCACTTCAGCAATTTTGAAGAAGTTGAAAAATGGCTTGGCGAGTGGTTTGCCGCAAAAGGCAAGGACTTTTTCTGGCATGGTATCCATAAATTACCTGAAAGATGGACTAAATGTGTAGAGGCCGATGGCCAATATTTTGAATAAAAAATAAATGAATTTACCTTCAAAATTACGTGTTTTTTTTTAACAAAAAACCGGAAAAAACTTATGCATACACCTGGTACATGCGTTCACATATTTTGCTACTTACAACAATATCCGGTAAAAATTGTAAGTTCGAAATTTTTTCGACATCAGTCAATTTAGGTAGTATATTTTAGCAATTCTTTGTTGCAGACATTGTTCAAGTCCTTGGTTTTTCGATATTTGTTTGGTAGGTAGTCATGGAATATAATAAAAATCATAAGATTTTTACAGAACCTTGATCGCCATAGGTCGAATTAGAGTATAGTCTATTGATTTGGTTTATTGGTTTTTCTCCATTTGTCTGGTCGTTATGTTGCAAACAAGCTTGGGTTTTTGTGAAAATGTTGTTATTAATCGATAGCTTTTAGGTTAACTTCCGATTTATGTTTATTGCAACTTTTAGCAGCAGAAAAATTGCGTACGAACGAAGTTGCGAACCAAAACAGCAAGAGTACAGAGTTAATAAAAACACATTTTTAGGGTCAGTACAATAAAAATCCAAGTGCTTATTACATTTTGAGATTGTTATATCGGAATGCTTAAGAGTCTGGCGGTTTCATAAAAACCCAAAAGATTCATGTAATAAAGTACTTACGAAAAGGTTAGAGCTGAAAAATGTTTATTTTCTACTTTTGCCACAAATTCCACATATCAATTACTAGATGAAAAATGTTTGGATGGAAGATAAACGTCCATCAAGCACAAAGTTTCTATTTTAATGATACTTTGATGAAAGTTTAAAAGAAATCATAATTAAACAGAACACATTTTACTTAATTAATTGGTAACTTTTGAGCAAAACTACAAAAATCATATTAATAATTTCTCCGAGCTCTCTAACCCAAATATTACTATTGCAGTGATCCGTTCAACTAGAAGTCGTATTTACACGTGAAAGATTTCAACATATTTCCGTGCCTTTCTTCCCTAACAAGAATATGCTTAATTAAAAGAACGTTCATGGCTTAAGCAACGAGCTACCTGATCTGGCATCAAACTCCAAATGGAAGCGAACTGCTGAGCTCCCCTCAGAAATCAAACAGCTTTACACCCTGTCCGTTCCGATGCTCCTCCTTTCAGTCAATCCCAGTTCTTAATCCACTTTCTTGTCTATTGTTTATAGTCAACTATAAGTTAGAGCTTGTAGATTCCAATACTCACTTTATTTTGCTCACTTGATTTAAATCATAATAAAGTATTTGCTAGAAGTGCAAAACAAGTGAATTCCTAAGCTTTATCCATGTAGGCATTCTTTTAAAGATTTTTCATTATGGATATTATAAAATTATTTTTTAGTTTAGATAGGTACATTTAAAAGCTTAAATGCATTATTAGAATATCATATTTTTGCTTTGAATTTAGAGATAAGACAAGAGATAAGAAATATAATCTAATTTTATTCATCAGGCATAAGCCACGTGCGTGACTTCATTCTCGAACTAAATGTTATCCTCATTTTTCCTCTTATTGCATCACGTGACGTGTCGTGTGATATGTAAATATTGAAAAAATGTAGTCTATGACCGTCTGCATTCAATAGGATGTTGCGAAAATAAGTGCACTCAGAGGAAGAAGCTTACACTCCATACCAAGGCAAAGACCAATTTTATTTAAGTTTGTAAGTTGATATTTTATACTTTTACATTTTAATAAAGAATCAAATTTTCTTATTTCTAAATTTCTATAAACCAAGTCAGAATATTATTTTTGAGTTGTATTTCCTATTAAAAAATATTATTATTCTTCAGCCCTTACTCGCTTTATATTATTACGATCGCATTCAGGTATTTTAGTGAGAAAAACGTCTCTTTTAATTATATAAATCTATTTTAAAATATTTCATGGAATTTTCTTAACGTGTCCGTCGCTCTGTGCCCTGACATTAAAAATCTATTTAACGTCAGATTCCTCCCTACATTTATTCAACATTTAACTTTGACATTCACGAAGAATGTTAAGTGCTTCAGATTCAATCTTTACAAAACAAAGCACGTCTTTCCGGAGACCCAAATAACTTGGACTTGAGAGTGGCGACAGCAGTTTTTTTTAAATTTAAAAAGACGCTTTAAGATAATATTTCAACTCTATTTATTCTGATGAGACCAACGAATCTCCCGGAGCAGTTGTCTACAGAAAAAATATATAACAATCCGATGGATTCACTTGGGTATTTTTATAAGATGTCCCAGGGCACATCCTTTCACCAGATACCTGTGCGGGGATATTCCATGTTTTACATAACTGACAGATTCCAACATATTTCACATAGGACCGCATGAACTCGAACAAGCCTTTTAATATTTCACTGCCGAGGGATCTGGGCGTCTAGAGCATTACGGGCTATGGAGGAAATGCTTTTTCAAGCGCAACAAATTATTTATTAATGGCTTTGTAACATTTCTGGGAGCAGAATTGCGGTTAGAGCTCCGCCATAGGAAAGCCGAATCATAAAGCGATTAAACAAACTTTCATAACACGCAATTTTGTTCCACTGATAAAATATTAGCAAAATCGAAATGGAAATGAAAGAGCCTTGCTGTAGTTTAGAGTATATTCCTTAGTTGTGATTAATTTTGTTAGCGTGTTTAAGATTATGCAATAAAGTTTAATTATAGATAAGGGACCCAGATTTCGTCTCGAGGTGAATATCCATCAATTTTTCAGTAATTCACACCAATAATTCAACTTCTACGGCAGGTTGCGCAGTACTTACCTGTTATACAAGCCGACCTCAAAGTAAACAACGTTCATTTATTTGATTTCTAACTCCTTTCAACTTTTGACGAGGAGCCTGTGTGGAACTAAAAGCAAAAATCCATTGAATATAGCATGCAATTTTCAAAGGAGCAAGCTTTACTCTTAGAATCAACTAAATTAATACCAAGAAGTGTGCTTCTAAAAATATTATATATGTATATACATATATATATGATACGAGTAGTTTTCCCACCTTGGTTGGTATGGATAGTAAAGATAATTTTATATGAACATATGGTATACTTCTATAAAAACGTCCAACATTGTTCTGCTATCTTTGCACGGATAAAGCATTTTTTTCACCTACCATACACGGTTATTCGCGGTTTAAAGAATTACATTAAGAAAAGCTGAATCCCTGACCGGAATTTTTCCTTATTTTAAGCCAATACCCAATGGCAAGGCTATTCATGACTAAGCTAAGAATCTTTCCTAATTTAAATAGAATTTAATCTTTCTTAAAATTATATTAGAAATGATAAAAACAACATCGTAAATAATTAGAAGTAATATATTTCCTTTTATATATTTCTTTCACCCTAAAGATTTTATGCATTTAATTTTCTTGCAATCACATAATAAATGCTACAAAGTACAAATATTATATACCTAATATAAAAATATTTCTCAGTAAACTTCTAATTGAAATTTCTAAATCAAGACGTTTTGAATTTACAAAGGGACGAAAATACCGATATACCGCCTAATCATCCACTTCCCGCAATGTGATGAAAAGTGATAGATTTAATTGCTCTTTGCTTCTAGAGCTTTCCGAGCAGAATGAGGCACGCCCATAAAGGTCCATAAGAAGATATAATTTCGACTCCTTGAACTCACTAATGGCCACAAAGAATGGGCACGAGCTGAAAAGCAGCACTTCCAAATTGTAGTTGTGTAGTACTTGGAATCGATCAAAAGGCACGTACCATGCATTGTATTTCGTTGTAATGGAAGTTAGTTATATATTAAAGCTAATAACTTCAGCGATGGTTCCCCTGGTAAAAACCTCCCTGCCTCCGTTGTCTACCTTATTAAATTATTTGGCCTGGAGGAATCCGACCCGCAAAATCAATGATCCTTTGAAATTAACCGTCCAATGAGAGTGTGATCTTCAGCGCTATGATCTCTTATACATACAAATTCTTATTGATTTGTCATTTAGTGATACTTATACATAAACGTTTTAAGGATAATAAACACCATAAAATCCGCCAAATTTATACTTGTAACAAAGTGTGTGCCAATTTATCGTGTCAATGTCGCTACTGCCCATTCCAAGCAAAATCTACAAATTTATTAGTATATAAATTTAGTAAATATTTGTATAATAATAATACGTATAAGAGCTCATTTTCTTTAGAAGAATGTTAGAATGTCCTTAACGTAATGTAGACACCTTTTAGAAGTTCTTTGCTTGTTTTATCAAAGAAAAGTTCTTCCAAAAAACATTTTAAAACGTTATTTTTTACTCAAAACAGAGATGAAAGGAGAACGCAAATTACTGTAAAATTAAAAGGAGATTTTTTCTCAGGTGACCTATATACGTATATAAAATTTATTCCCACGACGATACCGACAACATTAAGTAGATTTAAATTTACACATGACTTCTTTCGTATGTAATCTGTAAAGGTCCAAAAGA
Organism: Proctacanthus coquilletti; assembly: GCA_001932985.1. Classification (NCBI taxonomy): domain Eukaryota; kingdom Metazoa; phylum Arthropoda; class Insecta; order Diptera; family Asilidae; genus Proctacanthus; species Proctacanthus coquilletti. Next base: position 4,727 of record MNCL01000071.1, read on the forward strand.
GAAATTTCACCTAATCAGGAGTTTGAAAAAACATAAAATGATGAGACCAATTTATCTCCTGGAACAAAAGGTGTTGTGTTGCTACTTAACTTAATACTTAAAGATTTTAGTTTTAAAGCAAGAGAAAGTAAGACACGAATCTCTAGCTTATTTTGAATTTATAGGACAATCTTTAATATCGACAATTTGTTACTTTAACGAATCGAGCCATAATCCAATTTTCGAAACAGTTCTGTATTTTATCAAGCTACGTTGGAGTCTCAGTGTATTCATGGAGTGCCAGTTTGAAGTTATATCTAAATATACTTGTTTACGGAATAGAGAAATTAGAATAAATCAGTAACAGTCCATTAGCAGTATATTTTTATCTGTTTGCACACGATTTGCTTTTGATTTATTATTAATACCAATGTTCCCATTGTTTGCGACTTTCCTAAAAGGCACGGATTTATACCTCGAACCTAATTTTCATATTTATTGATCGGGATTGATTATCGGCGCATATGCTTACCATGCGAGCGAGTCTTTGGCGGGAACAATGATAAAATATAATGTTAGATCCTTCGACAGATACAAAACATACAGAAATGCATCTAATGCTAGTCTGTAAAAGCCTTTCAAGAAGTTTAAAGCTGCACCCGACATTAGACGTAGTATAGTTAAATTTAGCATCAACATTATTATGCAATGAAATACGTTCCTTGTTATTAAATAAGCTTCCAAGTCCTTCGGCCTAAGGCAATTTTAAAGAACGCCTCCGGGGAATACTATTTTAATGAGCTTATCCGGATATGACTTAAGGTCTTTAAACGTTTTGAGAGCAAATTTTCGATATTGACTGGAATTCTCAAGTTGTTTAAGTTCCAAGTTCCGCCATTGGATATTCCTTGTTACACGCCAGCATGGGTTAGACAGGTTCGCAGCACGTGCCTTTTGGTTCACCTCTATCCGAACCATATAAAAAACAAAGTAGAACTGAACGAAATTTTAAAGCTCATGAAAGTTTCTAACAACTTCCTTTTTTTCATTTTATGGAATAATTCATCACTCAGGAGTTTGGATAGTACCACAGAAGTTCTTATTGCAAAATTGCAGCAATCGACTCTTGCTACAGAAGCCGATTCCTTTTATGGCCCTAGTTTCGGGTGTTTACAAGTTTCTGAAAAACTCTCGACGTTGAGAACGTAGAACTTACATGAGACCACTCCGAAATTCATCTATTATTTCAGCAAAACGTGTCTATACGATTATCGAATTTCAACAGTAATTAATGCATAAATGAAAACATTTATTCCTTAAGTGAGGAACCACTCAGGCTAATGAAAAGTCGTAACAGGAATTGTTCTTTGCTTTCGATAGGACGGGGTGACATCTGGGATTACAGGAGCACCCAAAGGTAGAGAGAAATTATCAAATTAACCCTATAGTGTGCGCCAGCCGATATGGGAATTAACATGCTTGTATTGATCCCGGCCTTTGTATAACTTTATCTGACGTAATCGGATCTTTCTGAAATTGATGCTGAAACCCGGGGAGCGCGAAGGATTTTAGCGGCAAATAAGTACATTGACATCCCTCCTTTTTCGTAAATCTTCTTCTAAGGGAATTTTCTAAGAATGAAAAACAAAACTGGCTAAACTTAATAACAGCACATCTAAAGGTGTCTCCGAAGACAACGGCCTAGGAAAAAGTTGTAATCTGAGATATGAAACTTCCCACTGAATCTTTCGATATTCAAGTCAAATAAAAATATAAAACAGACGAACAAGTTTTCTCACCTACATTGTCCAAGATTTTTCGAATATTCAGCTAAAACCTTTCAAGATTTGCCCTATAATTGCCAAGATGAGAGGAAAACTCTTTTAATATAGTTTACTGAAAACTGAGCAATTCTATTTTGAAGTGTAAATTAGAATAAAAAAACTGTAACTTGTAAATCTACGTAAAAATATTTTGTAATATAGCAAAATACAAATATGAACTAGAAATTAGTTTTCAATAGAGAAAACAGGCGAACATGGTACTCTTATAAAAAAACAAATTAAATACATAGTACGTTCGCTTTTATCTATTTTACCATTGCTAGTTAGACATAAAATTTATTTTATTCCACAACAATCCAATTATTTAATTAAGATATCTCAACGGATATTACTTTTCAGATGAAACACATTATTGTTAAAAGTCTCATTAATTAACTCTATTATCCCTTGTTAACCTTTTCACGCCCTTGCATATGTGTACATATGGTTTAAATTCTATCGAAAAGTTATTTTCAGTATCGAAGCCATCAGGTCAATGTACAATTACTATTAATATTTTCAATCAAAACGCAAAGCTTCATTATTGGCGTGTATAAATAGAAGCACTTTGGCGAATTTTTGAATATAAGTTTAAAGTTCAAATTTCGATACGATATTTTCCTCGTTGAAGACAATATTTAAACGATGTATAAACGATAAACTATATGAAAAAATTCCTTTTATTACCTAAGAAAATTCGTCACGGAGGATCTTAAAGATCTATACCATAGCATACCACACCATTCCATATTTTTCCATTTAACCAGCCCACCCTTAGGTCTTTAACATGCCTGCAAATAAAAATCCGGATCAGTCATTAAAATTGAAAATTAAAAATTAATATGTGGTTTCTCTATCGGTGAACTGTTTCCGGGAATCGTTTACCTGGTGGAGAGCATTTATTTGCTTCCACAATGGGAAAAACTCGAGTATTTACTCTTATTTTTATTGTACCAGAACCCGATCACGCTTCCCACAACGTGCCTTAGGCTACGAGTTTATGACAGCACGACTGGCCAGTTAAATGAAATTTAAAAGGTGGCAAGTGCCAGCAGAGCTTTTAGATGATGGGTAAAATGCAATTTAGCTATTTATTGCGGCAATATTTCCAAGAAGTTGCCACTACCGTTTTTGCCACATGACTCCACACGAGGGAAAACAAGGTCTGCACTGAATTGGGTAATGTCTTTCCATCTCTAGTCCCAAAGACTCTTCTGCGCCGTGACCACACAGAGATTATAATTTTCTGGGACGTGTTCGCACAGGCTTCCACTTATTGTGCACTACGATTTTTATGAATAAAAGGAAATCTTATCTATTTAGGGGATGGCAACTGACAAATCATGTTGTGTCAGTCTAAAGGGCAAATGGGCGAGGGAAGTTTGCAGAAATCCAAAAATATACGCATATACTTTGTCCGCCTTTTTTCAAAGAAATTTGAAAGAAAACTTCTGAACCAATTTAGACTTTATTGACTTCTTCCTTTTTGGAATAGTTGTAGTTTCAATAGTTAACAAGTAATTTCGGTATTTATCCCAAATTAATTTTAACACAAAAAACAAAGCCAAGACCAGAGTCGAACAAAAGAGTATTGCGTTTTAAATATATACTAAAAACGTTTTATTCACATTTTGAAGTCATAAATATTGATAATTTTTTACCGTCTTGTGTATTATCGCAAAGGAAATAAGAACTAAAATGTACATGCTTACTAAAGTTTTCCGTTTCTAAAACTTTCGAATGTTTATCAATTTTATTAATTACATTCGTCAACATTTTTAAATAATAAAAAATAAAAAATAGTTTAAATGTATAATAAAAATATTTCAACACCACTTTTCAAGAAAAATAATTTTAAAACTTAAAAATTTGTATTTTATTAATTTTAAAAATGCATAAAATATAACTAAAAGATAATAGAAAAAAGGCTTGAGTACTAGAAAAAATACTACTAGTTTATTAAGTAACCTACTTTTTAATGAAACTAATAATACTACTGTTGACTACTTCAATATTTTCCTTTCTTTCTATTTTACTTGCTAAAATACCATACGGCCTAGATACAACAAAAAAATTTTAATTTAAACTATGAGACAAGAGTAATATATTTGACAGTTTTATTAAAATATTTAATTAATCATTTAAGAAGTGTTTCTGTTTTCTGACTAAAGAGTAAAAGAGGGAAAGTGAAATTTCTAGTTTTCACAGCAGAGCGAAATGTGGAGACAAACTTTTCTCCGGAATTCTATAGAAAATCGCAGAGGACTCATATATCACTCTTTTATGTAAAAATTCTTGCAAATAATAATGTTGTACTGTGTTGCAGAAACTATGAACTGGTTTTTGTCTTTTAAGCTGGGGAATTGTAATTCATGCTTAAGTTCATGTGTGCTTTCAACAAAAATAAAATTATTAAGCATTTTCGCAAAGACTTGTCCCTATTTCGATAACTTTATTATTCAAACTACTACCCAAGAATTTAAATTTTTCTAGCTTCCAAGGAGTTCTGAGGAAGACTAACTTCCTGCTTTGAAAATTTTCATTTTATACTGTGAACTGCACCACGCCAAAGGTCAATTAAATTAAAATTAATAATCACAACGAGGAGTGCGCCATGGGTTTTCCAGCTTCTCAATAAAAGTTATGCCATCTCCTCCATTAAAAAACTTTACTCTAGGGCGAACCACCACTTAGTTTGAATTTTAAAGTTTCAAAATTAACAAACAATTAAGCTTAAAACAGAATTGCGTTTCCAATCTTTTATACTAGTCCATGTTGGCAAATTAACTAAAGTAATATTAAACTTAAAATATCCGCAAAGTTGCGAAAGAAATTATTCTGCTACAAAACGGGAACAGATTTCCGACAGAGACTCCAGCCTTTGGTACACACGTTTTAATTAATTCTAACTTAAAAGTAGGCTCGTGGTGTCCTTGGTTGCGATCTGAATTAATTAAAATTTTACTAAAAAACTCCAATATTTTGTCCGTGCACTCATAAGCTGACTCAGTTTAATCTCACCACCTCGTTATGAATAATTTAGCGTTTAAATAACATCCTTGCGGCCGACACGAAGTAGTGAAAAATCTCGTAAGTGCGCGAGAACGTTTGGCAAATTTCCTTAGGGATGTTATAGAGTCGTTTACCGAAGGGCACGTCGTAAAGTGCAATGGCTTTGATAAATGCTCCTTGATTATCATTCATTGCACATAGAGTAAGACTTAAATGTACTTGTATGAACAATTCTACGTTAGGTGATATTTTTCATCTTTTTGATTTTTATTTGAAGAAACAGTACCCAAAATCTTCAGAAAATGTTTATGACACCAATTGTTAAGGAAATATATTTATATACTTATACATTGGTTCAGTTGTAGTGGATAAACAACCTGAACAACCTTTCCACTTTGGTCAAATTAAGAATCGAGTGCATTGTATTGATTAAACAACTAATTCAGTCTACACTCGGCGAACAAGTGGCCACTATTGACTCACTTACAAGAAGCGAAAACCTGGTTTATTTAGACAAAAATATACTACAATAAATAGGTACATGTTCTTATGCATAAACCTATGAAATGATAAATAAACACAGAAAAAGGAAGGAAAACATTTACATATAGTGGAACCTTTTATTCCCTGTTGTGTAGACATAAAGTCCCCATAGCAGAACCTTTCGACCATTAAGGCTTAAAATAATAAATAAGAGTTGAAAACAATATGAAATATTCAACAATTAAATCTTCCTCGAAAGTGACTTTTTCATACTCTGCCCAACAGATTTGTAGGAAATCTGAGGTAAAAAATGCTTTAAAAATTATTATATTCCCTTCAAAAAAGACCAAAAACAAACGTCACGGGCTTTCATGCCTGATTTTATCTCTGTTTTATGTTACTTTTTATGTTCAAAAAATAGTCATTTTATTAAAGTTGTTCCCTGTTTTGTAACTCAAAAAGTAATACGCATATTAAAATATATTAAATAATCCCCCATTTTATAAAAAAAAAAAAAAAAACAGATTTTGTATCTAGCTGGCTACCTCAAATAGAAATACTGTACTCGACATGAATATAAATTTTATAGAGTTCGTTTAATGTTTTGCACAAACTAATAATAATAATTGAGACTTTGAAATTTAATTTTCTAGTACAAAACCGTTTTTGACTTATAAATTGATAATTGTTGAATGCACCTGTCTGTGAGACCTCGAACAAAAGAAACCTTATTATTCCATACCATTCATTTTAAACCAAGACAAAACTCATATTTCTGGTTTGTTTATAAAACCCTGTACAATTTTATGTGAAACTGAGAATTTGGGGGCCATTCTATCTTATCTAATTTGATTTAAAATCGTCTCCAGTTTTTTTTAAATGTTCCTGAATTGAGAAATCGCCTGCAGAGCCTGGTTTTCATTTTTATAACGACTATTTTGTTATTAGTTGCCTTTATAGCTTTGTACAGATAACTAAAATTATTAAACATTTTTTCATGTCTACAAAAAAGCCAAACAGATTTCATTTATCAAAATCGGTCCAGTTTCAAACAAAATATTCGCTATTGTCCAGGTTTTTACATACATCTCGAATTTTGGCTGTACTACTTTCAATAGTACAGAACCTACTAAAATCCAAATTGTATGAATACTTGGTATCGAATAACATGAATAATATCTACAGACGTAATACACAAAACTTATATATTAGTTAATGATTTTAATGTTTATCTTCATTTTCCAGAATAGCGGCTAGAAGTTTTTAATGAAGAACCCGAATCTCCCTCTTTCAACGCAATGGAAGTGCTCAACGCAACAAATCAATACCACTACTGTGGCGAAAACCTGGATGGATTCCACACTGCGTAAGGAAATCCTCTAGTTACCTTTTTACCAAAAATTTTATTCTTGTTGCTAATTCCAGATATGAATCGCTCCACGGCTATACCTCGCTTCTAGTTTGCATCCTGGGAAGTGTAGCGAATGGTCTCAACATAGTCGTCCTGACCAGGAGGGAGATGCGATCGCCGACGAACGCAATTCTGACAGGATTGGCCATCGCCGATTTGGCCGTTATGATAGACTACATCCCATACGCGTGCATCGGTTACATCCTGCCGCAGCTGAACTACTCGCGGGAGGAGCGGTTCACCTACAGCTGGACCTGGTTTGTCATGTTCCACTCGATCTTCACCCAGATCTGCCACACGATCTCGATCTGGCTGACGGTGACGCTTGCGGTGTGGCGGTACATTGCGGTCGGATATCCACAGAAAAACCGTATCTGGTGCGGAATGCGGACTACCCTGGTCGCGATCGCAACCTCCTACATAGTCTGTCCTCTAGTGGTCATCCCGCCGCTCTACCTAGCGTTCAGCATCACTCCGACGGTAGAGGTGCTGGGCGAGGACGGGAATCAATTGAAAGCTAACGGATCGGCCGGCGGCCACACGTCCGAGGGCCGCAATGTCACGCTCTACAAGATGCTATACAGCGAGCTGGCCAACGAGCACCCGGCGCTGCTTAATTCGAATTTCTGGATCTACAGCGTCCTCATCAAGCTGATTCCGTGCGTTGCTCTCACCATCCTAAGCGTCCGCCTAATTGGGGCCCTTCTGGAGGCGAAGCGTCGTCGAAAGCAATTAACGAGCAACAAGAACGAGGTGAAGCAGTTGGTGAACGGAAGACCCGGGGAGAAGCCCAGGAAGAACAGCAAGACCCTCGAGAAAGAAAAACAAACAGACCGAACAACGAAAATGCTGCTCGCTGTGCTTTTACTCTTTCTGATTACGGAATTCCCACAAGGCATTTTAGGGCTCCTCAGTGCGCTTTTAGGAAAAGATTTTTTCAGCCAGTGCTACCTGAAACTAGGTAAGTGTAATGAGTTTTTTATTTTTATTTTTATTCCTTTCGATTTTTTCTTTTTGTTTTCTTGTAACAAAACCAAATTCGAGATCCAAGGAGCACAGACACACACAGCTTTGAACTTCCCTGATTATACTTACCGACGGCTTCGTTCACTTAGGGCTTCGGAGATAACAGCCTTCCAGGTCTAGTGCATCCAGTTCCTCCGACGTTCATGTAGCAAATGTTGAGCGAAGGCAGACGGATTCTCATTTTTTATAAAGCTAATTAAACACTGAAGCTAATTGAAATCATTGCTTGAGGCTGTGGAAAAATATTTGCCAAATTTTAAGGCTTTTAAGGGCTTTTGATATCGTTAGTTTCTAAAAAGTATTCGGCCATCTGCACTATCGCAAACACTAATTACTCTGGGTTCATTTTTTGGGAACATAAACTGCTTATCTACATATAAAAGAAACACATTAGCAACTGTATCATTGGTATGGAATCCCATTAGAAAATCTGGTAGAAATCCCAGATATAACATAGAACGAAAGAGATATTTTTTTTGAGAAAAGGCATGATATGTATACCTTGCCTTGGTTTGAGTTTGTTTTCACGTTGCATAAAAATGCTACGAATTATGTAATTAAGTCTATCGAACTAGAACCTATATTTATCGCTATATTTTATCTTAATAATTTCAGAAAATAAGTTTATTAGGAAATTTTATTGGATTTTTTTATAAGCTTTGTTCGTTACAGCTTCGGGTTAGTTTTTTAAACCGAGTAAGGGTGCACTAATTTGTCCCTTAGTCAATTTCACAATTAATACATTTAAACAACTCATAGTCACATAGTTCCACAGAAAAACAGGAAAAAATACCTTTTTCACACAAGGAACAGATCTAGCACATATAGCATTGTTTTCAAGAGTATACTGTTTTTCAAAATAGTCATTGTAAGTTAACAAATAGAACATAAAAAAAGTAAAGAAAAAAACATTTTTAATCTTTGTGCTTAAGAACGTAGATAATTTTAAAATCTGCAAAACAAATAAATAGATCTTAAAGATCAGTTTACATTTCTGAAATGTAAATTCATCAAAGAAAACTCAACAACAAACATGCATCTCTACAGAGGTAATATCCCTATAGAAAACTATGTTTTTAATTATATCTGAACCAGCAAATATAATTTTACAAAATTTTCCATACACATCTTTAAACATTAATAAACATTTAGAGTAAATTTAACTAAACAATAAACTCAGAATTAATTGATATACAAAAAACTGACTACAAAATCTGTTCAAACGTTGAATAAACATTTTCAGAAATTGAATATTATTTTAAAAAATTCAATTAAAGTAAATTTTAGCACCCCTACTTTCACTTTGTCTCAGCAAAAAAAAAAACAGTTTAAATTTCATATGCTAAACATACCGCGCTTAAGAGCTAGTTTAATAAAACGAATTCTTTTTTGAATTCCAGGAGATTTTATGGACATCATCGCACTCCTTAATTCAGGAATTAATTTCATTTTATATTGCTCAATGAGCCGGCAGTTTCGCTCAACATTTAGCTTCCTATTCCGACCAAAGATCTTAGAAAGGTGGCTGCCAGTTGCTCAGGAGGCTGATGATGAAAACCAACTAGGACGGACCGACGTCGGCCGAGATAAGAATGGATTAACAACTCAGGTAACGCAGGTGTAGCAAAGCCCGAAACGCTGCTCCCGCCGGGAACAGCAACAAAAGTCAGGGAAGACTTTTTGTTTCAACTGTTTTTTACGCAAATTAAGCAAATCTCAAGCTCGAAATACAACGAATTCGCCCTGTTCATTTGTGTAGGAGGGGTGCCCAGCGCCGACTTTAGTCGAATTTGTTTTAATTTTTCTCGCGAAGTCTGTAACTTGAGTCTGTCACGACAAAAATGATTATTTGTCACTGACACTTTCGTTATATTAATGTGATAATAAAAGTAAGACCTTTAATATGCGCACTTTTGTACGTATTTAATTCGTAAGGCCTAATTTAATGCTAAGTTTGTATATCGTTCAATGCGCGAGCATTTTGTGAATACCTGAATTTATGCTTTTGCCGTTTTCCAGAAATTGGCAAAAAGTATTAAGGCGAACATTTAGTTTACCTTAAAGACCTCAAACTTGGCCAAAAATAGCATCGAGAAATGTGTCGGCTTCAATTATTTGGATAAGACAATAAGTACATTTATCTCAAATTGCATTCTTATTGAAATCGTGTTATAACTTAAAGGAGCTTTTATTTTAAAAAACTATTTGTTATTTAATTCTCCGTAAACTTTCCCGAATGAAGCTTCTTGTAGCTAGGGTTATAGAATTATGAAAACAGACTTATCGTTGTAAATGTTGTCAGTAGTCTCTCCTCGCTTAACACAGAACGAGTTATTCTTCAAAAAAGTGGCTATTAAATTTATTTATTTTCTAAATAAAGGTATAATTTGATCTTCAAGATTGGTACCCATAATGTTCCTAAAAAAATAATCTATCAATAAAACTATCAGTCTAAATATACAAATTTCATTTGAGGTACTAATATATCTCTATTTTGAAGAAATAAAAAAAGTCACACAGTGTCCTTATGACTAATATTAGTTCGAATGTTCCAATTCAGCTTCTTTATGCATCTATGGACACTCAAAGGATAAATGTCTTCCTAGTTGGGAAAATCGAGATGTTACGATATTGAAGTGCCAATGATACTACAAATTTAGACACTTTCAATTTAACAATAGATAACATTTTATATATTCTTTTAAATTTTTGTCTTATTTATTCCTTTTCAATTTTTTGCCAGTAAATGTGTAAGCCTTAATTGTGAGTTTAAAAACAATTTGGCCATTTTATATAATGCATTATTTTACAACTCTACCTGTGGAAGAAATAAGAGAGACTGACATTTTCCTTATCAGTTACATGCAACATATTTGAGAAGATTAAGGGAAAAAGTGGATGTTTTGTAAATTTAAACAATATTAAATTTATTTATCTTAAATATGGTGTTATAGAGTATTTTTTTACATGATAAGACTATTGTAACCAGTATTCCTAGCCAAATATTACATCAAAGGTACTCTAGCATCTAGCTCAATTTATAGCAAAATCTATGAATTAATGGATGTAATTAATGTATATAAATTCGGCGCGCTGATCCTTTGGATTAATTGGAATAAAATTTTTTTGACAAAATTTTCCATCCACACTGTGTTAAAAATGAAAAGAAAAAGAAAGCAAAATTTTATGGCTTCTAATAATTTTTACATGTGAAAATGGTTTCCCAATTAGCTCTTTAGTAAATTTATTAAATTTATATATCTGCAATATGAATTATAAGATATATGGTTATCGACATAATACTAAACTATTAATTATAAAATTATAATTATAGTTTGTCGATATTGGGATCAAAGTATTTTATAACATTGACACGCCATTAGATTTTAAGTATGAAAAAATAAATATTCAAATATTCGTTGGAAATTGTGTATCTGAGATAGAATGTAAAATGCGATACTCCTCCTATAATTTTGTATATGATTGATTACCACGGGAAAACATACAAAATGTAATTATTTAGCAAAACGGATAAATATTAAATAATTCGGATGAACATTTGTACAAATTTTCAGAGTGGAATTAAAAAAGACTTCCCTTGCTTATTTTAGTGTTAACTTGACCCCAAAGGAATCTTTCGAGTTTGAAAAATTCCTTTGATAATATTAAAAATCCAAAAAACTAATAAATTCTTAGTTTTAGGAATTTGTAAAGTGGATAAAGAACATTCAGAGCCCCTAATAAATAGCTTTATCCGCTTTCCAAAAAACATACCACATATTAATATTAAATTTGAAATGAAATCGTAAACTAATATTCAATTGATAACTAGGATTTATTTATCATTTTCTAGTAAATTTATAACTCTATTTTATGCTAATATGAAAATATTATGATGGCGTGGCTTTTACCAGAGCTTAATTAAATCTTTTGTTATATTGTAATATACAAAAAATTTAGAGTTAAATTCATTGTACAGTAATACAGGTAGATCAAATATGAGATAATATTGTCGAATTATTTTTATAATAAAGAAAATTTCTGAGCGGAATTTGTGTCATTCTCATTAACACGCAACGCTTTTTTATGTTTGATTGTGTTGTATAATTGAATATTTTCGAAACAATTTGCGTGGATAGCGGTTACATCACCTAATAAATCATTTTTCAAAATAATAGCCTTTTTAATAAATCACTGAAATGTTGCAGTATTGTCCAGCTATTAATCAATTCTGGCTTATACCTACAAATTACAGGGCACAGGGCTAAACTGAATAGTATATTAATGAATTCAAATAGCAAGTCACTTCAACTAAGTAAAAAGGCCACAACTACATTATAATGAAGGGAATTTGCGACATTTAATTTGGGCCTTCTACTTATTTTATAAGATTAATGAAGAGTTATGACTGATATCAAGAAAATAACTTATAAAAGTGTCTATCCTCTCAGGGTTATTACGAAAAATGATTTATTTATGGATAGAAATGCCCCCCAAAAAAACCAAGAATCCAATGTCAATGCATTTAGACAAATTAATCTTTCTTTTACTCTTATCAACAACGTCCATCACTCTATATTTTCTTCCAGTGGTTAAGATTACGTACGTACCTTTGTGTGCTGACAAAGATAACCTTCTTCATAGGCATTTACGTAATTTCAGAAAATTACTTTTGCAAATGTCTTTCGTGCAAACAAAACGAAATTTTTGCAGATTAAGTACTTATTTCTATGTACCAAAATGATAACCATACATATTAGAAAGCCGCATGGACATAACGTGCAAAGGACACTCACATTAATTTTCGGTAGGTGATTGCAATTCATTTTTCACATCTTGGCAAGGAGGGATCAAGCATGCCTCTTCTATAGGCGATTTATTAGAAGCCGTTAATAAAATGTTAGATAAAGTATAACAGCCATCAGAAAATTAATGGAGGGCAGGCAGAAAATCTCGAATTACTCAATTTATATGGCAATTAATAAAGTAATCGACACATAGAAACAAAACTGAAAACATATGCTTCGTATACAAAAAAACCTAGGAAAATTAATAGCATATTTTATTCCTTTTGGTGAAATCTATATTTAAATTATTGCCCAAAACAATTTTTTATTTTGTGCTTGTTATTATTATTGCCTAAAAGTAACTCTAATTCGATTCAGAAACTTTTGTATGTCAGCTATTGTAAAAAAACTCACTTTATATACCAAAAATTTATGTAAATTTAAGACGGCAGTGAATTCAAAATACCACCAAAATGTTTATTTCAAATTTTATTATTATTGTACTAACTTATCTAACTTTATCCCAATATCGTTTACTCGGCCCGAATTGAACTTTGAACGAAACACGTTAAAATATTTTGCTTTCTAATTGAATTTTCAAATTTTTCAGCTTCTTAGCATGAGGACGATAGTATTTCTTTTTTACCTTTAACTGCGTTCCACCCCCGCATTTTTCATTTCAGTACCTTGCGAAATGTTTGACAGCCTAAATTTCGTTTACTTATTGTCCCCTCTGTCTGTTCTGAGCACGTACCATTTATTACAAATGTAAGGAAAGATATAGGCAAATATTTCAATGAACGACTGCTTCGAAGTTCACATCTCACGATCAGAAAGAACGTTCCAGAAATTCTCGTGCAAATTTTTCTATACATTAATAAATAATAAAGCTGCCTTAGGGTTTCTAAAAGAGATTACAGCCAATTATTCCTCGTATACGTTATGAATTCCTTCGTCATACCTTCGATATGTAATATAAAGTATTCCTGAATCAGAGAAGGGAAAAATTAGCTCCAATAGGAAGGCACTGTGCAAATTGCCTTTGTTTCCTTTTTTGTACAGTGGAAGTGGGTGCTTTATCAAAATATTGTTCACTCATCGGAAAGACTTAATTGTTCTTAGCTGATTTAAGTCAGAAATTTTCAAAATGAATATGTATGAAATATGCATGCCTAATAACGAAGGACGTTCGTGCTGTGTGGCGAACACTACTGGGAAGACCAAAAATAAAATGTGTGTATTATTTAAGATAATGTGGGTAAGTATGCCCGGACGTGTTTTAGTCACCTTGGAGGATAGATGTACTCAGCTGGGTTACGTGTGCTGCTACTCAAAATAACAGATTTAAATGATTTGTCAATAATTATCACTTACATACATCACATGACACATATTTATCATCAAATGCCTTTGCCTAAGTACATATTGGAAACAATATTCCCTAAATATATTAATTACGATCGTTTCTTTTATTATGAAATCATCTAACGAAATTAAAGAACGTATCAAAATCAATCATCAAAAAAAGTTTGGCAAATCAATTAATATCTCCTGGGCACAAATTAGGAGATAAAACATCGCAAGAATTAGTGATAAAACAGTTCTAGAGACTGTTGAAAATGATACTTGTAGCGAAGAAGATGATGATGGATTGGAGCTATAAAGATACGCTTTATACATAAAAATTACAGTCGGCAGAAATTTTTGTGCTAAAATTCCTCTTAGCCCAGCAATCTTTGTGCCTTGGCAATTAAACGCCACTACAGGCTTAGTAATTAATCCAATACGGATAGAGACAATAAACTAATTTAAAACTAATATAGTATATAAAACTGGTTGCCAATGTGAAACAAATCAAAGCGTAAATGAACTCCTGAAAATTTCCTTCATACGTACTTTTCATGTACGTACTTTAGATCTCTGTATTATTCCAATAAAACGTAAATACATTGAATATTCAGAAATTCAATTTAGATTATTACAGTGCAGATCAAAGGCGAAAACGCACGCGATTTTTTACTGTCAATATTTCAAAATTGCGTTTAAAATCAAAAGACGAAACGATTATTTTAAAGTATTTTACATCCGCATTTATACCTTTAAATTTCTCTATAAAGCAAATCCTCTTACTGATTTTATTCATTCCTCTATTTATTTTTATTTCATATCTTTGTCACGGCAATTTTATTGTATATCTACATTAATATTATATTATAAAGAAAGAACGTTTGTTAGGATGTTTGTAGGAGGTAATCTCCAAAAGTATAAGACTTTTCAAAACTCTTTCACCATTGGAAAGGTTCTTTAATACCTCAACATATGAACTATGGATTATCCTTAATTTATAAATGCTTTGTGTAGTATTTAAAGAAAATTTCTTCCCAAGAAATGAAATAGAAATCAATGCATACTGCGTAAAATTTTTTCTGTGCTAGAATCAAAAAACAACCGGCCTAATTTTGATTAAATTTAGCACAGTAGTGGCTTATGAATCTAGTCAACGTCTAGAATAGTTTCCATTATAAATATTCCATTTTTGGGATGATACAAATGATATCGAAATTTATAAAATTAGTTACAACAAATTTTTCATAGTCTGATTTGCAATTAGTATGAATGTGTAACTTAAATTTGCACCAATCGCAAGCATTTATTAGCGTAATAAATAGTATATTAAATTTACGGACAGGTCGTGCATTCGATTTCCGTGAAATGATTAAGTATTCTTTTTGCATTCCTTTACAATTATTAACTGTTTTTTTTTTCTTTCTAAAAGTGATCCTATGCTCAACTTAAAAATTTATGGAATTTAGAATACCATCAATCTATAGCCTGCTGTTTTAACATATAATTATTTTCCACATTCTGAAGTATACAAGACAAAAATAAGCATCAAACCAAATGTCTTGGTTTCAACACTAACTTCTAACAAACAGAGAATTCCTACAGAAAGAAAATATAACAATTCAAGTTGAACATTTCCATAAATGCACAGCATCTGAGCGTTGTTCGAATGAGTGATTGAATTTTCAGAGGACATCTGAATGCAAACAATGCAATCAGCGTCGCCAAAATAAAACCTCTATCAGAATAGAACACTTTCTTTGTGCTAGGAGCTTCGGCTTGTGTTTAAACATCAGGTGGGTATCAGGTAAACAAGGCGAGATCCATCTGGCTGAGGAATTTTTATCTTGTGTGGAAAGTGGAACATCCCTAACCACGCTTTCTGTTTACACAGGTTCTCTAGTTGCAAATATTTGTGCTATGGAAAGTGATTTGCTTTTACTTAAAATTGTAATATTAGAATTACTCCGCCGGGAACACACACTTTGTTAGGCATGCATAAAACACGGTCACTTTTATTACCTGTGAAATTTACGGCAGTTCTGAAAAGCTGTTGGCTATTTACAAATTCTCTGGTTATGCAAAAAGCCTTTCATGTGCGGCTTACCGGCCGTCGCGGAGGAGGATTACTACTCTTATTCACCGCTATTTCCCCAAATATCGCTTAACTTAAATGCTTTATAAAACGCGCGGAAAAAGGTACCTAATAATTCTCTAGGAGCAAACATGAAAGAGTTTCCTCAGAACGACGATGTGATTTCCATATGTTATTTCTTTTCAAATGATCCAACATGCCGTTTAGCATTTTCGGGCAAAGCTGGAAGAATACTTTTATGTCCGTATTGCTTTTGTTGAAAGGTGAATAAGCACGCAATTGGCAGAAAATCAAAATAAAAATTGCGAGCACAATTTCCCCCCAAATGCCACATGCGAATACACGTATATAAACAAGGAGTGGAAAGCCACGAAACCTACTCGCAATATCTAAGTAGCCTTTAAATCCATAAATTATTGATTTGTCGCTCGAAAAAAAATACCCACTCCACAATAGTCCCCAGTCCATGTAGAAATATTTTCAATATCTTATGGCGTCCTCTGCGCCTTTTATATCTAGCTGATTTATTTATAAAGCAGTCAATAGCAGGAATTTATCATCGTTCTGACTTTCATCGTATTCTTTGAACAATATCGGTGTTTGCTGTCAGGAAGTCAGACACCGATCTAAGGCAATTTAATCACAAATTGATAGGAAATTAAATTAGCCGGAAAATTAGCATCGCTATATTATAATCGTTATATAAAAATTCAGTTCTTTTCTAATTAAGCTCTATTACGACGAAAGAAGTCTCGATGTAATTCAATTTGCGATATTTAATAGTTTTCGTAGCCTTATTAAGGTTATTAAGAAACTTTACTCCTAAGAATCCAACTATAATTAACGATAAAAGTATAGAATAGCCTACCGTTGTCAAATGGACACTTAAAGATCAGTTTTTGCCTACTACTAAAATTCTGATTTATAAATAAAAATAAAAATAGCCCCCAATTGCAAATATTAAAAAATTTTACAATACCACTACTGTAAATCTCACATATATTCTTTTTACTTTGAGGAAGGTAATAAAACACAACTTTAAGCCATAACTCTGTTTATTATACTTGTATATAAAATAACATTTTCATGCATACTCACAAACATTAGCTTTTTAAGTGCCAAGTAAATCTTATATATTATTTAAAATATGTCAGTCGTTTTCATATATTTCAGCAGAAAAAACGATATTACGCTTTTCAGCACTTAAAAGATTTATACATTAGTACGTACTTTTTATTGGAGGCAAATCCTTGAGTGTCAAATAAAGATTTAACAAATTTTAGAATTTTTGAAAGTGCGTACATTTATTTTTTGATAAAAGTTTTGGTGACTCTGCACGATTAAACTCAAATCAGCTCGACGGGATTCTTGATACATTTCGATTTGACTCGTCTTTGCATTAGAATTTAACTCTATTTACTTTGGTTAAATTCAATTCGATTTGATTTAAATTCGATCGGTATCACTTGATTCGACTCGATTTCATTTTTAGCACGGCGCTTGTATTTCACTCATGTTTTGGTAACCGTTTTATATTAAAATTTCACATTTTGTAGATAAAATTCAATTTTTATATTCTTTATTCAGTCCATTATTGTTTAATTTACAAAAAAATAGATTTTTATATAATATGAAAAATGAAATTGAAAAAAATTTATTATGAAAACATTATTTTAAATAGTCCAGTGATTTTGGGCCAGCTTGTGAAAGGAAATTCAAATAGGTGTTAAGTAAAAGTATATCTGGCACAACACACATACTGGAAGTATGTTGCAATTGCCAATTAATCGAATATCACACATTTCCAAAAAGGTTCGTTCTGCCACAAATGGGTTTGGGACAAAAATACCTCGAACTTTTTCCTCGGTCAATTTCCATGAAATGTGCCTGCGACAGCTGAATCCTCAAAACATGACGGAATTATAGGAGTTCTCTGTTCTTATTTCTGCGAACTGTGTAACCCAAAAGTGATATGACTTACCAGCCCTTGAAGTGTATATTGATCCTATGCTAACTACGAACTCAATTATCAAGAGAATGAAAAACTTCTCTTCCAAATAATTTCAATTAACCAATTTCGAGGGTTTGAAAAGGCTAGAATTTGCACCATAACTTTTATTAAAGTCGCCAGTTTACAC
Source organism: Proctacanthus coquilletti (assembly GCA_001932985.1). NCBI lineage: Eukaryota > Metazoa > Arthropoda > Insecta > Diptera > Asilidae > Proctacanthus > Proctacanthus coquilletti. The sequence continues at coordinate 22,825 of MNCL01000071.1, forward strand.
AGAGCTAGATAAATACCAGTTGAATACTTTCTTAATCTGTTTTATGGCAAAAGTTATGCAAAAGTACATTACGTTATGTATTTTAACTTCTTCTTAAGCTCGAAGTCGGTGTCGAAGATCGTGAAATTGTTCACCCCAAAATATAATATTGTACAAAAGTTTTGTGGGCATATTTCGAGGTATTGAAATACACTTCACGGGCATAAAAGAAAATAATTACGAAGCGAATTACCACCCCTCACCCCTCTAAAAAAACCATTACAATTAACAAAAAAATAAGTAAAAGCTTTATTTTAACTTTAAAATATTATGAACTTCTTGCTGTTAACAATAAAAATATGTAAAATCACACAAGCAATTTAAAAATACATTAAATGAATTTTGTGCAAGTAGCAAAAATTTCTAACAAGAAAAAGGCATTTCCTTAAATTAAAATTTATTTATTAGCACTTTGAATCTAAATACAATGCTATTAATTTCATTTCAATTAATTTTTTAAAAAGTAGGTTTTAATTGAAAACAATTAATAGTATTTTAAATCATTGAATCATTCACAAATAGCTCAGATAAATTTTTTTTTTTGCTTAAATAATTTATATGCAAATAAAAACCATTTACTTAAAAATCTAAAATAAGTCATTAAATAAACATAAATAAGATAAAATGACAACAACAAGCTTTAATTATTATTTCTTAATTTGCGCTTTCTTTTTCATAAAATATATTGTCACACTTTTATGTGTAGATTAATTAATGACTATCAAAACCTCCAATCACACTCTTTTTCATTGCAAAATAAATTAAAATTGAATTGAAATTAATCCTCGTCAAACAATTCTTCTGGCTTTATTGGTCTATCCCATCCACCTCTGAAAATTCCTATTCTGAATAATACGACCAAAAGCTGCTAATCATTTTCCAAAAACTCTCGAAAAAGTATAAAGTTGTGTATTCCGATTAAGTACAGACGTGTGTTATAACTGACTTTTTTAGCTTTTAGGCTCTTAAGTCGGTTAACCCGGAGATCCCGAGGACAAGAATCGGTGACTGCCTGAGGAAAAATATCACTTTGATTGATTGGAATTCAATTCGTCGCAAGAGCGGCGTGCCTACTTGTTGACACTTTTACTCATGACTTCAATATTCACATTAATTTATTCATTCTTATTTCTTGGAAATTGTTAGGAAAGTGTTTGACACATTTCCGCTTCAAAACATTCTAATTCAATTTAAAATGTGTAATTTTGCCTGGAATTTCAGAGTTATCTTTGATCCCCTCTCAATAAATTTCATCCACTAATAGGTTTCTATAGTCACCGTATCCTTTAGCATATATAGATAGGTTGATATTCGACATTAAACTCCATTAAGGACATATTTGTGGTTCTCTCTTAAATTAGAGTGTAATTATTTAGTACTAGAACAATTAAAGTTATACCAAATTCACTAAATTCATAACAAGAAGTAGATCAAACGCGCGTTCATGTAGCGTCAAGGCTTTGTTAAATTTTGCGTTCCTGTATATAAATATAAATTTTTAATGAAGGTCCCATTTTATGTGTAAATTATAAACCAAAATACTTATTAAAATCAATTAGTATATTCTCGATACAGCTTTAAGCAATTAGCTGTGTATATTTTTAATGTTGCTACCCCCAATTTCAAATTTTAGAAAATTTGCTTTCCTCAGTTTTGTTTTGCATTCAGATGCCTTCTTTTTAGCGTCTCTTTTTTTGAACTGATCTATTCTTTTATTTTTGCGTTTAACTTTATATTTCTATTATATGTACATTTAAGAAATATCTAAATTACAAATTTATATTTATGAAAGGACAAATGGCTAGGTAAAGTTTTTTTTTTTTAAAAAACAGGGCTATTTTTTAAAAACAGGGCTATTTTTTAACAATACCGAAGCCTAACATCTTTTGAGTATCAAATCGACGAAGTGGACTAACAACACAGAATTAGAAATAAAATTGTTTTGGGATTATAATTAAAATTTGAGAAGAATATAAAAATTAGAAAAACGTTGGTAGTAGCTCTCATCGGCTTTAAATTTTTCTATGCCTTGCAATAGTTAACCACAACGTGAGAATGCTTGTTATTCGTATACAATTACAATTTGTAATTATAGTATATTTTTAAATAATTGCTACTCTATAAAGATCTTTTCAATGTTATGCCTGTTTTCTTTAACATTCTTGTTCCACAATGAAAAGCTTTGTTTTTAATAAGCTGATTATGGTCAGGTTAGTTTTTACCTACTTTTTTATTAAACGATTTAAATTTCCGAGAACTGGGCAAGTAACATCAAAAGAAAATATTTTTAGATTATTTTTTGACTTTAGACAAATCCAGTTGACGCAATTATGGTAATTTTAAATCTCTGACAGCATGTTCCTAATCGTAAATAAATTTACATTTAAAAGGAATGAAGACAAAAATTAAAAGTCTTTCTGGCTGAAGTAATTCTTGACAAATTATTAAAAGTGTTTGCTCACTGAACTTCTCTAGGAAAAATTGTGGCTCTAAATTTATAACAGGAAAATATTAAAGGAACTTTCCTCAAGGAGCATAAATATTCAACACATCATAAAATACCCAAATTCTGCACGATGTCTAGAAAATAACGTAGGAATTGATTGAATACAACGACCGTAAAACAATTCAAACTTAAATGTTCCAACAATTAAAACTAGGAAAGCACATTACCGCAAACGTTCAAGGATAGTCCGTTCGTGCTACTACATGAACAATTTATAAACTTTTGAAGAAGTTCATGTTAAAAGCTGCTTGGATATACCCTTAATTTGGTAAAAATCTATTTTAAATGGGCAAAGTTAGATCTTTAATAAGAATCATCGCTCAACTTGAGGCATTCGAGAGATAACTCGGTCGACATATCCTAACAAAATAACTTCAATGCTACAATTCTCTAAAATTTGCATATAAATGTACATGTCTGGATTGTAGCCTAGAATTTATAGCCATCTCATACGAGTGTTCTCTTGATAAGATACTTGCGAATGAGACAACATAAACAGCACTAGTCCATTTAATCGAGTTGTGATTAAATGTTGAATCTCTTCGCTTTAATCTTACTTTCTCACTATGTGTGTTTTCATCCTGCGAGTAACCGATTAATTTTCGTTGGTCGGGGAAACATCTAAGGTGAGCTTTGTAAACATTTGTAATTATCAACTTAAACATTTACTTTTCGAATTATCCCGCGAATGCATCATTTCAAGCTTTTCGGAAAAGTAAAATTCAAATTTCGACGCGATTGTAAGTATTTTTAAGATGAAAGAATTTTCCATCAGTACGACGCTATTCACACCTATATGTGTGTTATTAGGAAATCTCTTTGAAAACCCCAATATGTAATGAAGAAAATAAATTAACAGAGAAAATTCGCCACCGTTCAATTCTATATGTTTGTTCCTCTTAACGCTCAGATTACAGTACATCTTCAGATCTGTTTGAGCAAGGAATTCAAAGTGGATTACTTTTTTGTGGAAAGCAAAAATAAAATGCCAAGACATTAAGATTGCCGCCACGATGTTCAGGCTTTTTTAATCCCTGACGGAAAGACCAGAACAAAAAAATCTTCCCGGCGGAAATAAAGCGTCATATTGTAAACAAGATCGAGCTACTTTCCACGGCCTTCTATCATTAACCACCTAGTGCAATTAAATGTTTCTGTTGACAAGCGTTTCAACTTTCTTTTTATCCCAGAGGATACGTTAGAGGAGATCTAAGCCACCAATGGGTCCAAGCCTAATTATTTAATCCATGGCTTTCTCTGACGTCTACAAAAAGAGGATTTATGCCTCCTTAAATATGGAAATTTCCTGATTCCTCCAGACAGCATTGCTGTAGCCTTCGAATGATAAACACCTGAAATTTATGTCAGAATACCGGCTTAAAAACGACGACATTTATCCTTAATTTTCAGCATCAATAGGTTGTCATTACAGAACTGACTGGCAAACGACCCACATCCGTTTCGAAGGACTAACGAAGTATTTTTTGTTATCCCTGAATGCGACTGGATACAATTAAAATTGTCTAAAATTACACTTAGTCCGCGTACAAATTTGTATTAGAATTTGATTTCATCACCATTTCGACGTTCTGCGCCAAATGTGGCTAATGCAAACATCATTGAAGTAAGTGTTGACTTGAACAATTTTGTAGCAGGAATTTAGCCATATTCTAATCGATTGATTTCGGAAGAGTATGCACAATGAATGAATATAATGATATACATAATGAAAAAACTTTCTCCAAAGTCTATATATATACTCCTACTTTTGGTTTATTTCTGCCCAACGCTTGTAACACTTTTCAAACGGATTTTAAAAGTTATGAAAAGTTCTGAAGTAATAAGTAATCTACCACGTTATTATTAAAAACCAGATAATTTCCGTCAAATATTTTCTTCAAAGGAATCTATTTAAAAACGTATTTACGGTTTTCTTTTTATTTTCAAGTAGGATTTCAAAAATATTTATTATATATTATTTTTATTATTATATAAATAAAATTTTATTTACGTTATTTTTCGAATTGGTTCTTTTTAAGCTGTATACAATCTTTACTCGTTGTAATTCCTACAGAACTCTACGCAATCCTTCAGAAATGCTTTTGTACACGAAAAATTGCTATAACTTTCTATTTAATTATTCTAGTGGAGAATTGTAATAAAATCGGATAGCACACAATAATTGTTTTAAAGAACTGAATAATGCCTGTATGAATAATTTTAGGTTAATCACAGCAGCAAAAACAGGATGTTCTAGTTTCGATTTGCGTTGTACGTCTAAGATCATCTTCAGACTGTTTGGAGTGTCCATTGTGCCACAATCTAAGCACCCAATTTTTTATTGTGCGATAAAAAATATTAAACCCAAACTAGAAAATAAAACATTTCTTGTGGTATCTAACAAAAAATGCATAAATGTACACTTTCAAGGGTTAAGGATCCTTCAGGAAATTCTTTCCTCTTTTGTTTAAAGGGAATTAATAATACAACTGTGATTATCTTTCATGTTCCAACTTTTATTCAACACTTTATAAATAATCTTGATACCTTTGTTCTTCGAAAACAATTAACATATTATGTTATTACGGTAGGTGCATTACGACCAGTATACTTCTGAAGTTGAGAGATTTCCAACGCAATGTCTATTAGCGGCTTAAGTTTCTCACTGGCCTTGCCAAGCACATCTCTGTCTTCGTACGAATCAATATACAACCTAAGACAAAAACCTTCATAAATTGCTACATTTTCGTATCGGTGTGCACTTACCGAACAGTGGCTCCAGAACTGCCAGTGCCGCTTAGCCTCATGACTATTCTACTGCCGTCCTCAAATTCAATCCTCAATCCTTGTTTGGTAGCAATTGATTTATCAACTGGATCCGTATAACTAAAGTCATCCGCCAGTTTAACCTTATATGTTTTATCTCCACTAGAAAATTGTTTCCCAACGAATGAAGCATCAGTAATAGTTGCTCGCATTGTTTCAATCATCTGATTACACGAATTTAAATCACATTCCTCATAATCGTATCTCGTAAAATAGTTTCTGCCGTAGGTCGTCCAGTGAGCTTTTAGAATATCTTCGATTCCTTTCCCAGTATGTTGCATGATAGATAACCAAGCCAGAACTGCCCAAATTCCATCCTTTTCTCTGATATGATTAGAACCAGTTCCGAAGCTCTCTTCTCCGCACAAGCACAAGCGGCCGGCATCCATTAAATTGCCAAAGTATTTCCAACCAGTTGGTACTTCAAACATTTCCCTACCGAGTTTTTTGGCAACACTGAAATTAGTACAGAGGAACTGAACTTAAGAAAGTATACTGATTTGAAAATAAAAACATAGCAAATAAATTCCATTGCACCTTTCTTAAAATTTCTCTAAGTTATGGAAAAACATTTACCGGTCTACTGCTGCAGCGGTTGGCATGCTCCTGGCAAATCCAGTTATTCCGTTTTTCTTAAAGTACGGAATAGATTCCAAATAGTGTGCTATAACAGCTAGTGAGTCACTCGGGGTAACAAAGAAAGCATTACGACCAATGATCATATTGCGATCCTACAATATAAAAAATAAGCATGAATTGTACAATTAAAAATATAATTACGTACTCCATCCCCATCAAAAGCAGCACCAATATCATAATCTCCTTTCGCTACAGTGTCAACGAGGTCTTTTGCATAAGTAAGATTAGGATCAGGATGAAGGCCACCGAAGTCCTCTAATGGAAACGTATGCACAGCACTTTCTGGTGTTGCTCCAATGCAGTTTAAAAATATTTCTCTAACATAAGAACCTGTGACTCCATTCATAGAGTCTATACGCATTTTAAGCGGTTTCCCTGTGGCCTTACCACTTACAAAATCAGCCAACTTTGGGAAATCAAAAATTTGTTTCATGAGATTAACGTAATCAACTACTGAGTCAACAACTTCCACGATGAAAGGTTTTCCATCAACCTTAAACAAATATGAACTTTTAATTAGTTATCGCAATATACTTTATTCTATATACCTCGTAATTACTGACACCTATTTTACTAATATCAATCTGGAGATCCTGCACTATTTTGTACTCTTTTATTGTGGTAGACAATTGGTAAATTTTATTTGTTACAGCATCTGGAGCAGGTCCCCCATTTTCGCAATTAAACTTAATACCAAAATCATTTTCAGGGCCCCCTGGATTATGAGATGCAGTCAAAACAATTCCACCTAAATACTTGTAATTAATATAAATGCCCCAAACAACAAAAATCAATTTATTGTTACCCAAAGCTTTGTTATTTCGGATCAAACTGGAAACAGCTGGTGTTGATAGTATACCATTTTGACCCACCAACAACTTGGATACCTTTAAAAGAATATTTAGCAATTCTATTCGATACTTTTCTAATACCAACTTACGCCATTAGCAGCACAGATTTTTACAATAAGCTCAACGGCTTGTTTGCAGTAGTATCGTCCATCACCTCCTGCAATGAGCAGAGATCCGACGACGGAAGGTTGGTTGGCATCAAGAATGCATTGGACGAAGTTCTCAGTGTAGTTCTTTTCCATAAAAACTTTAACCTGAAGATATACAAGTTTTTGTTTATAGTTTATTGTATTGGGATTCTTAAATACAAATTAATTAAAAGGTTCAAGCAAATTACAGCATATTAAGAGATTTATACGGAGTTAAACGTTCAGAAAAGCAAGAAAGATATTAATTAATAAACTTCTGATTACTGAAACTATACCTTAGAATTTATTTATGCATTTAGTGATTTCTACAGATATTTCTTGAATTACACCTAGCAATCAGCTTGTTTTATTGCAATAACCATATTTCCCATATAAATTGCAAAGTAGATTTATTTCCGCAGGAAATTTTATATGAACAAATTACAAGTCTTTACATTCAAACTGCTGATGACTACTATTTACTACTGCCTCGATTAGCAGTCATCATTTCCTAAAATTGAAGTGGGCACAGAGAGCAAAAAATTTTTCTATTCTCGTATTATCGACAATAGAAAGATTCAATTTATTTCTGAGGATTCACTAAAAAACTTAGCCACCACTCATGTCTCATACTACCTTTTTGCGGAGTCCACTAGTTCCTGGCTTTTGACCCTCAAAGGGTGTAGTTTGAACAACTGATATTGCAACCATTTTAATAAGTTAACTACACTATATTAAAAATTATGTGAGCACTTCTACGACGACCCAGCTCCAACCCGGACAGCAACGGACTGATAACCCAATGTCGTGTAAAGGTCATCTCTGTCCTACACTTCTCGCAAGTCTTTGTAGGCGAACTCATAAACTTCGGACTTCACATGAGAATAAGAATTTAAAACATTTACGGCGTTATTTTCCTGCATAGGGATCCAATTTACTAGCCTTTTGTTTATTTTCAAATGATAATCAATTGCAAATCAGCCGGTTTTTTATCTGACATCTACAAGTTGATACTGCAGGTACTGCCAGCCCTTAATAGGTTACAAATTACATCACAAGAAAAATTCAAATTAGGTAAAAGCCTGCAAAACCATTAACAGCTCACAAATAAAATTTGGTTTTATTTAATAGCGGAGGAAGTTTAAATGAAGCAATGAATGAATATTTTAAAATGATGTAAAAATAAATACTATCACAGATAGATGACGCTTTCTGAATTCTGAAAACGACGTCACACGTCATAAGCTGCGGTGCTCTGCGTTTTACGAGATTTCATTTGGACAGTGTACGTTGTCGTGTCGGGTGTTGTTGACTTTAAGGGCAGTGCTGTGGATTTGGAAAGGCGGTGTGATACGTGTCAAACCATTTTATCAAAGTAAGTTCGCTGCGAATTCGTTTCTGCTTTACATTTAAGTGAAGGTGAAATTTACCAACACTCCTGGTTCATTTTAGATAAACTAGCAAATTTGGAGTTTAGGTTATTTTCTGAAAGGTGGTAGACCGTGCAATTTCTTAACAGATCAGCGATTCTATTTCCAACATACTCTTTCCCAACTAGTCAAGCCAGCGGCAATATCAAAACACTCGATGCAGGGAAACCAGAGATGTTAGTCTACAACAGCTCGTATATATTATTCAGCCAAGACTACATTCAAGTTCAGAATTCACAGAACTTTGCCCAATCAAGCACTATGTTAAAACTTAAACATCCAATATAGTTTTACTTAAATTCACATATTTTGACCTAGCTCTAGGACTTCACGTCTACCGAACTCACCTTCAATGTTAATCGTATGCCCTGGAATTACAGATTTAGATTTAGCCATTTAACTTGATCCTCTAAAGACACTACCTGTTGATTAGAAATATTTTCTCCAAAATATTTTATTTAAACTCAATTTCAACACATAGGCGAGTCGAATTTCTTATGTGATATCTTAAACTCAGTGAATTGCAGAAGACACTTCCTCACTTTGTAGGCTAGATATTTGCTATGTAGTTTTCCTGTCTAAATATTCCTAGATTTTGCTTTATGCGTGCAATCCACAATTAAAGTCATCTTGTTCTTCGACAAGCGGGTACTAAATCTCAATAAGACAAAATAATATTTACCACAACTTTTACAAAAACATTAAACCCTGATTATTAATTATATTTTGCAATACTTTTAGATGCAAAAATCTCTAGTTTTCTTGATCGTACTGGTGACTATTTTCGCCCGAGGCTTATCTTCGGAAGATGATAATAGCGCTCGTCTTTTGGTATCGAAGCAAATTTTGAACAAATACCTTGTGGAGAACAGTGATATTTTAGTTAAATACACTTTATACAACGTTGGAAGCGGGGCGGCAGTTAATGTTAAATTGGTCGATAACGGATTCCATCCAGATGCTTTTGAAGTTGCCGGAGGAAAATTAAGTGTTACAATCGATCGATTGGCACCCCAAAGCAACTATTCTCACATTGTCGTTGTTCGACCAAAAACATACGGATATTTTAATTTTACAGCCGCCGAAATTTCCTACAAACCGGTGGAAGAAGGAGATAAGGTAATTGCCTCTAGTTTGAAGCATTATATAGCTTGAAGGACTAATGAGTTGTATTTCTTTCAGATCCAAGTCGCCCTGAGCTCAGAACCCGGCGAAGGTGGTATTGTTCAATTAGCAGAGTTCAATAAACGCTTCTCTTCACATTTCTTCGACTGGGTGGCGTTCGCTATCATGACGCTACCGTCTCTTGCAATTCCATTCGCCCTGTGGCATTCATCAAAAACAAAATATGAAAAACTTGTGAAGCCAAAAAAAGGGCATTAGATAAAAATTGTAGACTGCACACAATTTATAAAAAATCTTTAAGGAAAATAAATTAACGTTTTAGATTTGTACTAAGGCGTTACAGAATTACTTGATCTTATGCTTTCAATTCCTTATGAACGATTTTTTTTGTTCTTATTCAGGACAATTTGTTTAAATAGCCAAATGGGCGCATTGTTTCAAAAATAAAGTATTGAAACCCATCGAGCGAAATAATGCTCTGTAGAACATTTAAATGAATAAGGCAATGTTCTATTAATGTAATCCTTCATTCCTCTGATTTGAAAGAAAATTTGGTAAAGTACTGGTAAATCTATGAATCGAGCTGCAAGTTTAATCAAACAATTTCCGTCCTCCCTGTCCTGCAAATATGTACGATGGCACCAATAAATACGAGCAATATGCACAGAAAAATATAATTTGTAAATAAATGCGTTATTGAGATTCAATTTATTTTAATGCTTGGAGTGATTACTCACAAACACCAACGTAGTGTAAAATCCAAATCAACGGCCCCACACAAGGACTTCAATATGTGCTAATTTAAGACATGAGAATCGTATAGAGTCCCGCTGCGGTAAAGTTTCCTGTTACCTTCCAAAAGAAGTAATATGAAAAGTAGGTTTTTACTTTTCAAATAGCCTGGAATAATGGATATATCAGCAATTCACGCCTCACTCCAGGAGATTGGTTGTGATTGAATAATACAACAGAAGTATAAGTGCAGAATATTTAATGAATTATAAATTTGTATAAAAATAATTCCTTTACAATAATTATTAATGTAAATAAAAAGACATCACAAAAATGAACTAAACATAATATTCGAAGAATTGGGAGAATTACATTGAAGCAAATTACACAACACTCACTAATAGTATTTAAGAGAAAGAACACAACTATTCTTACACGAAAATAACAAAAAAATTATACAACGAAATAAATTTAAATTAAATTATTAATTTCTTAAGACTTCCTAAGCTCTGGGTAAATTTCATATTATGACTAAACGCTACACTTATTCCTTAAAAAGTTATTTAAAAGTTCTCAAATACTTTGATTAAAACAATTAACTATTGACAGTACAAAAGAATGTGCGTCAGTACACATTAGTGTAATCCGATTGCTGCCTCATCCTTGTAATTAACTTTTGCTTAGTTGTGATGTCTGCAAAAATATACATTATGGAGTAGTTAGGAGAACTCATTGCTTAGAAAATTTCTTGTAATGCACAAATGAAATCTGAAAACTGGTTAACGAACGAAATAGTTGGTGTCGAATTGGTAGGTAGCCTTTGACTCGAAAAGGCACTGGACATTAAAATTATACTTTATAGTGATTTGTACTATTTTCAATTTAAGTTAATTCTTAAAATAAAATTGAAATTTTTGTTTACTATTTACATTGTTGAAAACCTGTAAATAGAAAGAAATTGAGTGCTACGTCAGTGTGATAGCAGCACTAATTGAACAATACGCTTATTGGCTAATGGGTATGAGATCTTCCTCAAATCAAATGTTTCTACCCAAAAGTAAATGTTTCGAACTGAGAAATAAATTTTTGTATTATAATTAATTTAGTTTTCACATGTAGGAAAATTTCCATTAAGAAGAAAATCTTCTATTGGCCATTCGCAATACGGTAACAAAATTTTTATAGTAGAATTGCTAAAAGAGCTAATTCAACTACAACTGCGAGGAGCACGATACGATATCGTATCACTAACGAGTTTAGGCCATTTTCATTGTCACGAAGAACACGAAGAAAAACAAAATATAATTTAATTTCTTTTCCAGATTATTTAATTCGCCAGCGTTTCATTTAATGAGATAACAAAAATCTGAAGCATGAAAAACATACAGTAAACATTTAGAAATGATAATTGATGCGACTAGATATAAAATACTCATATTAATGCCGACTTTCAAATATACGGGTGATAACACACTTGACTTTTAAAGCAAAAATTTGTCCCAAATATCGCAGCTGAAAAATTCTTCGAATTTTGAGTATCACTTAATTTCTTCAGGTAGAAACTCATATCCAACAATAGCCAAACGAACGTTGCTTGTAAATATTTGTCTTTTGCCTTATAATGTTTTATAGAACACACAATGACTCCTACACTTTTCAACCAACACCTAGAATTTTGGGAAAACATCGTCGCAAAAATTCCGCAAGTAGTAGATATGTTTTTCAAAATTATACTTCATTTAATTTAGTGAGAGACATTATATTATATTACTCAACCTTTGTGTATTTCCACAGTGTTAAAATTCAACTTAAACTCAGCTTAAGCCGCTAATTTGTAGCTTGTTTAGTAAAAAATAATACCTGAGTTGGGAATCTTTTGCGTAGTGATAAGTAAAAATCTTAGTTTCCAGAAGAAGTACCACAAAGTTTTCAAGAGTAATGCAAGTTATTCGGAATTAAGTTGAGTTTAAGTAAAGTTCATACTGTGGAATAACCTCTAACAAAGTAAAGTAAAATAAAATAAAAAACAAAATAAAAACACTTAATTACAATCTTTGGCCGAAAAATGCTGAATATCTTGAAACTACAAAATCCTTTGCGATGTTTTATTTTAAGACTCAATGTTAAATATCCTGTGACCAGTATATAATAAGCAAGGGATGAGATTTCTTAAAATGTGACGCCATATATATTTTACAATATAAATTTTCAAATAGTCTTTTATTACGTAGTACATAAATATTTGAGTAGAGAATAAAACAAAATACTAACTTTTGTGAAATGCAATGATTTTCAAACGAAGATCCGCCGTTGTTTTATCTGGGCCTTTGTCTTTAAAAAAGAAAATTATAAAGTTTGTTACAATGAAAGTTATTATAAGTATTTTAAATAATTTAGTTCGAAACATTTACATTTCTCAATGCGAGAATCACAATTTGGTTAGCAAGAAGAGCAACAGAATGATTTACCTGAAATATTGTTCATGTAGGGACTGACGTTGGAATTCAGCGGCCTGCAAATACTACGTATGTATTTCACAAAATTAAAAATTTATATATTCATTGAAAAACCTGGAGTTGATCAGCATAGGACATTCTCAGCAAAACATCAGAATGCGGTTCTCTTGGTATCAACATATTCGGGCGTGGATAAGGTGGTACATTGGCTGAAAATATATTCATGTTATAAGTCAGCACACGGGTTTATTTCAAATAGCATTGTAATTTTCATTGAATACAAACTCACGTGGCAGTTGAAATCCGGCTTCCGGTTGTTGCTGTGAATGCAAATGTAAATGAGTATGAGAATGAGCGTGATATTCTCCCGTCAATCGTATCTGCAATTTATTTCAACAAAGCGAATTTTAACTCGATTTCTCTTATTTGATTTTTTGGCGATCACATTTCGCACAATGGGAATTTTTAAATTTTTTAATTCGCGAATGTTACTTGGCGTGATGAAAGCAAATGATGATTTTAACTTTACATGATTGCCCTTTTTAAGAACTTTTACTAAGCAATGTTTTTAGTTAATACGCAAAACAAAATATTCGCCATCAGGTCTTCTCAAATACGATTGAAACTTTTTCAAATTCAGAATATTCTGTTAGTACGAAAAGACTATAGAACTTACCATAGGATCATTTGGATCCAAACCGACATGATGTGGTGGCGGGATGGCTAATCGTTCTCGCTCCAGTTGGGATATTGTAGCCGGATTAGGGTATAATGGAAATTGTGACGGATGCATTCCCCTTTTAAAAACAATAAAAGCAAAATGTAAAATAAAATTTCGATTTCTTAAAAAGAATACTACCTCATTCTGTAATATTCCATCCAATGTGGATCCAATCGAGACTGTCCGACTGCTGCTGCTGCTTGCGCGCTCTTTAATTCCTCTAATTCCCTGTTAACATAAGGAAATATATTTATAAGAGTAAAAATAAAATGCAAAATGCCACTGACAATGATGTTATATGTATTAAAAATATCTAGTAAACGCAGAAAATCATATAATTTAGAGGCAAGTTTATTTTGGCTTAAATATGTACAGAAAATGAAGAAAAATATGTGCCAAATGTTTTAAACAACTTAATGGCAGCTCGATAAATTCCTAAAATAGTACGTATAATAATGAAGGCATGCAATTCAGTAATGGAACTGTGTTATGCGCAATGATTTCAATTATCTTCTATATAAACTGTACCTCTCTCTACTATACATCGGCCCCATTGGGTGATGATATGGTGGTACCATCGGTTCAACAGGGCTGCAAATTATTAAAAGGTTAAATACATTAGATCATATTTGTGGACGACAGTGAAGTTTCTGGTTTTAACCAATAACGAAAACGTTGGTTTTAATTTTCTTTGAGTTGTTGAAGATGTGAAGAACTTACCTGAAAGCAACGTGCGGCCTGGCGTATTCTGAAAGCTGACGAAGGGCGGGAGTATCCGCATAGGGTGGTTTTAGTTCTGCTTTCAATTTAGCCTGCTGTGCTACTTGTTGTGCTTGGGCTTGCGCTTGCTGTTGCTGCTGCTGTTGTTGCTGTTGTTGTTGTTGCTGCTGAGAAGATTTCAAAATCAACTTTTCCATTTTAATATATGCCCTATACGGACACCCAAAATATTGACACGTTTAAAAGTTAAGTTACCTGTCGTCGTTCTCTTTCTTTCTCGGCTAGTTTTCGGTCCCTCTCCTCCCTTTTTCTTCCCAATTTTGAATCAGCTACTGGCTTAAAAATCAAATCTGTTCTTGTACAGGAGTTGTAATCCCCTCTATCGATATAACGAACAAATCTACAATAAATTTTATTAGAAAGTATTATTATATTATTTTTCCAAACTCCTACATTGCTGATTGTGATCTGTGACATTCAGTGTCGTCTTGCTTGGCTTCAGGACTTGGGCCCCGTGGAATATTATGGGTAGGACTAGGAATTTCTGGCTCTGGATCAGGCTCGATCTCAATTGGTACTGAAATGGAAATATATAATTACAATAGCACCACAATGTGTATAACAGCCACAGTACATGATTCGGTTGAATGATGGCTTCCCAAACTATTGCTAGCCGAATGAGCATGCGCTCTAAGAGCGTCCATATGACTGGTAGGTTTGCTAGTAGTACTTGTTAAAGGATTTTCCGTAAACGACGGATGCTGCTGCGGATAATGTTGCGAATTCTGATATTGTGATGAGGTGGAGGAGGAAGAATTACTGCTATTACTGGCGCCTTGTGGAGTCTTTGGTGTCGGCGGTTTTATCTAGATATGTTGAATCCATTTAAAGCGTGAACATTACAAAATAATGCTATTACCTTATGCTGCATACTCTGGGAATTCTGTATTGCTATCGGTTTTTCTACAAGCGGAGAAGCTTCCTCTGGCCTTGATGTAATTGGCTGATGATGAGACATAACCGCTGGTTCCAAAGGCCCCGTAGGCGGTGGAGGTTTCATGTAGGAAGCAAATCCTGGTCCATAGGGATGATATGGATAAGGGGAATTAAATGGATTATGATGGTGAGGATAAAACATCGAAGGATGTAGTAAATGATGAGGATATGGATTTTGGGCAGGATGCACTCCCATTGGAGGTATTCCTGCGCCTGGACCTATAAGAGGTAATGCAAGAGGCATTTGCGGATGACGAATCACAGGGGGTGATGCACCAGGCCGCAAATGATGGGGAGGAGGAGAAGCACCTAGTCCGCGCTGTCCTTGTGGGCCGTACATCTTGCTTAAAGGACTAGCCATTAGCGCAGAGGCATTCGATACTGGTGGAGGCGTCATATGAGGAGACTGTTGTCGCAACAAAGCATGACGATCCCGTTCCGCTACTGCAGCCGCTGCCGCAGATAATGCTGAAGCTGAAGGATGATGACTCAAAGGACTTTGTGGTACTGGATGCAAAGGACTAGCCCTGCTAATGCTACCAGTACTAGCAGCCGGAGATGCACTACGATGGGAGGAATTACTGTGCAATGTTGAATTTTGCACACTCGGACTAGCCCTGCTAAAAGCTGAAGAGGGAACTGTAGAAGGCGGTTGCGCTGAAGAAACCGAAGGCGGAACACTAGGTGGAGTTCGTCTCCCCACGGCACTTTCATTTAAACCGCTGATAGAACT
This sequence comes from Proctacanthus coquilletti, assembly GCA_001932985.1. Taxonomy (NCBI): domain Eukaryota; kingdom Metazoa; phylum Arthropoda; class Insecta; order Diptera; family Asilidae; genus Proctacanthus; species Proctacanthus coquilletti. Next base: position 38,727 of record MNCL01000071.1, read on the forward strand.
GCTAATAAGAGATAATGGATTGTTCGCTCCCACAGGCAGCGATGGTTGCATGATATGGTTTGTATGGTGAGAAGAATGTGATAAAGGCAATCCACTGCTACCAGATGACCCCAAATGCAAAGGCAGGGGATGTCCAAGTATCCCAGTACCGCCTAAGCCAGAAAGGGGTGAGGATCGAAGCGATGGTTGATTTGGTTCCCTTGCACTCATTGCGTTGTTACTATTTACACTTTCAGTGCGTTGGGTAGCTGGTGACGGTGTCCTGTTCTGATTCGCCACGTTGTGATGACTGGGTGGAATATGATTTGGCAAAGCTAAAGGAGCCGGACTCTGGTGAATTGAAGACTGAATATCCTGATGAGGACGATGAAGGTGTAGATGACTGGTCGACCCAGTTGTAATCTGGGGATGAATGGCCGACGAAGCCATTGTATTTGTACCAGACGAAGATGAAGTAGTTGAGCTCGGTGGTAATAGCATTGAATTTGTTGTTTGTAAACTTGAATTCGGAGTTGGAATTGGCGAAGAGTTTGTTGAAACAAGTGTTGGATGATTAGCAGATTGTATAGAACCTGGAAGTCCCGGATGACTGGTTACTAGCCCTGAGGAATGAAGTCCAGGAAGGCTCTGCACTTGTGGTATAATTGGAGAGGGATGTGGCGAATGGAACTGGGACTGCGAATTACTGTTACTTCCTTGACTATCCTGATTTGGAGTTGTTCTAGCTGAAGCATCTATCGGGCTTTCCGACGGAGTGTATTTATTACTTTGTGGCTCTCCATAGGGTGAGCTCTTAATGAGATTTTCACCATGATATGAGGATTTCAACACTTGTTCCGATGAAGGATATTTAAGATCTTGTGGTTGCATGTTCTGAGCTGAAGGTACACCATATTTATTAAGCGGTTCGCCATACTTCATCATCATATTTGGTTCGTAAGGTGAACGAGAGAGCGAAAGAGCCTCAGGGGTGTAATGAGGTTTATTTAATGCTTGATTATTTGACTCACTATTAAATTTGTGCGATTCTACGAGAGATGGATATTTTATATTAGGCTCTGGAGGATATTTGGATCCATCCGGATGATAAGACTTTATATCCGGAATCTTGATCGTGTCTGAATACGGTTTGGGAGCCAATTCTCCTTGGAATTTGTTCGATTGTTCCAAATACTTCATATCGTATTTGTTTCCTATCTCTTGACCGTATTTTATTGTGTCACAGGGAGGATACTTGATATCCTGGGTAAATTTCATTGGTCCTTCCTGGCTGTATTTTATTGAATCACTATACTTCATGTCCAACTCTTGTGGGTACTTCATTTCAGACGAGCTGAACTTAATATGCCCATCGAAAGATTGCACTTCATACTTTTGCTCCATTTCGCTTGGTGGCGGTTCATTTAGACTCGGCTTACTCTCACTCTTTATTTCGATCTTAACTTTTAAATCTTGTGGCTCATTACTATTTTGGTTGCAAGAGGCGTCCATCGAGTCCTCATTGGGCTCCTTTTTAATGTAAACCTCCTTTGGCGAATAGTCTATATCCGCTGGTTGTGGTATGTTTTGAGAGGTATTAATTTCTTGCTTTATATTAGCTATCTTTGAAAGCATTTCCTGTTCTTTAGGCACATAGCTATTCGAATTTTCCTCTAAGACTGTTTCTACAATTTCTTTTTCTGGAATAGTCTCTGGTAATTGTCCAGGAGAATTGTTGGATTGAGGAATATTTTCTTCTGGATGCTGTTCAACAGGAGTTTGGTTTAACTCATCCTCAGCAGAAACTTCTTTGTCATTGGCAATATTCGAACGAGTTTCTGGAACTGGTATTAATATTGCGTCTAATTTATCTTCAGTTTCCTTAACCAATGTAGACATATTTGGAGTATCCGTTGCTTCATTTGTATTGTCAGCCTCATCTAATACAGAATCTGGCCTGCTATCCGAATTCATACTCTCTGCAGGACTCTGTAATTTTCAAAGTCATATTTAAATTTAGCTCAACTTGTATTACAGATCAAATCTGCTACCATCCCATAAAAAGATTTTAAAAACCATACTGTCGTTTCAAATAAGAAAACACTAGATTTTATTTTGTATAGTGCAAAAGATGAATATTTTAATTAATTATTTAAACGCATGTCTAGCTTTTGATTCAATTCTAAAATGAATTTATGGGATACTATTAATAACAAAAGTTTTGAGAAATAAGACTATTACACATTTGTATGGCTAAACTCACGTTTAAAATTTTCTGTAGAGATTATATAATAAATGTGAAAAGTTGTACTGATGTTTAGATAAATTGTACTTTTCTTAAGTGCTCTTTCAACTTAATACAATAGTAACATATTTCGTAATAAAGACTTACATCTGGCCGCTTTCTTTTTTCCTTATCATCTATAGAATCTCCGTCTATATCAGATCGTTTCTTTTTATTGGGTGTGTCTAGTTTACCCGTTTTTCTCTTGTTATCATTTTTAGTAGGCGTTTTAGGACTGTCTACAGCGTCAGGCGTTTCAGTGCCACGCTTTGGACGTTTGCTATTTGGAAGTTCTTTAGATTGTTTATTTCTTGTCCTCATCCTCGACGGCGACTCATCCCCTGTAATTCATAAAAAGTGAAAAGTAATTATGAAAATTCAAAACACACTTAAGAATACGTTTATTTGTTAAACTGGAGTCACTATCGCACTCGCTAGCGTCGTCTTCAGTTAAAGAACTGTTTTCTTCTTTGGAAATCGACGATGGCCTCGATTCAGTTTGAGGTTCCGGAGTTTCTTCCTTTTTAGGAGGCGTGTTACTTGCTCTAGTGACACGATTTCTGCGCAAAGAACCTTGTCTTCGTCGTCTGTGTGGACGATTATTATTTGCGCCTGGAGTTTTTTTCCACAAATAATAAAATTCAACCAATTCTGGTGTTTCTTTATGAGGCAATAAATCTTTGTGTATTCTGAAGAAATTTTTTCCAAATTGTCTTAACCCCTTTATAAACTTTTTTGTTTCATCTTCTGTCCATTTTTTATCAATTCCTTTTGAAACAGGACATTTAACTAAAGCTTGCAATGCTTTTCCAGGATCATAACCAGAATCATGTAACTGGAAAAGTGCTCTATTATTAAAGTAGCAAAAGATTTCAACTTACTTACGACGTCTAATGCGTTAATAGTGGTATCATCCCGACTAGCGGCTAAGCATCCATCTTCTAATCCTCCGTCACACATACCTGAGGAATTCTTTTTATTTTCGTTTTTACAAAAGAAACTGATTTGGATACCTTGAAAAGCTGCCATAGATCTTGCTGCTCTTAAATACATTAATAAATCTCCATCCAATACAACTCCAGGACTCCATCTAGATTCTTCCAATTCCCTCTCAGATTCTTTATCAACGGGAAAGCTTGAAATGGGATTGTAATCTGGCAGCTTTGCCTGTGATCACGTATTATGATGTTATTTTAATCATATTACAATTTTTCAAAGTAAACGTATAAAGAGTGATGATGATAATGAATGATCAGTATTGCTTACACAAGAAATAGGTGAATCATGCATTATAGTGAATTTAAAACAATGCCCAAAATAAAAATTAATGTATGAGTATAAAGAAAGTATCTTTCACTGTCCAAAAGCAGTTTTCTTTTCATAAAAAAGCGGAATGCGTGTGACGACAATTCTGCAATATTAATATATAAACAATATTAATATAAATGTAAAGTATAAACTAATATAAAACTGAATTCTATAATAAAACTTTTTAGTACACCGCCTAATAATGTCTACTTAGCCTTTTTTATCTGAACCTAAACATTTACTGAGCAAAGCTTGTATATTTCATTATTGTAATAACTGATTTTGAATGGAATTATATTTAGGATTCACATTTTTCGTCACAAAGTGTTGCTATGTACAATTTTGTGCTATAAATCAGTTTCACCAAACATATCTGTTACAAGTTAACAAGATAAAAGAAATTTTTATAAAGTATGTTTTACTTTTGATTTAACAAGTTTTGTGTGCTAAATCAAAACGTGATTCATCATTCCCCGAACTAAAGACATAATATCTTATTAATAAGCAAAAATTCAAGCCACCTGATTCTACACTTGGGCAACAAAAAGTATACCGAGGTTAAATAACAAACTAATAATTGACTATACACGAAGTTCACCTATACGTAAAAACCTAATGTATCAACTAATATGCATGATTCCACCTATAAATTTCCAATTCATTACTAGAACAAATCTATTTTGCCAATTCATAAAATTTCTGAAGTTTATATTAAAGTCAAAAAGGACATATGTAAATATGTTCTGAAGAATTAACATAAACTACAGAACTTTGCAATCCAATTGTAACTTAAGCATTGAACTTATTTCCTTACAAACAAAATAATTTTGAATTTGATTAGAAGTTGTTACCGTGATTTTGTGAGTTACGTACATAGACATCGTTTACCTGGTGGCCGGGACCCACTCTTATTTCTCCCTGAGTGGAGGCCGCCATTACCCTTTAAAAGCTTTATGATTGCAGCTTTAAGTCCGTAAGAGTGATCTGAAAATAATTAGTAAAATGCTAAAGCGCTTTTTATCTTTAACTACTATTATCTACTTTACGTAATATTTGCATTCGGTATATGTATGTGGACAATTTCCCAAATAAGACGATTTTCTCTCCGATTATAGCGTTAAATAAGTTATATCTTCAATGTGGATACATATATTGGATAAAAATTAATTTCACTTAATTTTGTAAGAGAACTGAAAAAAAAGTTATTTCACATAGGTAAGATTCCTTTTTTCGAGTCCCGGAGTACTTCCACAAGATTTCTCGAAGCCTACTTAGTAGGCTGTAAATTAATTCCAGTAACTAAAAAATTATACTTTACCCCACAAAACTACCTTTACTGTGTGCAAGAAAAGTTAATTAAAAAAAAAATTCCAAAAGTTAAATATATCCAAAAAGGTGAGGATAATAAACAAAAATTATTAGGAAAAATAGAGGCTTAAAACTTTGATTAAATTTTAAAGATAAAATCTCCAACTTTACTTAAAAACGAGAGAAAAGAAAGTGCAAATTGTTTTAAAACCGATATCATAAAAGATAATTTGATTTAACACTTCTCAGTAAATAATGGTAAATTATAGTTTTGTTTAACAGAACTCTTTCATAGTGTGCTTTTTACATGTAATAAAATTTCAATATTTTTCATCACAATAAAATAAGTTATATGTAAATTAAGCAACAATTAAGATTAATAATAACTTAGGCCCAGAAAGTGCCCCAGTCGTCAGTGATTACTATTACAATAATTATCAGAAAATACAGCACAACTTCTAGATTTTAAAATTATATTTATATTCCGAGTTAAATCTGATGAACACCATTAAAAGTTAAATACGATATCAAGCTTCGAATTACTAAAGCGAATTCATTTCTTATTTCAGCTTAGACGCGCAATATGCCCTATCGATTTAAAAAGTCCTGATTTAGATTATTCCTTGCATGAAATTCATTTAAAACTGTGGAATTAGTTTTGAAAACAAGAAATATATTCTTTATTATCCCCTATTAAGTAAAAATATTATCTGTTTATTATACTTCTTCAAATAAATATACATTGTGAATGTAATAAGTTCTATATAATAATGCTTTTATAAAAGTGTGAAAAAAGTTGACAATTTTAATTCTCTGAATATCTTTTGGTATGTTACAAATAAATTTGCTCTAAAAACTCGTTGGACCATGAAGTCTTTTGTTGTGAAGGGTTTAATCTAAAGCCTTTTGCAGAAATGAGAATTCCAATAGATAAAATCAGTGTTAGTTCCAGGATACCACGGCACGCTTAACACTGATATTAATAATTTTTCCGTCGACATAAAATATATCTAATTCTAAAATTTAACTATTACAAATAAATATACCCAAAATTCCCAAATTCCTGTAAAATATATGCTGTACTTATTAAAAAAGCTCATACTGTGTTCCAGACCTAAAAAATCTGCAAATTAATAAGTAAACCATATGAAAATTGATGTTGATATCTAATCATCTTTATTTGCTTGCACTTTTCATTTTATAAAGAATACGCAAACTTATAAATATAGTTTTATTTCTCATTCTTATTTAGGAGTCTGCTGTTGCACAGATGTTATCAGCCGGTAATTTTTTTTATTTTTTTTTTTCCTATCTGCGAAATGATCATCTTTGGGCACATACTTTTTCTTAATAGTGTTTGTTGCTTACGAAACGAATTTTGCTGCTTAGAAAATGAGTCCATCGTGTTAAATCAAAAATCATGTAGAAAGGAAATTAAATTGCTTCTCTAATTAGCACGAATAAAAACCATGTAAAAATAATTGAGTGTAAAACCGCCAAGAATTTATGTTCTACTTTGTTTATAAGACAAATTTAATGTAAATAAGTTCAGGAAGAAGAAAAAATAGCTAAAGTGAAGGAACAGAAAAAACCTCTTTAGAAAATTTCATACTTAATGTAAACAGAGGTCTTTCTCATCAACCTCAAGTTAGGCTATGCTATCCACATCAGTGAATATGAGAGTCTTAATCCTATTAATTCTTTCAGTGTATGAAGATTCTGAAGCGAATATTTACTGATCAATAATTAAAATTAAAAGATAGTAATCTTTGACTGGAGAAATAATATGACTTGAGAAATAAGCACTCATGCTAAAATATAGAAACAAAGATAGAATTACTGATGATAAGTCCAAACCTTTTATTGGCAATTTATTAGGAATGTGGGAATTATGAACTTTAGAACTACAAATCTAAGCAGTAGCGGAGAACGGGTTTAAATTACATAAATTGTGAAATGGAAATATAATCCAAAAGTAAACCTATCTATAAAAGCATCAAATTTTGGAAGCGTAATAAAAAAAAATACATCCAACACGACCTTCCCAATGAGACGTGTTACAAATGATCGCCACAGCAAGAAAAAAATTAGTACCAAACCTGGTTATAAGTAAAGGGTTATGTAAAGTTTCTTAAATATTAGTATAAAAAATCTTGTTATTTGATATCATTTCTAACTTAATGCCTCATTAATAAGATCAATAAATCTCCAACAGGTCACGCTTAGGAAGGAGTGAAAGAGGTGCTTCATGGAACCACTTTACGTTGTGAATCACGCTGTATACCCCAACAAAGAACAGGTATCCAACTTTCTTTGGACCAAAACACATTAAAAAATCTCCCAATTTTATTCGATGAGCAAGGAAGCATTAATTTGCGAGCATTGAACTACTTCACCTTTTTCTACTTGCAAAACCAGGGACAAACTCTACCTAAGACGCAATGGAAACAAAGACTTTTCTGCTCTCGGTTAGTATGAAGCATTATACAATATTAAAATAATATGCGATTATACAAATTAATATGTACCGGATATAATTAGGTGCGTCAAATTTTTTCTGATTGTCTCAATAAAACACCCCTTTCCACACACACGACCCAACAGGAGAAATACTGTGGATAGCCACTATTACATGATGAATATTCAGTTCTTTAAACGCCTGCAAACATTGCGATTCAAAAACACTTGCTATAGTTCACAAAATTTCACTTAAACAACAAGTCCACTCTGATTATCTCTTTAACAAAACAGGCGACCATTTTGTTTTTAAAAAGCAACCCCATAAATGTGAAGTTGCTCACGAATCTTCTTCTGCATCATAAAGTAATACTTCTTTTAAAGGAAAGCATTTATTAGGTATAAGGGGTGGATCACTGATATTTAAAGAAACTTTTTAAGTACTAGACTGATGGACATGCTACTAGGGGCGGTTCGATGGCAAAGAAGTTATAAATCATATTTAGAAAACCCTGTATTATTCCTTCCAAGTATCATCTATTAACAATATAATTTTCAACTTGTGTCTTTCAAATTAACTCAAATTCGAAAACTTCTGCTTCTTTTCTAGTCAGAATTTCCTGCTATTCATATTTGGTTTAATCCATCAATATTACATATCAAAATTGTGATATTCGGATTTGTTCCGGGAATATTACCGATGTATGAATAACATGAAGTAGCGACACTCCTTAAGGAGATAAATTTACTGGTATAAAAATTAAATCGTGTACGTAAAAACTTTATTCACCAACCGTTTAGAAACTGTAAGTAAAAATGGTTGATGTGCGAAAAAAAGATAGACCTCGCAAAAATTCTTCGCCTAAAACTGAGAGTTGTTAAAATATGATAGCATGCGTATCTTTCATGTAGTGGCTTATTTATTATTTTTGACAGTATTTTTTTTATATATTTTGCAATATCACATTGATGGAAAGTAGATTCAGGCAAAATTTCTGCTTAGAATACTTTTTTAATTAGAAAATATTTATTGCAAATATGTTAATTTACATTAAATCGAAGAAATAAAACTCAAATATGACAAGAGTGTGCTCAAGTGGTGGGTGAGGAGTACCCAAACTTATTAAGATTTTCGAGACTGTCTACGCTTTTATTAATTTTTAAAACAATCTTAAATGATATCGCATGAAAATCCTTTAATGTTTACATATTTGAATTTAACGGCTGGCAGGTGCTACATGTGTTTATTCTCCGCTATTGCATTCCTTAATCTTCATTGGCTGCTTGCGAAAAGCTACACCATATTGGAGGATGTGTTGGTAAAACTACATCATAGTTGAGAATGTGTTGCGAAATCTTTGATAATATGCACCTCAGGCGTTCGTAGTTGAGATGTTTGATTGAAGTCAGCTGATTGCTAGCAATTTTGTACTCTTCACACTTGCCTCTACATGCATTTGAAAAATTTCTCTCTCTCTCGAACCACCAGCGCTTATGGAAGCAAGAGCTTTTGGATTATTGAAAGCTCTACCAATCCAATCGTAAAGAGCTTTCGACTATTTGCATCCTTGTCTCCTTCGTGCTCTCCATTGAAGTGTCGCTATTTCATTATTCATACTTTGCTATTACCACGAGTCTGACTCGGGGTGTTCAATACGGAAGTGATGACTTATAAATGTTTATATTTATGAATAGGAATAAGGTTCTAAAAATATGTGGTAGTGTAACCAGCAACCTCCTTATTCTAAGTAATGTTTTACTCACTAGCAACTGTAGTTAAAATGAGCCAAAATAGAAATTTTTAAAGAATCGTTCGCCCGTCCGTCTATCACAGAATAATTTCTCTCAACTTTATAAGAGTATTAATGTAAAATTTCTAACACGCATTCTTATGGATTTTGAGGACTCTAAACTAATATAATAGAAATTTACTTCACTGTCCACTTGAGGTTTATTCTTACCGCAAACTATATTTTGCATCGCTAATTTTCTACGTGTCTCTATTTCTGAAACTAATAAAATACCGAAATTTTTAGTAGTATTCGAGAAAGGCTTTACAGGTAAAGTGGTCTACGGATTTCTTCGAAAGTCAAATCGAATTCGATATTTAAAAAAAAAAAATATATATATATATATATGTGTATTAAAAAAGCTAACAGTGTAGGCAATCCAAGACCCAAAACACTGTAGCTGTGCCTTGTATAATCGAACTCTTGATGATTATAAGTTAACAATTAATTGTATTAATAACGTGGCGTTACAGGAGTTTAATATTTTGAGTTTACATTCATGGAATCTAACTTACATTTTCACATAACTTTTTACAAATGGTACAAAAAAGTTCCAAAGTGTAGTAAAATTAATTCGATATTTCGCACACGCACACGCACACATTCAAAACAGGTATAAGTACAAAACGAAAACAGATAGTAATTGGCCTTTTATTTAAGAACTGTACATTTTTTTGGATAAAATCAAAGAGAATAACGTTTCACATGGAAACATAACAAATCTAAATCTTATTTAAAATGGAGGGGAGGAAGTGTGTTTTAAATAATGCAGTCGAAGTATTATGTGAAAAATTATGAATTGATCTTGGCAATAAACGTTTTTGTTTAAAAAGTGAAATTAATAATTAAAATATAATACATATGATGTAATTAGAATAAATAACAATTGATAATGTAAACAGTATTTTAAATATTCCAGTTATCTGCTGTGTCCCTTCTAAACAACTGACTTTAAAGCATGTTAATTTCTTTAATTAAAACCAGTTGTAACTGAGTACTTAAATATTTAAAGTTTTAATAATGATAAACGTAATAATAAAATAATAATAATGATAATAATATATAATAAATATTTACAAAAATTAAAGGAAACACAAAATGAGACAATTCGTACAGAAATGGTTCAATATAAATGAATATTAGAAAGCGTTAGTTCAGATGTTTTTTTAATGAATATTCATATATTCCTAACATACGCTTGTATGTGTTCGTTTTGTTCAATTCTCTCACTAAGGTAAAACAATTTCCGCAGATTATAATTAACTAACGCTTATCACACCAATTTTATTTTAAATTAAAAGTCATAATATAATATGCATACGGGAAATATAAAGATATAAAAAGAGAACATTCTTTAACTAGTCGGCAAATTTTATTTGCTTAATTTACTAATTACTCTGATTAGCGCCCCATTCTCCTCTTTCAGACGTTGATTTTCAGTTTTAAGAATATCCAAATGCTGCAAATTACGAAACAGATATTTTTATTATTTTGTGTTTATTTAATCATTCGCGGGAATAATTTTTTTCTACTCCAGAATATATAAAGAAATAACAAAATTATTCTTTAACAATCAGTACTGAAAACGCATACAGCAAACTTTTGAAAGTAAGCACACATAAAAACAATACCAGCGTTAGTACCGCATACTTGCACACATTTTTTACTCATAAAAATTATTTACAAAACGAGTAAACAAATAATAACAGAGAAGTTATGGTAATATAAGACATCATCGTTGCAGGAAATCCTCAACACGAAAGTAAGCAAAGAAAATGTCCAAATATTACAAAGTGAGTTTAATTTCATTCCTCTGGCGTTGGCAACCAACATTTTATTTCTATTTTATACCATGAATCTACTATTATAATCCTTTACGCATTTATCATCGTTGTTGAAGATCATGTTTCATTCAAATTTGCATTTTCACTTTCAACAAAATGAGAAATTACTAGCGATTTGTCTTAATCAAAAAATTTTCGGAGAGAGTGAAACTTTGAAATTTCATTATTTTCTTTTTAAAGTTTGCGAATATTTGTAACTCCGTTAACGTTAAAATAAACAAATCTTCTAATACTCTTTTTTCTGGAGTGATTATATTTAAAGGCGCTACCTGGTTACTTTTAAAGCAAAGATCAATTACTTTATTTATATTTGCGTGCTGTTCCTTTATTTATATTTGTGTGTTTAAGAAAACAATTACAATAACAAGATTTTACGAATATTTGCGAAAGCACCGTTCAACAAAATAATCAATATATATTGTCATTTTGCTATCAGTACTGTAACCTTTTCATTTTTAATGATTTCGATGAACATTTTTTCAGTGCATCTATGTCAGTAATTCCCATATTGTATCAGGTCGAATGTTTCACTTAGAGCGTTTTCATCGAAACGACTTTTTTTAAAAGGCTATGTTACAACAATAATACTAAAGTTTAAAGATAGAAATGGTTCCAGGATATAATACCTTTAATATATTTCGTCCAATGTCGAATATTTTCATATATCAAACTTATTACTTTGACTTGTGATATAACTAAATTCATTTAAACCTCTAGGAAACAAACGTTTGCAATTAATAAAATGTTTCATTAAGACAAGTATTGAAAAGTTGTAGCTTATATTTAAAAACCAGTAATTTTAGAATAAAAAAAATACATTACTTTTACGAAAAAAGGAGAGACAAAACAGAGTAAGAATGATTTAGCAAAAACATTATGCAATAAGAAAAATTAAACTTTTAGAACTTTTTAAATTAGATATTATTTGTTCGTTCAACCTGGTACATGCACATTTATTCCACCACAGTAACAGAAAATTTTTTAAACAAAGTGACAAATTTTAATATCACGGAAATAACATTTTGCATTAAATATGAACAAAAAGATACAGAATGAAATACATAAAACTCCTATACAATAACTCAGATTTATAAAATGTCGGTTGCCTTCGCAATGTTGCAATTTGACACTAGAAGTTAACGCAAAAAAAACATTTCATTTTTACAAATAAAACCATCAATCAACAAAGAATAAACAAATCGCCGTCATACCGAAAACTGACCAAAAGCCCATCGAGATAAAATCCACATCCAGTAATGTTTTATGTAGAAATAATAACAATTGAGTCAATCATCTACATGATACGCAATGAGTGATGTTAAAGTCGATATAATTTCGCATATAAAAGGTAGGCCCAAATTTTATATGTATATATATATATATAAATATATTAATAAAAACCGTTCTCAATTAATTTGACTGATTATGACTGTCTCTGGTTACTGTTTCTTGTGAAGCTGGTTTTGAGCTGAAGTCGTAAGTTTAGACACTACTCGCGTTAAGGCGCGATTTTCAGCGCGAAGGCGCTCATTCTCGGTTTTTAACTTCTGTAGTTGCTAAATATGAAAAATTTTATTAAATTTAGTTGTATTTATTTTGAAGAATTTTATTATGTTTTATGGAATATTAAAATACATTTAAAGAGCCTATTTACTGCTGGTTCAAAGCAGGATTGTTTTGTTTGTGTGTATGTGTTTGTTTTTTTTTTGTTTTTAATAAAAATGGCAAATAAAAACAAAAGAGGCGTGCCTAGAACCAGCCATAAATATCGGAAGAAAAACATGATAATGAATGAAAACAGTCATATCACATTGAATATTTTGAACAAAAATATATATTGTTTAGAAAAAAAAATCGAACGAAGCAAAAAATGTGTGCTTTAGTATATCGTGCCTAAAAACATAACAAAAATATAATCAAGTACAAAACTGAGACGTAATAAAAATTCGTAATATAGGTGTTTTTATGAATTTGTTTTAAAAATGAATATGACAAATGTTTGGATTAAATATAATTTGAAGTAGATGAACGCAAAGGATAAACATTTGACAAAACATGAAGATAAAAACACAAGCAGTAGGAAAGTGGTTTGTTACTGCCTCATGTTTCCATGTATTGATTTCACAAATACGCGATTACCACAAATTCAATAAGGACGTTACCTTAAGCTCCTCTTCCATCTCAGATAATTTCCGTTCCATTGCGCGCTTTTCTCGCTTCTCCAGCTCCGAAAGAGAATTTTTCGTTGTCTATTAGAATAATAAAATGCTTATCATACAATATAAACTACATTTTGAATATTTTTTTCAAAAACACAGAAAAAATAATTCTGAACAAACTTTTAGAACTTACGGCGTTTGTAAACCTGTCGACTGCGGCTTTGGCATTTAGAAGTTCATCGTCCTTCTTTTTTAATTCCTTTTTCAGTTTCTCATTTTCTAATCTGAAAATAATTGCAGTAAATTCTAATAATATTTTGAAGTAATTAAAAAATGACTAACTTAGCAGCTTCCCACAGAGCTTTGTAGTCAATGAATTCACCGTTCTCTACTTCCTTAGTACCACCCTTACCCTCATTTTCAACTGCATCATTTAGGGACGTTACAGAACCAGTAGTAGAACGAAGTGTTTTTTCACTACCACTCTGCATTACAAAGTAAAAAATAAATTAATGACATGCCTACAATTGTCCCTTCACAAAAGAATTTATTCGTTTATTCAACAATTTTATCTCTTAACTTTAATTTCTTTCTAAGATAAAGTTAACATAAAAGAGCTTCGAAAAAATTCTTGTTTCAAAGGGGCGCTAAAAGATAAGTTGTACATAAAAACAAATAGATCACACAGTAATCTTACTTCATATCCTTCACTTTTTTCTGAAGATGCGCTTAGAGACCGGGCTGCAGCATTTCTACTTCTTGTTCTATTTCGACTTTTACGCTCTTGATCCCGCAACGACTGACTACGGGCTATCGCGGTGGTTGGAGTATTTGTACCGACTGATGTTTTGTTTGAACTTGGGTATGGGTTAATGTTTGTGTTCGAAATAGAAAGCGATTTACTCTTCGCGAGATTCGATTTTCTCCCACTACCATAATCATTTATTTTGGAATCATTCGATTTAGTGGAATAAGCTGAATTATTTTGTGGATATCCCTTTGCCAAACTCAAGCCAGCAGTAACTATGCCATTGTCGTAACTACTGTAGGGACTTACATACCTGTCGCCCCCGTACCCGCTCGCGTTATATCTATCGTATATACCTGAATAATTTTTGTTAATTTTGTCCGAATGATATTTGTTTATACTACCATTTGGATAATAGCCATTTCGACCGGAATGATTGTATAGTGTTTCGCGAGATCCGTATGGATTTGTGTATGGACTTTGGTACATTGACTGACCACCAGCATAATAGCCTGTACTAAGAGGACGGGATAAATATCCTGTATTTCGAGAATATAGTGGTCCGGACGAAAGTGGGTTTGAAGGCATGCGAGAACTGGATAGTGATCGCCGTCTCGGTGTCGTCGGTTGATTCGATCTTGAGTGGCGAAATGACATTTTGTTGTTTAGTTCGCACTTTTTCTGCTTCTATCCATCAACACATCTGTTTAAGATAGTTAACAATTGTAGGAAACTGATTTCTCAAAGTATAATTGATTGCACCTTAGCCATATGTTAAAAATCATGAAAAACAAATAAATATGCACTGATAATATACCACCCGTTTAATGTCATGAAAATGAGCATGAATAGTTTACATACATATATACTACAATTGTTTACAATAAAACTATACAACACAAGTTATAATATCCGAAAATGTTGTATGTTTGCGAAATGAAATAGAAATTAACACGTTTAAAATCTTCCTTACACAGTTTAAATGTGATGTCTGTTTTCGTAAACATTTATCAAGTTAGATTTGGTTTAGAACTTAGGTTCACATAATATTCGAAATTCTGTTTTTATTAAACTACGGCATGTCATAAAAATTCAAAAAACAGTTTTTATTCGAAATATACCACGATAAAATAACAAACACAAAAGTCGTATAATATATAGAAGTAGATTTATAAAATACAACAATAGAATTACGTCGTTTAAGTCGCCGAATAAAACAACTTGGCTTAACAAGGCCTTTAGCAGTGACTTTATCTAAAGGACTTTGATCTTCATAAGGTCAAATACAAAATTGCAGAAACGCTCATTTGAAATAAAGTTATGGTGTTAGATTGCGAGATATTTTTAACATTCAATTTAAGAACATAATGAAAAATATAAAAACCAGATAATTAGAAAAGAAATACT
Source organism: Proctacanthus coquilletti (assembly GCA_001932985.1). Lineage (NCBI taxonomy): Eukaryota > Metazoa > Arthropoda > Insecta > Diptera > Asilidae > Proctacanthus > Proctacanthus coquilletti. Next base: position 54,011 of record MNCL01000071.1, read on the forward strand.
TTTAATAATAATAAGGTCAGTACGCTATATAGTTCAATCTTAGATGAGCCAAAAATTGGCGAAACTAATTAAAGTGCAAATTTATTCGTATACCTTTACTGAGTACTTAGCGAAACGAGGTGAAGGGCATTCAATCTACCTATGCCATTTTTTGGCTAACAGTTCGATAATTAGTTACTATGTACATAAAAAAAAATTTGTTCAATGACTTTTAATTTTAAAACCCGTAACCAATCTTCTTTTCTAAGTATTCGAATAGTTTCAGTAAACTACATTTCAACAGTTAATAAACTTTAATTGGCTTTTATAAACAAAAACAATTTCGATATTTAAAAATAACTAAACAATTCCTAATTGATGTTTTAAAATTGACCAGGTGCCAAAGAACTACAAATTAAAAAATATGTGGTACACATCGGCTTTTTTCGTTCAGTAATGAAAGTGAATTGATGAAGGACGCATAAATGGAGCACAACAGATTTTAGAAAGAGGATTACCAATTATACCAATGTTTTACGATATAAATTTATAATCAAGGAATGAATAAACAACCTAAATTCTTTGTTAGTATAGCTATAAAGTAAAAAAAAAAAAATAACAATCTACAAATACTATCGGACAGGGTTACAAATATTCAAATTTTCAAAAGCGTTCTCCATTCTCATGCACCTTAAAATGATCCATTTTACATATATTATTTTTAGAAAACTATATTTCCACTAATGCGACAGAAATGAATTTACATCTGTTAATTGGAGTTATAAATAGACCTTGCCATTCGTCTGGAAAAACGTGCCTATTCACTTTCATATTCTCAGAAAATGAACATTATGCAGGTTAACTACAACACATCGTGACGTTTCAGTTTCCGTAATAAAGTTATTATTAGATTTATGTTGCCAGATATGTTGCATAAAACCGATTTCAATACCCTTCTGTCTCTGTTTTTTTTCCTTAAAGTGCAATCAATTATGGACTTATAAGTTGAACACTTCCTACCAGCGAATATTTGTATATTTTTGAAGAAAATCCCCGAAATAATCTGCGAAACGAACAAACTGAATGTCCGTTCTAAACTTTATCACGCACAAAGAAATTTCGACGCAGGGAAGAATACACGCCTATCGACGAACTCGGTTCACAAATGACTAAGAAAAACGGAAAATCATATGAAAGCCTAAACATTCGTCGGCCGTTTGCTGACGCTACTTATGTTCCCGATGTGTTCAGATGTAAACCAGCGCAAGGTGCGCAACGATCTAGCTCCGAGCACGCGAAATTCTTATTGCCAAACGTGGACAAATGTAATGAACGCAATGATGAATTGCAGGAAAATCGATTAAATTTAGCTCTTCACTTTTTTTAATACTTCTATTTACTTGAACACCTGAGAAAACTCTGACGTGGTATTCAAAATCTAGATCCATTTTATTTAATGCGCTCGTATTTTACGTTAATAAAATAAAATAAAACAAAAGATTTACCAGACTCAAGGACAATATAAAATGAAACAAGTCTAATACAAAATGAATGTAAACAAAAAAATAATAAAAGGAATTAACGATCCTTACAAAATGTGCAAGAATTTTTCTTAAAAAAATACGATAAAACGTAAAAAAAATAATATGTCATTCAGTTAATAGAGAGAAAATGTATTTTTTGAAACAAACAGTAGCTTCACGATCGTTCCCGATCACATAAGCTTAAATAAGATTATACGCAAATCCCATAAAATATAAGAAAAAGAAATTTGTCGATCACTCAAACGCCCTCGCGTGCACATGCTTTGACGTCAGAGAAAACTATTAAAATTTGGAAATAACATTGAAAATAGACTTTCGGATATCTCTCTTCCTTCATTGTACTTTAAAGTAAAATCTTTCGATGTGGGTCGGACACAAATTTGCTTGGCACGCGTTTAGATCAGAGTGCAAGCCACCTTGTCCAACACACCTCTAAAAATAACATTGAAAATCATTGTACAGATAACACGTGAAAAGTATAAATAATTGCAGGCCGCCGATTAAAGAATTTCTGAAATAAATCGTAGCTTTTACGGGCTCGAAATAACGCTTAGCTCAAGATATCATTTGAATGTATGTATGTTGCCCTAAAACAGAATGTCGCATATACTCCCAAGTGAACTATCCTTAACTCAGACTCAGCAAGCATAAACACTGAGAAGTCATTAACCCATTGAACTTCTGCAGCCAAATATGGAAGCATTAATTCCATTTATAAATTGTGGCACTTTCAAGTTCATATAATATAAAAGTGTATCTTCAAACTTATACAGTGCTTAAGAGCTCCTTATAAACATTATTATGTCTTAACGACTTATGTCATATTCATATTTGTACAGTGCACTACCCATTTACGCTGCCAGGATTTTTTGAAATTCTTTGGCGGAGAAGAAAACAGTGCAAAAGTCGGCTCAGAGTCACTTACAATTGATAAATACACCTGAGCAGTTAAACATATGTGTATTGTGAATATTTCTACCTCGTATCCATCAAGGCAGATAGAATATTCATTAGAAATCAAGTTACCAATTGCATAAACATCTGAAAGTGTGTATATTTTCTCCTATTTACGTTTTTAAATATTTCCTTATATGGGTCGACAAATGAAATTTTTTTTTCTTAATCAACGTTTGCAGAATTTAGTTACTGTGTGATCAGAATTAAAGTGATCTACTTACCTCCCGTTCTTCATTATCTGCTGAATCCTGTTTGTCTGGGTCAATTTCCTATCATCAAAAAATTTTTAAATTACATTTTATGTTAGCAAAAAAATTGTAGTAACTATTAAAAACATTTTAAACATAATATTTTTTTGGAAAATGTATAAAATTATAAATGTAGTATAATTAATTTCGATTTTTAAAATTCCCTCTAATTTATTGCCTCTATTGTTTTAAATTTGAGCCATGTGGCTCAATACAATTAAAATAAATAGTTCTCCTATAGCGTTACAGCGGAGCAATGCTTTTTTATTATTTAGTTGCAATTAAAAAATTATTTATTGAATAGGTCTCATTCAAACGTTGGAATTCCTATTTTTTCAAAGACTATCCTTAATTTGTTAGTAATGAGCGCCTTTAGCATGTTTAAACTCCATTACTTACATCCATATCCAGGTGTACCACTCCTGTGGATCTTCGCTTTGGCTTCCGTCTTCTTTGAATGACTGCTTGGGTAGCTTGAACATTTCGGCCATCATTTTCTTTGTCATTTTCTGCTGAAGATATATTTTTACAATTAACGTAACAAATATACAATTCAAGTAACCTTACCTTTAGCTTCAACTGCTTTTACTCTCCTCAGTGTTACAGTCACATCACTACTTGTGTCCTTAAGGCTATCACTTGAATTGTCAGAAGCACTTGAAGCAAAGTTTCCAGTTGGTGACGTGGGCTTCGAACTTTGTGTCGGTGTATTTGCTAAACATAGAAAATAGGGAATAATTAAGTGATTTGATACATTCCGTCAGTTCTCCCTACTTGAACTGTTCCTTTTCTGTGCTATAGATGACATATTAGCAGCGGCTATAACTGCTGGAGCGCTCGTTATAATTGTACTATTGCTAGGAGGAAAGTTTGATCCAGATGTTGCATCCTCAAGTTTGAACTGTAAGAATTATACCAAAAGAACTATAATATCAAGTATAACATGTGTACATTGAGTAAACGGATATATATGAGAAAGAAAATTCTTTAATTAAACTTAATTTATATTTTGTTAGTTTTCTTTTACTTTTACCTCCAATGCTTCAAATCAAAGTACAGGAAAATGACAGAGAAAAGGCGCACTATTTTGTTTTGAAGATTAAGAGTGAAATAGACTGATTAAGATTTACTGTAATTTATTCCGAAAAGGTTGCATATAATATTATATATATGGCATAACACTAGCCTTGTTTTGCATTTTGGTATAGATAAAGAACAGTGTCTAAAAGTTGGCGTTCTGTATTTCTAGGCTTAAGGAATTTTCAAGTTATGCTTTGCAAATTGCAAATTGCAATGAATAGCTTTTTTGATTGAAAATAATGGATAAGGCTTTTTATATCAGGAAAAATCACATTGTTTATAATATTTATTATTTATAGTTTAAAATGGCAAAAGAATTCTTATAATGTAAAAACGGAAATGATAAATGAAATAGACTGTTTAACAAATTTATTTTAAAGAATTAAAAGATTAAAGATTAACAGCATAACTTTTGTTTCCAATTTTTGTTTCAGGTATAGGAAGGATGCGTACAAAGGAGTTAAAGTAGAGATCAAACAGAAAAGCATAAATATCTTCTTCAAACGAACTCTCCACTGTGCACTCGGGACAAAAGACATGCAATTTCTAAAGTAGAAAGATCTAAATTGTTTAAGTATTATGAGAAAAAACACTCCACAGTGTACATAGCTGTACATAAAAATTAAAAGCTCAATACTAGAAACAATTCACTATCCCTTTAACTTTCCAATTAAAAATCTTTAAGGAAATTGAAAATGATATCGATGTCGCCAAACTAAACAACTAAAATTAAATATAAACCACACAAAGCCATGCAAATTATAAAATGCACGCCGAAAGGAAAAAAACATGCCCTCGTAAATAAATTAGTAAACACAAGCTCTCAACAAATCGGAGTACCTTTTGAATGGACAAATAGAGCAATTTCATGTTGGGAAAGCAATTTGATCGTAAAATATATGGTGAACATAGAAGTCCCTTAGAAATAAATTTGAGGTGAAGAACGGAATCATACCTTACTTCCGGAATCGAATTTTAACCTCCACGACGGTCGTCGTTCCGCGGAATTTTGGTGCAAAGGAGATGATGGTACTGAATCACCTCTTCTGTTCGAATTATCTTCAGTCAAAATAACATCGTTACTTAAATTTGGTGTTTCAACATATTTGTTAGCTTCATTGCGAAGTTTGTCCGCTAATGTGAGGGAATTTGCGTTATCTATGTCGAAAATAGAACGTTTTTCTTTGACCCTTGGTTCTTCCGGTTCCTGTTCAACCGACGGAACAGATGCTTTTTGATGATGATCGAGGTAAGTTTGTTCCTGTGGGGAAGCTTCAGTTACAGTCACAGGCGGCACGGTATTGCTAACCTCTTCCAGTCTTTTGTTCGAAATAGGCACATTGAAAGTAGTAGATATACTAGCCGTTGAGTCGTTACCTCCCTTCTCAACATCCTCATCGGCTTTATTGCCAGTTGAAATGGACGGTATCACGGTTGCTGTCGGTGGTGTAATCGTATAGGTTGCACTTACTCTACTACTGCTATTAAAATTGTTCTTTTCACTAGTTGGGTCCTTCACTTTGCTAAATGTCGGAGCAATGACTGTATAAGATGCGGTGATTTCTTCGCAAGATTGCGTCGACTGGGCAGGAAAATTAATAACATTTTCTGAAGAACTCACTGCCGGTGTTGTAGTAGTTCGTTCGTTAGTTTTGATTTTCATAATGGACGAAGATGAAGCATTTGCAGATGAAGTTGTCGGTGGTGGTGCATTTTGAGTGTCATTCTGTTAATATTAGCAGTACACGTAATAATGTAAATGCCCTTCAACGATGGTATTTAAATTTTAAACAAAAAGTCTATGAAAATTTGGTATACATTTTTTTTAACTTTGTATTCTTTGTTTGCAATAAACCCATAGACGTTTTGTAAAATTTAATCAGGCTAATTATATTACGCAATCGCCCAAAAACCAAACCATCAAATCAAACATAATACTTAATCCTTTTCCAAATGTTACCGAAAAAGTAACAAGACTTTTGTAAATTAACCAAATAAAACAAATGCAGCCCATTTCACCCAAGCGGGTTTTTGTCGGGTTAAAATTTGTTTTGCATTTTATAGTACTTACATTAGAATTATTATTATTTAAATTCTTCTTCTTTACTAATTCCTCTGCACTCTTGATCTCATCCAGTGTTACTCCCTGTGTTGACCTACGTGTTTCCCTTACACGCTTAGCATGAGCCTTTCTCTGAGTTTCACTCTCCTCATCCCGAACCGGAGGTACGAAAGACCTACATAGTTAGAAAGTTAATATTTTTAAGTAAAGAGCATTTAATGTTACAATGCAGCACAAAACAAATGCTTAGTGAGATCCATGTTATGCTATTCTTTTAATATTGAACTTGGTTAAGAAAAGCTATTAAAGTTATACTTGATTATTGTGAAAAATCATCGGTTATATAAAAATATTAACACACGCCAAACAATTAGAGATAAAAGATTTTGAAATAATTACTTGAAGAAATTTTTAAATAGTGTTCCAGGAGAAGATATTTTACTTCGAAACGAGCTGCTATCATTCTTATTATTTTCATTCGCACGTTCTGCATTCAACTCGACATTTTTTTTTATTTCGCCGGCCTCTTGGCTGTCACAATTATTTAATTATTGTATATTTAATGTACATGTGCACACGAGTAATGATATGATTAAATATTGAATTTCAACCATCCAAACAAATTACATTAAGTAATATACAGCAACTTTAATCGCCGGTAGAGTATGTTGAATAATTTCGGGTAATGCAATTGATAATGGGAATAGATATTATATTCGATAAGTAGATTATGCCTCAAAACCTGTATATTCACTTCTCGTATATCGCAAATTGATTTGCTACGATGGTTTGAATTCAAAAATTTAATTAGATAAAATAGTACCTTCGAATTTGTCCAGTGTTTGGAGTAGCTGTTGGTGCATTAGGACTCACGGGAGGTGACACCGATTTCCTATGAAGAAAACTGAGCATAAATGAATATTCTAACAAATAAAAGTATTTAGAAATAATATTTGTAGTAAATTAAAAAAAATATGAGGAAACTAATTCATGCAAATTAAAACATGAAAATGTAAAAGCAATCAGTTTAATACTTAACCTTGCAGTATTGCGGCTATTTTCATGTTTGTACTCGAATAATACGATTTAAAATAAACTAAATGACGAATTAAATATACCTGAGATGCTTATGATCTTTAAGTGAAGCCGATCTTTGTACTGAGTAATTATTTGGCGTGTTAACTGCACTTAGAACACCTGTTGTCTGGGTAGCTGGTAATATGGGGCACGAATTTGCTTTTATTCTTGCACGCAGTTCATTGTATTTTTGATAGAATCTGGTTAAATGAATAAAAAAAAGCGACGATGCGAGTGATGCAGAAATTAATATAATTTAATTAATTATTGTTAAACTTATAAGTAATATAGCTAAAATGTAAAAAGTTATACTTTAAAATGTGCTTTTTAAAACAAACAATTCGAAACATGAAATGGGCACGCCAAAACCGTAAAAAAATTGATTGAAGAAATATTAAGTATGAAGTATAATGCTAAAGCTAATTTAAAAAAGAGATTGAAATGTTATGTACAAAACGACATAAAGTTAATTAAATCTTTATCACTTACTTTTCGTCATTCTCAAAGCTCTGAGTTCTCCTTAAAATTACCTCCGAATCGGACGATTTAACCTCTTTATCAGGAACTTCTACAAAACGCCAATAACTAAGATAAACATTTTATCGTAGGCAATACTTACGAGTTTTTGGTGGACTTTCGGTTTGAATCCTTGACCTGTTCGAACTACTTCGTCTCCAAGGTGCATCTTCCTCAGTTGATTCTGACTGTACTGATTTTGTTGGTTCAGAAGGAGACTTTTGTTCTTCTGAAATTGTATACATTTGTGCATCAATACTGCAAATATTTACGAGAGTAGAAATTCTAAACACTTTCTTCACATTTGAAAAGCTGTTTTTAAGCCATTTTAATGGAAAAGTGTTTATCGAAACATTTCCAATAACACACAATTACAATATTATAAACATTACGTAACCACCTTTATGGATCTTGAGCAGTAATTATGAAATAATTCTTAGAGATTCTGCATCTGAAAAGCCAACTTATGTACGTGGCTAACTTTTTAATAAATCACGGCTTGCTTTTAATAACCTCAGGATTGTATTAGATAAAAGTGAAAAAAGCGATTGAAAATTTTCTCTGGAGTAACGTTCTTTTAAATCTATATATACTTCGAAAAAAGTTATTCTTACTACAAATGTACAAAAGAATTCTCCATCTGTCAGAAAGCAATAACAAAACAAAGCTTATTTAGTGGAATATTACCCGATCTTTATAATTGTATTAATAGAGTATTTAAAATTGTGACCAACACATTGTTTAGACACTTGATGAAACATAGTCCACATGGCGGAGTAAGCAAAAGTTTACTATCAGTACAAAAGTTGTCAACTATCAGTATAAGAATTGTTCCAACAAAATGTAAAATAGAAAAATTATTCAGTATGCACATGCACACACACGACCTACACTGCATCATAAAAAAGAATAAAAACGGATTTTAGAATATACTCAATAACTTCGTCTAATTTTAGTAGTCATTTAAAACTTCTTTCCAAGGCTGTATATTGGCTGGGAATTAGCCTAACACGTTGCATGCCTAATGTAGAATATTTTGTTAAGCAGAATATCATTCTATACGTATCTGCCAGATGTAGTCAATATATTTAACAGAGAAAATATTTGTTATTCCTTATTTGTTTAGCGAACTAACAGATGCTACTTAATAAATGCTTTGTCCGATTTTGGCCGAATATTGTTATTACCCCGGTTTATAATATTAGTAATTTACTTATACTTCTGAAAAAAAGATAAGCCAACTAACAGATGGTGCTAATATTTTGATTTTCTCAAATATTATAAAAAATCACTATACAAACGCGTTGCAAACTATACTAAAGAGAAATTGATTCATATTTTCCAATAAGCAACAAATTCATAATAAAAATTAAATCTATAACAACGTTAACATTTTTTATGTAGACGTTTTTTTTAAAATTAATATCACATTTACAAAAACGAAACGTACACTACATATACTAACATTAACATAATCTATTACCTAAGTGATCTGATATACTAGTAGAATGCGAACTTTCGGTTGAATCAGTAAGATCAGAATCAGTCTCTTCTGATTCCATAATCCTTTCTAAATTGTTAAGAGCATCCTCTTTTATAAGAAAGCAAGCAGCATTCGTAAATTAAAAATATTAAATAAATACGTTGCTACAATTCTAGGTTAAGAATTTTAAAAATTTCATAAGAATAAAGCTGTAGCATAAAATAAATCAATTGATAAATTCAAATTACCATCTACTGTATTTTTTGAGTCCGATTTTACTTCAACTCGTATTAACTTAGTTGGAGTTTCAATGTGATTCTCAATTGTATCTGATATTCTGTAAACAATTATTATTATTAGTTTTGTTTTCTTATTTCTTCGTTCTTGATAAAATACCTTATTTGACTAGATGGTCTTCGTTTCGCTCGCTTGTTATTTGCCTTTAACTCTTCTAAAAATTTAACGATTTTTATGTCTGCTACGTCAATCGCAGTTTGACCTGCATAATTTCTAATGTCCATGTCTGCCATGGCGTCAACTAGCATTTCAGCGGCCTCTTTTTGTGCCCAATGGGCTGCTGCGTGTAGAGGAGTCCAGCCGTCATTGTCCTGTTTATCAACGTTTGCTCGTCCAGCTAATAAAAGACTTAAAACCTAAAAGGTAAACTTAGATTCCTTTCCCGAGAATGCTGTAAATGTTACAACCTTAGTATAACCCTTAGCTGCGGCCACATGCAAAGCAGTCGCTCCAGTTTTTGGATGGGGTTTATCTGCTTCAGAAGCGTCACTTCTTAACCACTTTTTAGCGTCGTTCAACATTAACTGCTCTTCGTGCTGGCGAGCCTTTTCACAATCTATGCCACATTCATCTATGAGGCGTTGCAGGTAGTCAGCCATTGCATTTGTGGCTAAGTCAATGGCTAGTTCGCCGTCGCTATTTATAGCAGTTAAATCTGCTCCATTTTCAACTAAATACCGAGCTATGCTTACAAACCTGAAAAAGTGAATCGACTACACGTTTGCTTAAACTGCTCGAACTACTCCTTACCCACAAGACGAAGTTGCATGCAAGGGTGTCCAACCTTCATTATCTTGTTTGTTGATATCTGCTCCATGTTCAACTAAAAATTCTACCATTTCTAAGTTGTCATCAATGCAAGCCTATAAAAAAAAGAGTAACCCAGTTTTGAAGAGATGTAAAGTACCATCATATATACAGACTTTTTGAGAAATTAAAATAATTCTATACTTTTACTCTACGTAGACGCAATGTTCAATTTACCGCGTTTTGTTGGCTGGCTTTTTCAAATTATTTCGTAGACGGCCCAGGGTTGTTATTCAGTAGAGAGCGCCGGACCAGTTAATGTGGAACCAAGCCCACAAGGTCTGGAATGAAGGACAGGTTGTGCTACCACTGATTCACCGAAGCCCCAATTTGTAATTTTTATATACAATTCAAAGAAAATTCGTATCGTTTTACTTTAAATGCGAAATAATGAAGTTATTTTTACATTAACTTTTTTTATTCAACAAGGAAATAAAATTCTACATATATGAGATGGAAACTTTGTCAACAGTCAGTGCTCTTATTTAAACCTTTGGGTCATGTGGGGTGTATATTTCATAGGTTAAGATTGTAGAATATTTACCAACGAGAAGTGTTTACATAAAAATCATTTACTAAAAAACTGTTTGAATTTTGTATTTTCTTATTGAGAATTTTATTGTTTATTACCAGAGATTCCTGAATACTCCAGTTTTACAGAACACATCTTTTCTAGAAATTATAAGAATTTGCATCCACGTGAGTTTCTAAACTATAAGCTAGTATTTTACTGTTGAATTTACAAAGTATAAATGAAAAGAAGAAAATAATAGAGAGATAAAAAATAAGAAAGAACTACTCTAAAAAAATATGATGGGACCCCACTTTTAAAAAAAGTAAAAGCAAATGATGAATTGCTTACAACACAACGTTTTTTACATGGGGAATTGAGAAACTTTCTTATTTCAATATAAAATTTATTTAGAATTTTAAAATAGTCTGGAATCACACTCTTCTGGATCTTGCTTCTAGCAGATTATAATTATTCATCTGATTAGCTTGTAGATCTTTGTTTTCCCCATTTATACTTGTCAACACTCCGCATCGCACAAATTTTTATTTTAAAAATTTTGCGTTTCATAGGAATCTTAGATCAATTTTTTTACACTAAAACTTTTTAAAATTCCATTTTCCACTCGGCTTTACTTGGAATTTTCTATAATTTCTTTATAATATTTAGAAGGTCCATTGCTAGAAGTCTTGCAACCACCACATTATCAACACCTGAAAAGTATTTTTATAAATTATATATACATAATTCCATAATTCCCATATTCATGGAATATCATTTAAAAAAATGCTATTCATTTCATATTTCTACAGAATTTTTCTGTAGGGTTCGAATCCAGATAGAGTTTTATCGTTTTAAGAAGTGAAGATTGTAAAATTTAATTGAATCATTGTATTAAAAACTTATTAAAACCTATGAAAAAAACTTATCGGAATCATACCTGTTCGGAGAGTTAAAAATAGTTTAAAAATATAGATCAATGTAATCTACTCTGTCGTTTCATAAACAAAAACAGCAACTGCAAATATTTATATAAATATTAAGAACTTTGCCTCGCTTCAAAACAAAACAAAAATTATACAAAAATACTTTTTCATTCATACTTCAAAGAGTAGTTCACACTAAATTTATGAGATTGGAATTTTTATTTTTTGAAATACACTAAGTTTCCAACTATTATGAATGCTAAAAGGACCTTGTATAAAATCAAAGTGAACTTGGTTGCCCCCTTTCTTTTGCCTTCGTATAAAGCCTTATTGAATCATATTTTAACTTAAAAAACACTTTAGCTTTTTTGTCATATACTCGATTTATTCAAGTTTTGATCGCAATTAACATGAACAAAATTGACGTTGTGTTTCCTATGATATTATTAGCTCAAAATTATTCGTACTGTAAAATACCGTTGGTAAAATAATCCAATTTAAAATTCAGCGAATAAGTTTCGTATGCCTCAGAAGATTTCGGCTTATTATTCTTCTTGCTTTTCTTATACGATTCAGATAAGATTTTTTATCCAGTTCGTAGTACGCACTTGCTTGAATCTGCAACTTTCCATAACGAAGTTATTTCTACTGATATAGCTTCGCCCTGCTCGGCGAAAGCGCCCAAATGGGCCAAATGCTGTTGATTCGGGAAGTAAATTATTCAGTGATCTGAAGAACAAAGATACCTATCTACAAAAGCTAGTGGAAAAGCAGTAAAAAACAGTAACGATTTTCTGGCAGAGAAGTTAAAAATGTTTAAAATCCAATAGGGCAGAAGGCAACGGGTCCAATTATAGTTTGTTTACGGGAATGCTCCCGCCTCCAGATGATCAGTATAGCCCGCGAAATATTTCTCGCTTGAAGGCAAGCAGCCAAGCGATCTTTTAAATTTTAGACACTTATCGGCATACGCCTGTTCTCTCGACAAAATTATCCTTCTGCTAAGCTCCATGCCGTCCCCATATTTGGGCATAAGTGGACCAATCTTTGAGACCCATTTCGCGCCACGTCCAGGCTTGTGTAAATGGGGCTCAGCGCGTGAACCTGTCCTTTCGGACGAGTCGTAAGTTTATCGTGCCGATCGAGGCTGTGCATGTCCAGCATTCAGCACATTTCCGATTTGACAAATAGCACACAAAGAGCTGATATAAATAGTCCATTCGCATTCTAGCGAACTACTACACGTTCAGACCGAGAATCGAGAAGACACTTTCATGTGCCTCATTTTCCACAGTGCAAATCTGACGGCAAGTGGACCGACGATTTATTTTTGCTACTATCCCGAGACGTATGTCACGGAGGGTGCGTAGCGGCCGAGCGGCCCTCCGCACTGACCCAGCGCCTTGTAACGGCATCTGTCAAATTTTACAGCTATCGCACCAGCGAGATTTTCAGCCTAAAAAGGAAGAGCATGCAACAAGAGGAAAGTCGAAGTACCTGGTGCAGGGCGGTAAGACCATCAACGTTCGCCGTGTTTATATCAGCCCCAGCCTCCAGCAAACGGAGCACTTCATCTTTGTCCCCGGAAACGCAAGCGGCTAGGAAAACGCATCCCGAGGAGAATTTTATTTTCCGCCCCTTTTCATTTTTCGGCACTGATGGCTCTCGGTTCGTGTCTGACTCTTCCCATCGCCTCACCTGCTCCGCGCGCTTCATGAGCGCAGAGTTATTTCTTGTGTCGAAAGACATTTTCCCTTCTTGTAGTGCAATACACTTTCTTTATTTTTTCGCTCACTTATCAGAAATAACACCAAAATTCCTTTGGATACCGCTGGCTAGCCCCTGCTCCACACATACGCTATTCTCTTCAGTTTTTCTCGACACTCGGCCGCGGCAAACTCACAAGAAGTTACACAACATTTTCCCTCTAATCAGAGCATCTTCAGGGTGCACATTCGGGCGTGAAATTGCAGCGGCGACCGCATTAATTTCTGCTTGGACGCGAATTTGCCCGTAAACGCGAAATTATCACAGGGAGGGTCAATAAAATTGCTCTTAACGCGAATTCGGACCACCATCCACCATCAAAATATTTCTCTCCACTGTGTGGAATGAAAACCTCTACAGCAGGTCAGGAAACACAGCGAAGCTAACTGTCAAAACATTATCAGTACTACCAGGTAAACAAGATTGTATGTACTAGATTTGAGAAAGCTGGTGTAGAAGACTCTAACGAGCCGTATAACCGCGAAAATAGAGCAGACGGCGATGGAGCTAGTTAATTGAATTTACTTTTGAAGTAATATACACATCTTTAAGTCGAATTAAAAAAAGGACCGAAAAAATCGGATCTTTTATGGTCGTAGTTTATGTATTTGAACAAGTTAAATAAGAAAAACACAAGAGAAATTCTTTCGGCTTGAACGTCCTATAAGATTTTAAATGAAAGGAGAAAAAAAATACGCGGAAACGCAGGGTTCTCTATCCTTATATAAAATACCAATCATCGTAGAAAAATTAATAATAGTAAAGTGATACTAATAGGAGAAGGAAAAACATGAGATATTGAGTGGTATTCCCTCCCAATATAAGACTATATTTCAGAAAAATTTCACCAAAATCAAGAGAAAACTACTTTTAATTTTGTTATTAGTTCGTATTATTATTAAACGTACAGTGTTAAATAGATTTTTGTATGTTTCTCTCAGAACGATCAAATTTATAAAAATAATATTACACCGTTAAATGTTCATAATTATGGTGCAGCATATTGCTTTATCGTATAATAGATTGGTATACTTTTAATAACAAATAAGAGACTTAAATAGCAATACAACTGGTCCACCATTCCAAATGTTGTGGGTTGGATTCCCATTTGAATCCGGCCCTTTACTTAAAACTATCTGAAAACATAATGTTTGGATTTTCTGATTGCCGTTTAAGTTCTAACAGTTAGAACTTAGTGATAATATCTGTGAAAAGGATCTTTAAATCTGTGGAGCAGGAAAAGTTTAGGAACACAACGGGAAATTAAGATTGTTTTTAAGAAATCTAAGCTAACCCATTACGTCATTTTCATTTCAATATATCTTTTATGTGCTTCGTTATCTATGTATCTTCTGTTTTAAAACCTCTTTTTACTTCCAGGCCAAATAATAATATAATATATATGTATATATACAATTTAAATATACAATAATAGCATTAAAAGTTGTTCTTGGCACTAAGTATGAAAAAACAAAAGTCTTAGCCAGTAATTAGGCTTTTAATAAAGCCAATGGGAAAAATCAAGTATACTGTTCAGCTCCTCGGGAATTTTTTCGGTAACCTACCATAAATTAAAAATAAATAAATATATAAAAACCATTAATAAATTAGATAATTCTGGCTTACATGTCGAAAATTTTCATTCTTATTTTCAATATTTGTATGAAATAAATACGTTTAGTGCTTCAATTTAATATTTTTATGTAGGTATACGAGAGTATTTCTATTTTCAGATTCCCCAGGGATATAAAAAGATTTTATAAATGCAGATCAGGATTATTGTAACAATTTATTGCACACTATTTAATCTTTAGTGTATAATTTAATGATTGAATCTAAACCCTGCAATAAATCTATATATAATGCAATTTTAGTTAAATATTGCATAAGCTCAAAAGTGAAACAAGTGATCAATAACCCAATCTTGCGGAATATTCATCAAGCAGTATATTTGTTAGTAAATTTATAAGCCTACCTTAAACTTAACAAGCGTGCAATTAAACTTTGTAATGCCCTCATGTGCAATAAGCCACCGGTCAACAAGTAGTAACACTCAACTAAACATTGCTCGACCACCAGTGGTTCCAGGCCCCAATTATGAAGTTCTTTTCAGACTTCTCACTTTACCATAACTCGCATCAGAATTCTATCACGATTTAAATGACCACTAGCCAAGTATCGCATAGTTTATCTATCGATAGTACGGTAATCAGCGAAAGTCTTAAATACCTAGCGTCAGTCGGATTGACTGGCCCTCAAGGTATTTTCTTAAAGCAACTACTTTTAATATCACAGGGCGAAGTGATTTTCCGTTAGCATCAGGAATGGAGTGTGGGGAGAGAGAGCTTTTCAGTGAAAGTTACAGTAGAACGTATGACTGCCCAAGGCCCAAAGCTGGGATGCTTAATCGGCCGGAAGTGGAAAATTCCTGAGTCTTGCCATTGCTAAGTGTAAACAAATGATGTTTCAAGCACTTCTAGGAAACCTCTCAAGGAGAAGCGGCTGTTCAAAACATTATGTCATTGATTCTATTGAATAGTATGAGTAATGTGATTGAGCAGCATAGCAGCCTCAATCTATGGAGCGGGAGCACGCGGATTTGAAAGTCGGCATCTGGAGAACGAAAAAGAACGTATTGAATATTATCGGCAATCGAAATCGAACTGGATCCGAGCATCTGTCCCAGCACGTCGCCCGTTGGTCAAGTAATAGGACATCTGGCCGCGGGTCCGAAAACGCCCGAGGGCTCCATCCCCACCGACAACTTGCGTAGAACGTAGGCTGTCCATTAGCACTGCTACGACCCCGTCGTGAAGAAAAGAGACCGCGTCCGACACGACGAGACGTTCATGACGGCCAGCATGCGCCATCCGAGCACGTACACAATTCAGCCCGTATTCCGCGCGGCCGTATGCTTGTACACAAATTGCGTTCTACACACACGCTCTGCAAGCGCCACCATTTGAATTGAATGAACACTACTAAGAGCAGCCAATGACGTAGGAGATCTGGTTTTTAAAGGGCATCAATTTTTAATAAAACTTCTTTTTCTCAATGTCTTTCCCCAAGAAATTGACCCTTAAGTAAACTTTCAAAAGTTTATTTTCTAAAAAAATATATAATTATACGTTAAAGTGCAACAATATAGACATAATTTGAAGTAATATCAAAAATTTCGACATTTGCAGTCATATAATGAGAATATGGCCGCTGCCCCTGCTCAATTTTGGCCGTATTTGATGGGAAAGAACAGCAGCTGTTAATTCGCTCGCACACAGCTCCAAACGCCATGTATCTTCTCATTTGCTCCTTGTACAAATTACGGCACTACTGTACTACTACTACGTGCTTCTTGGCTGATTAACTTGAACGTACCAGCGCACCAGTGTTGCGCGGTGTGTGTGCAGACCTGCCAGCTTGGTTACAAATATGCAACGAAATATGGAGTTTTAAAAAATATAAATCATTTGGCTTTAAGTGAGTTATTAAAAACACATTTAAAAGCTTATGACGTGCAAAGTTAATTCGCAGCGCGTAGGTTAGTTATTTCTTAATTGACGCGTCATAATGTAATTTTTAGGAATTTCCGATCACGTGCAGTTGCTATTTCTCAATTAAGTCGGAAATTAAAAATTGTGAGCTGGCAGTTCTGTGTGTGTGGCAGCGCTTCGCGTAGTCGTACGTTCTACGTTTACAACAGCTTAGCGGCTGTGGTGCAGAATTCGTGTGAGCGCTATCGTATCGTGAAGAAGGTTGTCAAAGGGAGAACGAGTGAAGTGATTTTGCGTTTACTAATTTCGCGTTGGGCTTATTATTAAATTTCTGGGAGAATTTGTATATCTAAATAATGAACACATAATAAAGATTTGGAGTGTTACAGCAGATTACCGATCAGGTACGTAAAGTGCGAATTTTAGCGACTGTCTACAACTAACATGGCCGCCACTTAAAAAATCGATTGTGTGTAAAATGGTTTTCATCCATGAGCTTTTAGATTTGCGGCAGGTTTTCCCGTATGGATTACAATATATTTTTCGAGAAATTTATTCAAGTAAAGTACGGACGACTTATCAAAATTGCTGTTGTGGGCGCGGACTCTGATAAGTGCAAAGTATGTGGACAAAGATTAGATTGTAGCACGGACAAGAGAAATTAACAAAGCACTCATTTGTCGAAAAGGGGGTGCTTCAAGGGTAAATTTGCTGTTCGATTCGGAATAAAGACGTATCGAAAGAATTGTATTTTTTTGTGCGACTCCGAGGCAGACGTCTTTTTGTTGTTGTTTTTTTATCCCATTGCATCTCGCATTCCTCAGTGCGCCGCCTGAAATTCGTTCATAAAAAGGTTTTTTTGTTCATTGAGATTTTTTTTTCCCTGTACTTGGCGACTAGTCAGACTGCATTCCATTCTAACTTTCTCATAGTGAATACACAGCCGCTGTTTGTGCGGCGCATTGCCTCTGGAGGAAGGGCTTCACCGTCAGACGCAAGCTGTTAAGAAGGTATGGGGTCTTGTTTCTGCGCTTCCACGAAAAGCGGCCTTACCAGCCTGTGAATGCTGTCCAGCATTCCTTACTGAGCCACTGAAGGTCGTACATATCTGCGGCGTATTGGCTGTGAAGTTTTGCTCTTCTAATAAAACACGTAATTCGTTACCTCATCTCTGTATTCTGAATTCAAACAATTAATTGAAACAGCTTGCAACGTTGGTCAAATATGGACTGCTAGAACTATCCATTTCTATAAAATGTATGGGAAAAAGCCATTGCCATTGCATTCAAATAATGGATATGCTCCTAAAATTTTAAATCGAACAGCCTTGCTCCCAAACTGCTCAATATATTCAACATAGGAACCTTACTAGTTTAACTTGGAATACTATAACAAATTGCGAGTTCGGGTTTGTAATAGCTACACAAGAACAGCCATTGTAGGAATTGATTTGATCTTTTTACTTTGCTCGAAAAGATCTCATATTTTCTTAAAAAGTATGATCTCTTAAATATATACTTAAATTTCTTTAAGTCGCAACATTACCAAGTCTTTAAATATGTTTTTCTTTAAGTTGTTGATAGTTTCTTGCATGCTCTTAATTGAGTAACGTTATTTTATTATTTTATTAATAAGGAATAATAAAAAGTACCAACAATCAAATTTTTTACAAGCAAAAGCCGGAGAAAACGGGAAATTACAAATTTGTTTATTTTGCGCTACCTGAAAAGAAGTTTATATTAAGAATTTATAACCGTTTTTATAGTATACACAATTTTCTACATACTTAAAAATGATATCAAAGTTTTCTTCTAATTAAGTGAAAATGTATTTAAGCACATACAAAGTTTCAATAATTCCATTATAATAGATTTTGTTGCTCAATAAAGTAAAAATCCTCTTCAAAGCGTTACCGATTCATAGGAAAAATAGATAAATTATGTACTACTTGTCTGTTGAGCTGAAATTTTATTTAGAAAAATACTGAGATTAAAAATTTGGAATAAAAAGTTCTGTGATATACATATTTTTAATAAAAACTAATTTTCTTGAATGGATTTGGAAAAAAGATTTTCTTTTAGTAAGTTTTCAGAACTTAACCCCCTTCTCGTATTTGCTCTGGATTTCATACAAGGTTTCACACAACACGGCATTACCTGTAATCCAATATATGAGTATTTAAAACTAATATATATACTAATTATACTCGCATATTGTCGCAGTTATAGTTTTCAGTTCCCAGCAGATGGAGAAAACTCATTACTACGCCGCGAGCCCCGTTATGGGGATACGCTTTGTGCAGTGCATAAAAAGTCTATTTACAGCATTCAAAAGTTATAACAACAATTGTTTTTTCTAATATTATACTAATTAGTAAGAAAATATCATTGGGTCAGAAAAAGAGGTCTAACCTAAAACATGTGTATTTTTTTAGTTTTTCTTTAGTATCAATAAACAATTTATTACCTGACATTAATATTTGTCCTAAGTTCCAAGTTCCATCATTAAGGTTTATTATAATAATAGAAAAATTTGGTTTGGTTTCCACTTATTCGACGCGTTATTGTTACTAAGTTTCAACACTTTACTAGTATTGTACTTTAAAGTCTATTTTTTTGATTTTTCTAACTTTCAAGTTTCAGATTTGAAATTGTAAGTTCATTGCGCAATACGACACACAAATGTAGGTTGAATTAGGAAATGACGCGGTTTTATCAATTATTGCATTACACTCAAACAAAGATGTTGATTGTCATAGCAATATTATCAGGTTTTATCAATTAAAAGAATTTACTGATAACAAAGGCCACGAATGCAATAAAAGCTTATAGCAGGACTTTTGAAACGCCTTTTGTTCGAAGTTGCTTCAACTATACCTAACAGAGCTTATCATCCGAAAGGTTTTACCTAAAGGAGAATACAATCGCTTGTTAGGTAAGCGGGACTTATCAGCAGTTATTTCAAGTGTATTTAGTGCCAGCTCGTTAGCCATAGTACTTCTATTAAAATTTTTAAAACTTAACCTCTTCAGGCTTTCACGTGAGTTTAAAGAATACGTTTAGAGTTCAAGTTTAGTGTAAAAACTTTAGATCTACTACTTCAAATTTATTGCCATGTTGACGTACATTGCCAAGTATAATTTCCGGTGCTTGATTATTATAGTAATAAGCTCATGACGAATAGTTCAATAGCATTTTTTTACAGACAGCCTGTGGCTGGAAACGGACTCAAAATTGGACCTCTGGAATGGTAGACTACTACTTTCTACAGAGGTTCCCGAATATATCTAAAAATATGTATCATTAATTGAAGATTGAATATTTGCAAATCATTCATTTCGTAATTTTTACAGTTTACTGTAAGACGACCAAAATTACGACAAATCCCAAACTGTACTGATTTGCATCTGTGATGGAGTGAATGAATGAATGAATTCTAAATGCTGATTCAAGGAATAGTCTAGAATTACTTAATTAACTTTTTTAATTAAAATTGATCTTTGAAGTAACAAATCTATAAGAAATTGTTTTAAAAAATTATTGAACCAACCCTTCTATTTTTTGAATTTACTATTGAGGGATACGTTCTAGCTCAAGATGACAAATTCAAGGAATTAGAAGGTTTAGTCTCTTCACCATTCACGCTGTTGCGATTAAAGCCAATTCAAAAGCTTCAGGACGCATACGATTTCTAAGACCTGAATTTGTGTATCTGTGTATATTTTTCTTTCGAAAAAGAACTATTCAGATTGTTCCAAAATTAATTACGGTTCGCCGCCCTTTAGTCTAAAAAGAAGTCTGGAGAGGTAAAAAATGTATCTAGATTTAATTTCATCGAACAAGCCTAATTTCATCAGTGTCTAAATGCTTCAACGATAAATTTTGAGATTATATTGATTTCATTTATCAAGGAGTGAGATTAATTTGGACTAATATAATGAACTCCTTTTGTTATTTTCTGTAGATTATTTTAAGTTAATTAGTGATTGAGGGAAATGTAGTAATAGATAAATAAATAGGAACTAATAGTATTTTAGATTAGGAACAAAGTTGCAAAACGCATCCGTTGTTCAACACTTGTGATAACGATCAATTCCCGGAAATTTATTAGTATATCAAAATTCAAAGGATGATAAAAATTTCCAATAACACACGGGGTCAAACAAATCTAATAAAGGAAAAAAACAAAAGTGAAATTGAATTTAAGAGAATTTATTTCAAATTGTCAATTTGTATATATTTTCAAATACTAATAGAAGTATTTAGCCAAAAATGAATTTTTATGAATGCACTGACTTACGTGGCTACTTCTGTTTTAATTGTAATGATAACTTCAAGTTAACAATAAGTAGAATGTGTTATAGCATTGCAGTTAAGTTTCCCATCATCTCGAGAGTGAAGTACCTTGACATTTTTATTATGCATTGTAGTGAAACATTAAAAATATTAGGATATTAGAATGGGCAGTTTATACCTCAAAACTCTTTATCGGGGAAAGTCATAAATGTGATATATTTTTCGGACCCAAAAAGATCAACCATCAAATACATATTAATGTATATTGAGGGCCAAGTATAAGATCTACGAGTTCTTCGCGTCCCTTGTTTTTCTACAAATGCACTTTGTATTGCGAATAATTTGTCTCTTATTTTTTACCGTGATATCGACCAATAACGACCACATTTTAATTGCAGCAAGCTGCTGTACACTGTTGCCAATTAAACATGCGTCAAGCAAGGCGTTTACCTCGGCGTTCATTTTTATACACTCGCTCATCTGGTGGCATATAATTATATGAGGCTAATTCATCTGGCGACAATGCGTCAGCCGCTGTGTTTATTTAGCAATATGGCCTCTGCCAGATGCGGAGGATTACCTTTTCAGACGAGTACATTGTTTTTGACCCACCGGTGAGTCATGCCGACATAGGCAAATGTGTTTTTAATCCATAAATATTCCGCGCCTCCTTTGTGGTCAATTCGGATATTAAATAAATAACTTTGCATTTTGCATTTAAATCGCCATCCGAGATTTTAATATTATCGATTATATAATCTATGAGTAATACAAAATTCCACAACATCATTTAAAATATATTGAAAACAAAAAGACTTGTAGTGCAACTTCGTGGAACTCAAAGCTTTAATTACGTTTTTGAGAGTAATTCTTGCTTCAAGTCTAATATAAAGATAATTCTTAAAAGGTTTAGACTTAGTTCTTAGAGTGCAGTGAGAAGTCAGCTTTGTGTTCACACTCGTTTGTTTTATTGAAAGTTCTAAAGCCCGATTATTTCGCGTCAATATTAACTTTTGGAAACAAATAGAAGTAAACATGAGTAATGAGTACGCAACGTGAGATAAAAGCATATTTAGAATTATTTATCAGCCACTAATCGTAGTGTAAACTAAAAGATTTTGTTTTATCTTTTCAGAGTTGGTTATCGTTTTGGATATTACCTTCTATAAGCACGTAAAGTCCATAAATAAGATGTCGGCGCAAATATTACAACCAAACTTCAACTATAAAAATGATACTAAAACGACAGGCGTGAGCCCGACTAGCACCTTTAAGAATTCCTTTCCGGAGATACGCATCGAAAGTGAGGCTAAATTTTTGTACAATCAAATATGTGATAACTTCCGAGACGTCACCGACAATAAGACCTCAGATACAAGTTCAGCTTTAAGCTTCAAGGACACAACGCTTCGAGCAATGAATGATGATCTTTGCAGTGAGGCTGAGCGATTGAAAACATTTGAAAATTGGCCCCTAGATTTTATGGATAAAAATGTGTTGGCGCAAACTGGCATGTACTATTTGGGCATGAACGATAACGTAAAGTGCTATTTTTGTGAAGTTGAAATTGGGAAGTGGGAATTCACGGATAATCCAGTCACAGAGCATATTCGTTGGTCCCCGAATTGTCCACTATTGAAACGACGATCTACAAATAACATTCCGCTGGATCCAGAACTCCTAGACAAGGTTTTGCCGCCTTCGAGTTACGATGTTTGTGGAAGATCAGACATAATTGACATCAGACCCACTGCCTATGCTGAGGCTTGCGCCGTTGAGTCCACTGTGAACAACAATAGCTTTGCTTATCCTGACTATCCAGAGTATGCTATTGAGGCAGCCAGAATACGATCTTTTGCAGAATGGCCTCGTACTATGAAGCAGAAACCCAAAGAATTAAGTGAAGCTGGATTTTTCTATACAGGTTTCGGCGATAGAGTGCGATGCTTCAGTTGCGGTGGGGGATTAAAGGACTGGGATGAATGCGATGATCCATGGGAACAACATGCTCTGTGGCTAAATAATTGCCCTTATTTAAGACTTATTAAAGGTAAAACATTCATTGATTCCGTAATTCGAAAATATAAAAATCCCGGCAAAGCCGAATCGAAAGATACCTCAGTGGAACAATCGGTTGAAGAGGTTAAAAGTAAAGAGACAGAAAAAGAGAACAGTGATGAAAAACCAATTCCAGATGCAAAATTATGCAAAATATGCTACAGCGCTGAATATGATACCGCGTTTCTTCCCTGTGGTCACGTTGTAGCTTGTGCAAAGTGCGCCTCTTCAGTAACAAAGTGTCCCATGTGTCGGGAATCTTGCGTAAAAGTAGTGAGAGTTTATTTCTCCTAAGACATTGGAGCTGTTTATATTTTGTAAAGTTTTCTACTGTAGTTATAAGACTATATAAAACCAAAACTAAATTATTTCAAGAGATAATGTTGGAAAAATTTTACATTCAATTTAATATGGATGTGTGTATCTCTCAAGTATTTTCAGGAACATTAAACACTTCTCAGCTAAAAATCTGTTTTCTGTTCTATCTCTTTGACGGGTCTTTAAGACCCGGCATATTAATGCACAAGTTTTTCCGATCTACTGGGCGCATTTAAGAATTTAGTTTCTGCAATAGCTCAATTCAGTAAGAGTTAATCAAGCGGGAGCTGACGTCTTAAATGCGCCCAGGAATTCACGATAGTAGAACGTGTTCACTGGAGTTCATAAGGAATGTGTAGCCGCCCTTCACTTCTATTCCGTGTATGTTTCCCCAGCATTTCCTTGCACATTCAGTAGGTTCGTCAATAAAATGTAAAAAGTAGCAGTTTAGATGTACATATTTTACGATCCGTTCAAATTGAGAAATATGGAGGAAATGTTAGTGCACAGAACAAATCCGATGTAGTGTCACTGAATCAACTGTAAACATACATATAAAACAGTTTTATAAGTTTACCAAGACTATTAATTTTATACATTTAAATAGTAGTATTTTCATAAAGCAAATATATATGTTAAAAATGATCAATTGTGAGTTTTTTCTTTAAGTAATCTTAATACTACCTTGACCCCTGCTGAATTATTTATAGACGATGATGGCAATAAATTCCATTGGGATACAAATTTTATAATAAGATTGGATTTACAGGTTGGTCCATTAGCTTTTAATGGGTGTAATTTAACTTGTAATAAGTTTTTGGTAAAATAACGAAACAATAAAATATTTATTCAAATTACATTTTTATCCACAGTACTATTATAAAATTGTAGTCGAACTTTAAGTGCATATTTGAATTATACACCATTTGAGGAATACCAATCCCATAGGAGTTGAAAAAACAATGGAACATCTCTAGTAGTAAAATGTGTGAAATTACTTAAGGCAAGACTTGGATTGGTGTTAATAATTTTGATAACGCTTATGAATAAAGTAAAATTCTTTAGAATGATTATTTTATCGAATACTATGATTTTTTCAAGAAGTGTAATGGTAATAAAGCCTACGATAATTCAGATATAAGTTTCAAAATGGGAAGATGTTTTAAGATTAAAATTAAATTATCTTCTAAAACACTTTAATATAACGTATAATCACCATTATATTATTAATCAGCTCGCGGTTTTGCACACCATATTTATCATATGCAATAGATAAAAAAGAAACTGCATTGCTCAAAATTCTAAGTCAAAGAATACTGAAACAAGTGGTTAACTATTTTCAGAGAGAAGTTTGAATTTTTTGTAACTCGATCGGAACACATGAAGTTATTTATTTCGTGATGTTTTTCATAATAAGTAAATTATGGACGCCGATCTGTAAATGTTGCTACAGAAATTGGGAATAAGGTTTGAAATACACTTTAACGTTCCTTAAGTTTTTATTTTAAATGCATTCGTAATTTTGTCCCTACAGCAAGATCGACGAGGCATGGAGGAGAACACAGTCGTTTCTTCCGAATTAAAAAATAAAGATGTGAAGTTTCTAAAAAATAGTTGGAAATATACACATTATTTTCATTTATTGTATATAAACTTAAAATTGTGAATTTTAATTTACTAGGGCTGAATTCTATTCTAACTTTCCAAGTGAATTTTAAGTCTCTTTTAAGCGAATAGCTTTTACTTCACCACCTTGACTATCGAAGTCCAAAAGATCCTTAGATTTAAGTTCTGTTAAATAAAATTTGTAATATTGCAGAGATATTCAAGTGTAAAATACAGGTAAGTTTTACCGAGTAGTATACGAATCCACTTTGCTGCTTCTTTTCTGGTACAATGGGAGGGAATAAAAGTACTTAATTCACTATACGCGCTACTCACTGTTTTCTTAAGAATATTATTTACAGGCTCTCCAAACTCAAGCTAAAGTACATTTTCAAATTATTATCGGCGGATTTTAAATTGTTTCAAACTTACAGCTTTTAGTAGATCGACGGGAATTTTGAAATCGTTCGTGTCGTGTTCGGCGCTTTGCTATTATGAATAAAAATGTAACAGAAAAACAGCTTTATGAACTATATTTCTTACCATCAGCCTCTCCTTCCAAGATTTGTAAAGCCGTTGAAAAAGTGTATTTTCCATAAGACGGCGTTTCTTAGGTCTCGGACTAATTTCTTCATACATTAATTTAGATCTTTTTGAATCAGCACATGTCTGAGCAGCAAAGCGCTCAGTGCTCGTGGCAGGCAGATCTGAGCTGCCTGGTCCCAGGTCTACTGGTGTCTTTCCTTGTCCCATTGTTGAGACCAGTACAGAGGTTTGCAATGGTCCTGTAACGTCTTGCTTAATTCGAGTAGCAACAATTGGAGCACATTCCACTTCATCCTGTAGAACTGGAAGGGGGCTTGTCGTTGTGGTCAATATTTGCTTTCTCATTTCACTTCGCTGCTTAGTTAAATATTTCAAAGTGCCTCTAGCAACTAGCGGGGTTTCCTCTGTTTCGATTGCGTTTGATAAAGTAGTAGCTCTTTGCTGTTCTAATATACTAGTAGCTTTTTGCACTTCCCCATGGTCCTCCTCTAGAACTGGAAGGGAGCTGGTCCATGTTTTCGTTTTCTGCTTTCTAAAAAGAGCTTGATCTTTTCGCTGAGATACAAATAATGGAGTTTTATTTGTTTCGGGGGTGCTTTGTGGTATACTTATTTCAAGCTTAGAAAATTCCGTCTGCAATTCATGTCTATACAATGATTCTTGTTGAATGTCTGTAGATTTTTGCTTTATCATAAGTTCCTGAATCAGGGCCAATGTATTTGGAAATGATATCTGCGAAAAGGTGGGAACAAATCTAAAAAATATTTGAGCAATTACATTACTAGTAGCGTTTAATCAGAACTGTAATACCTCATGGCTCTAGCATCTTCGGGGGCTTGTTTCAAATCCACCACGTCTCTATCATAGTCACGACACTTGAGAAGTTGTGCTGGCGCTCGCGTCTTTAGTAAAGAAAAATAAAATTCTACTTAACGGCTTACTTAAGTAAAAAACTGGAATAAAACTACATACATGCCGCGGGACTGAACACGCTGCATATTCAATAGCTGCTTTCTCCTTTCTACGTCTCTCAAAAAGTTCTTTAAATTCGAGGACAAAGGGGTCTTCAGATGGAATTCCTGGCAAGTTTATTGTATCCTTATCAAACTGGACTTGTTCCCTTCTATATTGCTCTTTTAAAGGCAGGCTTAATTTAAGTGGTCGAAGTCTTTCTATCGGCGTCGAAGTTGGAAATATTTGTGTTGCTTCGACAGTTGCTTCAATTGCTTGATTTACCGTGCTTGATATATTTTCGCGCAGAATAGGTGGTAATTCTTGCTCACCAATATTGTCTAACGTGTGTTGATGTAATATTGAGCCTGCTTCAGCAATTTCTTCGGGAGTTCGAATATTCCGAGTTTCAGGAACTGCTGAAACTTTAGGGTGAATAACAGAAGGATGAGTTTCCTGATCCTCTATGCTTTCTAAAATGAACCGATCCTCCTCCTCCTCAGTTGTCCCTTCAGCAGCACGAATTCGTTGAATTTCGGAAACTGCCGAAACAGTTTGAGGGCGCATATTAAGTATCGAGTAATCTTGCTCAGCTACTTCTTCCTCTGAAACTGACTGAAAACGATTGTGCTCATATGGATCGGGTTGCTGAATCGTAGCGCTTCTGTCTATTAGACCGGCATTTGCCTCTGCCATAATCAAATCTGGCAAATTGGATTCCATCCACGACTTAAAATTAGGAATATTCGGTGTAGAGGACCGAACTTTGTGTTCGAATTGTGCAACGATTGGACGCAATTTACGCTGGACTCTAGGAACGCGTCTATCTGTAAACATGTCTTAATAATACCTACTAAAAGCAGAAGTACTATTTAACCTGTAGGCTGAACTGCAGCTCTTCTACAAAGTTCAATTATTACTTCGTTTAACAAATAGTCATACATTTGAATTTCGTCTGTATTAAATTTTGATAAAAACTCATGAGGGTTTTCCTCTCTTAATTAGAGATAATAATAAAATATCTATTAAATAGAATTTTTAAATAACTATTAAATAGATTTGCTTACATTTTAAACATGAGAACTTCAATGTCGTCAAAGAGGGATGCTATAGGTTCATTATGTTTAAAACTCTTCATGTACAACTCCTGGATGAACTTTAACGTCGTCTCTATTTTCTCCATATTGCTGAGTGGTAAAAGAATTGATATTGGGCGTTATTATTAAAATCTAGTGCTGGTGTTTCTGTACAGAATAATGTACAATAGACTCAAATATTTCTGTCGTTAGTCATCTGTGCGAATTCGAAAATAGTTAACATCAATCGTTATTTTAACAGAAATTAATAACAGAAGAAACCGGAAGTTACGACTTTGACACTTGAAAGCTTCCATCTGTCAAAAATGAATCGGCAATTAGTGAATCGTGTCAATAACTAAAGAAGATAATTTGTATGTAGTCATTTAATAAAACAAAATTTATAAATGACTTGTTATAGTATTTATAAAAGGGCAATTATATTTTTTTATTGTAAGTTTCGATGATGGTTGATGTCGTCCCAAATTCTTGTCCCAAATAGCCGTGTAAGCGTATGAACGAGGCTATCAAAGATGACATTTCACTCGACGTAGTACTTTGTTTTCTCGCGTTTTCGGGTTTTGTTGCTTTTAAACAAATTCAGTTGGATTTTATGATTTGGACACTCTTTTACGTGGAACGCGATGGATTCGGAGGAAGAAATCGTACAAAGAACTACTAAGTTTAGAACATTAGGAATTACAAAGTTTGTATAGTTAAAATTATTTGTTTGTTACTTGAATATCGGCAGATATACTTTGACTTAATTCGTGCAGAAAAATTCAAAAATAAAATAAAAAAGGCCTTATTCCCCAACGGGGGTTAGTTATATTTTCATAAGTGCTAGATTTTATGTCTTAATTGTATATTAACAGTCTCGATTAGTGAATTCGGCTCTAATAACAACATATTGATTTTTTCCCGTATAACATCTTCAGTCGCCTAAGATTTGCTGAAACTTTGCAAAAGAAAAGGAAATGCAATGAAAAGGCACAGGCAGTTGTGGAAGAATTGTTAGAGGCGGCAATTGATCCCAAGCAATTCTTGTGCAATGTATGTCTCAGATCTCTCGATGAGAAATTTAGTCACAATGTTTAAATTACAGCTCCAATGTATCAACCAAGGCCACTATGATGATATTGTGGAGGAGCGCTCAATAACCAAGATCTGTGGATATCCATTATGTGATAAGCCCTTGGAAAAGTACATGCTTTGTAAGATTGTTTTTTGTATATATGCTTTATGAGATTCCTTTTGTTTCTTCCAGTGTTCCCACAAAGCGGTTCCACATATCAACGGCGACCAACAAGGTGTTCGACATCACTGAACGGAAAAAGTTCTGCAGTAATAATTGTTTTAAGGCATCGCAATACATCAGGGAACAGATCCTCACTAGCCCATTGTGGTTGAGGAACGAGGAAGAAAAACCTGAATATAAATTGCTTGAATATTGAATAATAGGCAGATTTTAAAACTGTTTAGATAGTCTAAGCGCCTTAGGTTAAACAAAGTAGATTTTATTGTTAAACTAAATATTATAGAGTAACTCTGAATCCTAAAATTCCTTCAAATAAATGGGAAATTCCCAAATACAACGGAAGTTTTACATAATATCCCTGGATGCCGACTTATTCATCGAAAAGCTTCAGGCCTTTTGCCAGTGCTGGCAAGCGGGGTGCAGCTCCTTTCGTTAAACAAAGTACGTTTTCCGTTTGAGGAGCTTGAGAGTGTTCCCGCACTTGGAACAGCCCGCATTTCGGTGAACATTGTTGGAACAAAGGCCATGTATATAAACAGCACCCTATTTAATAAAGCTTGAGGTAACACGTGTTACAGCTCACTTGTGAATAGTAAAATATAGCCGGGTAATGGCTAAATGATGACTTTTAACATTCTTCATATATACAGTGATTTGGGCTGCGAGGAGCGGGCGGCACGTAGACGGAAAATAAAATGAGCTTTGGAAGCATTCGATTTCGCCCTAATTTGAAATTCAAATGCTCAAATCATTTGACAAAGTGGTAGCCATTTCTCGTTAACAGCATTTAATGCAGTTTTATGAAAAAGAATTTTTACCATGTTACTACATTTATCTAGATTTATTTGTTTCGGTTTTGTCCATGAACATTTTTTATAATTTGAGAATGACGTATTCTTCCTAAGTTTAGAATTGGAATTTGTTAAAATCAGCTTTTGGCGAGAATATGTTTGTAGATGTCTTCATTTATACTGGATACATTGTTAGTTAGAGGGAAAGGATAAGCAAAAGATTAGAAAGGGGTGTACTTAGTGTAGATTTCGTAACGTAGATGAGAAAAATAGGAAATTCCAACATTCTAATCTAAATATGTTTTTTAAATCCATTTAGTATCTCGTAAAAATTATCAAATGTGCCAATATCTATTAGCATGTTAGGTTCGATTTAAATTGCATAATCCATAAATCTTGCACTTTTTATGGAAAAAGAGATGTTTGCCAAAGTAACTTCGAATTTTTATTTCAAAACCAATTAAATTTATGGAAGAGACATTTTGCGCATCTTTGCATTAATTAGATTTGCAGTTTTAGGTCGTAAATTAGATGAAGACTCATCGACAATGCGAAAATGAATTGGATGGAGAGAAATCACTAATTGCCAAATTCATTCTCCCTTGATTCAAGTTTGGTGTAAAAGAAATGAATTGATGACGATGTACATTTTGCTATAACTTCTGACTTATATCACCCCGCACTAATCTTGATATACATAGAAGGGGAAAACCAGTTTTTAACATAAGAACAAGAATTAAATAAAAATCTATTGACAAACTATACTGTTAATACTATACTTATATTTAAATATAGTAAAACTTCGACATAGCCCTCCCGCTTGTAGCTTTTTTACGCTCTTTTTCAATGGTCGCAACTCCAACGATTATAACGCGTTCACTGTAAAATACTTAACCGATTCTGGTCACTACTGTTGAGAATGGGTCAGATTCGGAGTTTAATGTCACATTTTTAAAAATTCCAAACCAAATTAAGATTATAAATGAATAAAATTACGACGAGAATAAAACAATACCCATTTCCTCTCACCACTTCTAGCTACAGTTCTTATAGCGAAAAGATATTTTATATTCAAAAATTATTATTTTCATAAAAAGTGTAGTATAACTCTTTTATCTTTTAAATGCTGATTAATATTGTCCGTAAATTTCGTCACTAAATCTTAAAAATTAAAGACGTGTATATTTTTTTAAGCAAAGTGTTTTGGACTTCACTTTTTCAGGAATTTTTTTTTATCCGATTTTTAAATGGTTGTGGTGAAGCACACCAACATTTTTCTAACTTAATTAGAGTAGAACATTTCGAAAATAGATCTGAATCATTTTCATCCACAGATTTTAAATATTCCAAAGTATGAAATACTACATAAATACTAATTAATTCATACTTTATATCATTACTTTATAAGTGTGTTAATCTCTAAATAATATCGAAAAGTAAGGAATACTATGTTAAATAAATTTAAATTGTAATTTCTGCCGACAATTTTGATTAATCTAATACATCGATTATAAGTTTTTAAATTAGAAGTGTTCCAAAGTCGCAATAACTCATCCGCTAGACCTCACCACTTGACGCTTGACTCATAAGCTATTATTTAGGACACACTTCAAATGAAAATTTAAGATCCATCGACATGGACAGAAAATCTTTTTTTAAGATCTTATTCCAGTGCTACAACCGCTCAAACACGGCACTATGAAATGGTGTTATAAATTTTTGAAAAAGCCCACGTTTTTTTGGTGTTCGCGGTGGAACATCAAGCCAAATCAAATTTTCATATCAAGAAATTGTTCGTTGACTTGGAACATAGTGAGCTCCATATAACTGCCACTATGTACATGAATATAAATAAATTAAATAGCATTCGGAGTCACTGCTGTTGTGCGACCGGGGGCAGTTTTCATACATAATGTTTAGCGTAAACACGTGTTATTGACAGGCCCTTAATCAGATCCATCTCAATAAGGAAAGCCATAGCAGCGGCAGCAGCACCAGTGGTCGCTTTGCTCGACGTCCTGTCATAAACTTAAGTAATAATAAGTCTATTACTCGGATTCTATAATCATGGCAATAATATTCCCGGGCATAAATTCCGAGCTAAGGGTACTCGACGAGCGGCCCTCGGGCTCACTTGGTCGCAACTAAATATGAATGAGGAAAATCAATTATGGAATTAGCAAAGATTTGGTCCACATGTTACCAGAGCTGGATAAAAAGTAGCAGTGGCTGCACATATTCAGCGCCGAGATTTATAGGGGTAAGCCTGGGGGCATTGAAACATGTTCATTGGATAAAATTAGTAAGAGTTAATTAGTCACCAGCCCAAGTCTGCTACTTAACATTCAACCTGCATAAATTCAGATGTTTGAAACAAACTTATGGAATGGTCAAATTATTTAAAATAAGATTCTTCAGACTAGCGAAAGATTATATAAAGATTATCCTAAACAGCATATATTGCAATCTAGTCACGTTATAGTAGTAATGAGCGAATATTTGTTAAAATGAGATGTTTTCAAACAGAAATTAATAAATTTCTCAGAGCATAAGATTTTATGATACTTTTTTCCATGGATTCCAGCTTAAGAAATTATTCATATGGTGACAAAATCGTCAGTCTGAAAATTCCACATGCATGCTAGCAACCAAGATGAGGTAATGAAACAGTTTCAACAAAAATAATATTTGAGTTTACTGAGATTTCCAGACCTTACAAGAAACTTGCTTGTACCCGCGACTTAATTCATGAAAAATAAAAGATAAACAATCAACAAACGATTCATAGATTATGTTTCAAGTTGGCCTTAGAGCTATTTAACTGTGAAAGACTCATCAAAGTCTGTGCAGTGGTTTTTTGTTAATGCCAGTATAAACAAACATTGTAAAAGTTTTCTACAACAGTACTGTACTTACAAAGTTACCACCGAAAAACATTTGTTTATCATCGCTATGGCGGAAAGAAGATGATTGAAAATAGACAAATATTCATAATTGGCTTGCCTTATTATTATTAAAAAGCGCTAATTATTTACACTTTATATAGTTTCCTCTTAAGGTTTACTAATTTGTTGTAATTCGTTCACTCCAAATCTTTGTTATAAATAAAATTATAAAAAAGGCGCTGTATAATAAATTTATCTTCAAAAATATTCGTAATTATTTTTTCCTGCTCATATGTTCGCTTATCAGTGTATAGCTTAGGATGAAACGCTATCAGAAACTTAGCAAGTCGATATATGTAAATAAAGGACAAAAATTCTTTTCACACTATGTTAAATGTATCTCCATGAAATGTTGTAGAGACTACAAAGTTCATAGTGAGGCTAGAAAAAGCCATAGAAATGAGAAGAAATGGGATGAAGGACAAATATGGATTTAAAAGTTTCTATCATTACCTTGTGGAGTATGGCGAAAAACCAGGATAGATAATCCGTAGGATCTTCGAGAAGAGAAGAGTTAGTATATCGAACGCATTTCAAAACTCATGCGCGTACTGCCAAGGTTGTAGAAAGCTTGCAAATATAGAGAAGGAGTAAGGGTGTGTAAAGTAAAAGTTCTTTCACCATGTTGTAGAACGTAATTAAACATTGGAACAGTACAAGCAGAACAAGTAAACGGGAAGGGATGGCGCGTGAAAATGTTTAATGTTATATAATCCATAGGTCAACTTAGATTACTGAATTCATTATTATTATATTGCATTATGCAAAAGGACATATGTTTTTTAATTTGTCTTATTTTTAAATACCTTATATGTCAACTTAGATTACTGAATTCATTATTATTATATTGCATTATGCAAAAGGACATATGTTTTTTAATTTGTCTTATTTTTAAATACCTTATATGTCAACTTAAAATAATTATAACATCCTTACTACTCGTATTAGCAATAGAAAAACTATTTGCAAAAAACGAGTACTCTTCTTATAATAAATTCTAATAAAATCTATTTGTATTTATATGTAAGTTTTGACATTTAAACGTTCTACCCTCCGATACTTAAGGCTTACTTTAGAAACAAATTACTTACTTCAAATCTTCATGTTTTAATAATAATTTTTGCTTTTTATTTTGATATATGTTTTAGATAGATAGTTATGAGTCCATCAGATAAATTTCTCATTGGTTCAAAATTGCAGAACTGCAGGAATCTTATTATTTTTTAATGGTTCCTTAAGATTATTTTGAGCAATATAATGCAATTTATAATCAAGAAAAAGAAGGTAAGGACGTACAATTCCTTAAAGAAAAATTATCGTTCCAAGGAATCATTTTATTACTGTCTATTAAAGAAGCCACGCGAGATGCTCGATGTAATAAGAGGCCAGCATCCAGAAATCTTATGGGGGAATAACTTGTTTAAAAATAAAAAAATACGCTGGTAAGGTTCTCCCGGGGGCATTAAACTTTATTTTCACTTTCCCGTTATTAAACCTTTCTGTTAAGGAGAGCAAGAATGCGGAGATATAATTTGTTAGAATGAGAAAAGTTTTAATATAGAGGAGTTAAATTGTTAAGAAGTTTGGGGTTCAAAAGCAAAAGGATATTTATAAAATGAGGAATAACGCGGCCATAACACAGAATTTTCTGCGCTCATGAGAGGGCTACCCCCTTTCCTATGGAGGGCGCGTGTAATAATTCTGAGTGTCTTATTCACACGAAAAGCCGTCACCTTTTATAAACATTTTTTGGTCATGTGTAAAGTTATTGAAATTGTAGGGAGTTTGTGATAGGTTTGTGAATAATATTGTTAAATACAAATCACACTTAATATCGAAGGGTGTAAAGTTACTTTATAGTTAAAAAACATTTAAATTTCCTTTCTATTATATATTATACTAAATCTTTGATTCTAGAATTAGATGTTTATTTATAGAATTAGATGTTTATTTATGAAATTCTTTTCGTTTTCTTTGTAATAATGATATTCTTAAAAATCTCCCTATATATCGTTTATATTTCCTCCTCACGATTTGGAAAAAATCAAGAATTTCTGATGACGAATTTATGATTGAAATGAGCAATTCACAACACATAATTTTGATACATAAAAACAAAACTTTTGTAATAATTACCCTGAAATCCATGTACACCAAAAACTCTTTCTGTGCGATAAATATGTTCTAATAGAACAAAAAACAACTCGCGTAAAGAAGTCAAAATCACATTGAAATTCTTGTTAGCATCGTTTAATTTTTACCTACTAATTTCTAATGTAAGGGATTTTGATTTAGTCATTTATTCGCAAAGTGTACTTATAGATTTTTCAAATACTTAAACAATTTCCAAAACATAGCAACATAACGGTATATTTTCGTTGTTAAATTCCAGCAGTTCGAGAAATTTCGCATAAAATATATGAAAGTGTTTTTTCTTCAGAACTTTCCTAGCTTAAACTTTCGACTAAAAAGTGGCGTAAGAGTGTATATTATTTTTCTGCGAATGAAAAACAGTATTCACAGATTACATTATGGTACGCAACACTCATCATGCGAGTGCAACTCAAAGTACGTTATTTTAGCTTACAATTAAGAAATTATAAAATAGTCGATGTTTGTAATTTCATGAGATACAATGCTGCGTACTTTTGTGGACATAGGGAATCATTTTCGAGTTATAAATCCGTCCATTTTAAGAATTGTCTCTGGGATTGCGTTCTGTTGTTGTTTTTTTCTGTTGCCAAAGGGCAGCGTAAATTAATTAATTATTTAAAAACTGCGGCGATTCGACAAAGCGGAGTCGTGACCTCGCCTCTCATCGGACATTAATCTAAGAAAGGCAAACATAAATCGACTTATTAATCAAATTGCAGGAAGACCAGCGGCGAAATGGCCTAAGAAATATGCAGGGCGTACTAAGTAGCTGTCGCGCAATCCACTGAGTAACTGTTCACTTAGTTCCGGTGCTTAGCACCCTTCTGCAGAGCCCACCCGCGCCGGGGTGACGTCGACAGCGGGCGCAACGCTCAATTTAACACGAGCAAAACATTTTGACTCCTCCACTTAATTCAGCCGCCGCTCTGCGGATGAAAGATGCCTCCTCGGAATTAATTCAATTGCAGCCCCGACCCTCCTCGAGGAGGACGTCCACCCTACAAGCCGATAATAACAGGAGGATTTCTTTTTGACACATGTATTCGCTTTGTTGGTGGAATCACTTGTTTACAGACAAAGTGGAACATGTGTACGTCGTGCGAGGGTGACTGGCGGAACCCGAGGGGAGACTAATCCAATTTGGGGTTAAATGATGCTCTCGATGTCAGGAAATGCGTGCGCCAGCCAAAGGAGTGACTGTGGTTAAACGAGGACCCATATATTGGATTGAGTGATTTCATGGCAACGCATTATCGCACAACTATAAATTTCGCAGAACCGGAGGAGAATGAAATTCATTAGGACTTAGGCTTCCCGGGGGTCGACGCAAGCGAAAAGCGAAGTCATTATCTCGTCTTACGAGGCACTCCCGCGTCCCTAGGAGGCTCCACATCCTTTGAATCGTTTTATAAACCGAAATCAAATCGACGCGGCCAGCCTATTATCGCATGAGTCCCTTCTTGAACCGATTTCAGATTTGGTCAGCGTCTGGCCAATAAATTCAAATAAAAGGGTGCGCACGTAGGCAGAATCAAAAACACGTCGTAAAACAAATATTTGCTGATTCTTAAAGATTTTATTGATATTTTACAAATCGGCCGAAAGCAGCGATACCGGCCCATGCTTATTAAATATGAGATACGTGCGGAAAATTCCGCTTCTATAAAATTGACTGACACAACGCCTGCGGGAAATTGCTCAAGCAGGGGCGCTCCTAATGACCGAAGTGTAGTCAGCCGATTTCCGAACACCAGCTTTTTCCTGTGCCGCATTTTTTTGTTGCATCTACTGAGGCAAGGAATGAAAAGATAACTTTCATAAATTACAGGGATATTCGAATTATTGTACTGAGATCTAGGGTTACTTTGATTTTTGTGGTTAAGTTGATAACAGCTTCTAATTATTATATTATAAATGGTGGGCCGTCAGCTGGTTTCTTTTTTGTAAACGCTATAAAATAAACACTGTGCAGTATTTTTCCAAGTTTGTTAATTTATTGAAACCAGTGAATCTTCCGACTTTTATGAAATATAATTTCGTTCAAATGGCTGCCTCGGTTCGTTTAGCAGTAGCCCATCCTGTCAACCCTATTTTGCAGTACATTTTCGATAGTTTAGGGCCCCATTTCACGCATAGCTCGATCAATATCGTGCTTAAGTGCCTGAATCGTTTCTGGATTTTCAGAACTAACATCGATCTTTAACGGCACCTAAGACAAAAAGCCCACCTGCGTCCAATTGCAGCGCAGGTGCGGGTGGTACAATATTTCGACCGAAATTTTTTTTCAAAAGTTTCGGCAACACAACACTCACTTTGAAAATAAGTTTTCAATATTTCCGAATATTGTTCAAGCGTAGTCGAGCTGTTTGTGTCGACTTAACATATAAATTAAAAAGAAACCAGCCGATGGTCCACCCTTTATTATGTTTATTTCCATCAAAATTAAAACATGCTCAATTTTCCTTGCTTGGCGGCAATGAGTACATTATTATTCCACTATTCTTCATAAGCCTTCAGCGGATTTTTTCTAAAATCTTAAAAATTTAAAGAGCTACATTGACAAAAACATGTAGTTTAGAATGCTATAGACTATAAGAACTCAGCGAAATTGCCTATAGAAAGTGCATAAATTTGCCATTCCCACATGTGCACTAAAATACGTTTCAGTACGATTTTGCTAACTATAGTCATATGCTGGCTACTTACATTTTTCAACGAAATAAACTCTTTTCTAATAAAAATACACTTAAAATGCTGCAGTTATATCTGCATCTGGATTTGATATGAGCGAGCCCGTATTTGATTGAATAGTTCCTAATTAATACTGTCGTGATGTAATATACTCTTTTTATTTATATTTTCTTCAAAAATCTCTTGCCTTGTGTTTATTATTAATATTATTTTCGGTGGATATTGACATTTTTTGTTTCATTTTTATTATCAAGAGAAAATCTTAAATTTCACATTAGAAATTTAGTTCGTTTTATAAGTAAACAAACATCAAAGTAAGTGATAAGTGCTAAACCAAAGAAGCTTGAGGATATTAACGATATTTCGGATGGTTAAAAACAACGTAGAATTAAAAAGGTACCATATGCATGTCTTTTCAATTCCCGAGCGAAGTGCAGCGTTTAATAAAAAATACAGAGGCGCATTGGTAATTGCCTTTTATTAAAACTACTACAACGCGATCAGGCAACTAAATTGTTACTTTGTGTAGACATCCATATTCTCAATTTGAAGGTGCAATCGCTCTGGATGCGAATTGTTAATTTCCTGCATAACTTGCCTACGAATAAAGGAGGCAATTCCCGCGTACCACTTGCGCCCCAGATTTGGGGTTATTCCCATGATAAATTATGAGCTATAAATTACTTTTTCTCTAATACACTTGGAGCAATAGAATCGGCGGCAGCGTTTGAAAACACCATCTGGGCGCAACTAATAACCTGATAAGTGAAAACGACTCATGGCCGCGCTGCACTGGGGGCTGACACAAAAATGATTCCCGCAATTTGTTTAGAGAAATTGAAGTCCTTATTTCGGAATTTGCATGCATTAATCCGCCATTTAGGCTCCTTTGTGCGGCTTGTACTTACAGCGCGCCCAGATAAATAAATGATGCCATTTTCGCGTCAGGCACTTTCAGCAGCACATTTCGTTTTGTTTTGAACGATAATTGGCACCCAGGCACCGGAGGCCTCCGCGAAGCTGCTCGTGACTTTTATTACGCGGATTAATGAATGGATATGTTGCTCCATCACCATACAACCTTCTGGATTTTATTTGCAGCAATTCGTCGAACCGACGGAGAATTATTTCAATTTAGACAAATAAAAGTGTCCTATGGAGGAAACCAGACTCGACCATACGAGGACAAATAAATTACTGAAGTGAGCTGGTGCCACCGCCTTGGGCCCTGGGAATTCGTCCAAATCCGGCATTATCATAAACAAATTGTATTTCACTTTTTATTAAAGGACATATGACGAAATCGTCCGCCCGGGGAGGATGGGCGTAGCTGGAGGGTTCCTGCACTAGGGCCTGCACCGGATTCGGCCTTACACCTAATAAATATTCAATTTTCATTCCTAGCCGAGGCGTCGAGAGCGGCAAAACGTGCGTCCTTAGAGGGCGTCCTCGCTTGCGCTATCTTCCCTCAATTACACAAATGCTGTCGGCACGTGCCGGGCCTTGTGTCTTCAACGATAATTTCGAGCTATGAAGGATATCTTTGCGCAATTCATTCGGGATATATCTAAACAGATCAAAATAAATCCGTTTTTGTTTACATCTACAAATTAAGTCCCTTCACCGCCGGTTTGTGACTCGTGCAGATTATTAAAATGATAGTTTAAAACCCACCCGCAAACAAGAAGATTACATGACATTACTGCCTTTAAAACACCCCTCAAAATGTACATTCATTTTACGCTCAATATTGACATCAATTCAAGTACAAAGAATTGTGTTACTTAAACAATTTTGGTATGAAATACTTTCAGAAATTTCGCATTATTCCTAATTCAAAATTTTATACATAATATTGAAAATTAATGTAACAACAAATATTCACTTTAGAAATCATAGTTATTGAATACTGTATTTATTATATAGTATATTACTACCGTGAAAAGGTAGCGCTGTTTCGGCTGTCTTGCACTTAAATGACCAAAAATATTTTAAATATTGGCTTTATCAAAAACCATATTTCTCTTATAAGTTTATAGCAACATTTTCTGATTTCAAACATAAGAAGGACGAAAACCTGATTTAAAGAGAATATTATGTATATATGGTACAAAATAAAAGGAAATATCATTATAAAATTTCGAAATCACATTCCTCCTACAATACACGTCTTAGCAAGATGAACAAATAAGAAATTGATTGTAACATTTATTAGACTTTTTATTATTTAGACAGAAGAAGCGTCTAAAAATAGACAAATAATATTTTTTAAATTTTGAATTCTATCATTAGATTACGAACTTTATAAAACTTCTCAATTTTGCACCGAAAGCTCATTGCTTTGTTTGCGAATAGCATTCGCTATGCCGCAATGTTCGTCACTCTGTCAAGACGATATGTACTCCAGTTTGCTTATTGCTCCAGTAGTTTTCAAGTCATCCCAGAACCAACAAAAAACAGACATATAGACAGAACTTTTTCAAAAAATAATAAAAGTTGTAGATTTTACATCTACATTTTCGAAAATATGTTCAAATATGTTAAAATATTATTGTAAGCATAGATTTCTGCTAATTGAAAAAAAGCCCTGTTTAATAGCCCCAGCGTTGAATAAACTTCAGAATTTTAATATCACCCACCTCAAAATCTTAGAAAGTCCTAACAAAGAGCAGAGGTAAATCAAAGATGTACATTTTAACAAATAAAAACGCTCGCACGATGTCTATGGCTAATTTGCATAGTTTGAAATGGAGCATACATCAAGATTTAATAGTCAGAATCGTCTGCCAGAGAGCAATTTGCAGGGCAGGAACAAATACGACACGCATGTGATTCAGTCCAAACTCCGGACCAGCTATGTCGGTTGCACGCTAGGGTTTCCGCTAAGCACCCTTTTCATTGAGGGTGTCTTTATGGTTAAACGCTTTAAGTCCTGCTGCGATATTTTAAAATTGAGAATTTATGGCCAAAATAGGGGTCTTGCTCACACAGCTCCTGTAGCGATAAAAGGGAATTATCTCGCAACAAGATAAGGAAAACACAATTTTTGTAAAACATGCACCCTCATTTTCACCATTATTTCAGGAAATAAACTGTGATCTATGTGCACTCTAAATGACTGCAAAATATTAATAAAAGTGATTTGTCAACGGGTTCAATGTGGTATCGAAATTTTAGCAAAAATCATCGACGTGTAATAATAATAATTCATAGAATAGACATTTATTAATATAAATTATTATACTCTTATTCAACAAATATTACACTAGTAATTATAAAATATTGTATATAACACTAGGAGCACTTCAAAATTCCGTACATGATTCTGATATATTGAACTACACCTAAATTTGGCAATATTTTGCACCAAATTGAGCAAAACGCGCTCTTGGTTTTCGGTCCATCATTTATAAAGCCATTAACAAATGTTTTTACTTGTTTTATATATTTTGGATTAAATATCGTAACTCAGAATTTTTGCACCTTATGCTATTTTTAATTATAATTAAATATACAGTTATTGAACAGAAACCATTTATTGAGATTTAAAAATTTCTAATTTATTCAGTCTACAATTTGAAATGTCGTTCACGAATACGTCGGTCATCTTTAATCCCATAAAGTGGATTATAATTGCAGAGGGTTAAAAATATTAATTTTTGGATAGAATACATCGTAGTCAAAGAGGTTGAGCACTAATTCCATTCAAGACAAAAGGGTTAGAAAGACTAATTTAATAAAACGGTTGCTTTCAATAAGATCTCTTTTGTTCAAAAAACACTATTTGATTCCATTAAATTCTAGTATGCCTTTAAAGAAAAGAACCTTCCACAACACTGAAAAGGTTTGTTCGATTCGTTCACCTTCCTTACCGATGGGCTCGCTACCAACTATGCCGAATTCAGGACAACAGCTTCCTCCCATTGTAGATAAATATAAAATACATCACTTGGCGCTTTGTATTAGATAAACTGCTTTATCAATTTTATTATTTACATCCGTATGGAGCATGCAAACATTCCCAAATGTTAGATTCAAGGAAACATCTCAATGATTTATCTTACGAGTGATATATGGGACACGTGGAAAGGTGAGGAGAGATTTGTGGGGCAAAGCAAAGTTCGCTGGTTGAAAACAATATTTCATTCTTTTACCGAACGCGTCATAATACATCATTCCTTGATTTATGCTAATATTTTTGTTACCTCTTGAATTCGGTGTTACAGCTTACATGACACTCGCATCATAACCATGAAAAATTGGAACAATCAGAACAAAAGAAAATTGATTTTATTATTTAAATCCTCATTTTTAACGGAATCTTTTATTATAGTGACAAATTTTTAGTACCCTTATTTACTTTCTTCACTGTTAACTTAGTTCCCTAATTTTAAAATTGTTTGTTCTAATTTGTTACACAAACATGCCCGAACTTTTACACTTCGTTTTATTAATTTTTTGTAAATATTGTAGAACAAAAGTAAAGTTTTTTTTAGAAATTATTATTGGAACTTTTATTTCAGTTTTGAAAGATTTGACTTTTCATAACGGCTTCTTAAGGTTACAAAACAGCTTTTGTAAAAGTTTATATTTTTAAGAATATATAGTAATATTTACGCTAAAAAAATCCGAGATGCTCCGATTTTATAAAGGTCTAAAAGCTGAGCTGGTGTATATTTAAAAAACGCCATTGAATCGAACTTTTTCAAATTTGTCTCTAAGCTTCTGTAGAGTTATTTTTTCAAAAAACAAAAAACAGGAAAATTGTAGTGATTTTTGAATCTCATTTGAGTTTTTTGTGTAATTGTCAGTTTTTAATGAGTAAATTTGCTCCTTTCGATAGTTTTAAAGTTAATACTAATATACTAATAAATTGATCTTTACTTCTTTCATAGTGATCTAAACAGTGCAACATAAGAAATTTAAACGGCTCTACATTCAAAATCAATTTATAAAATATTCAATTTAAAAAAGTGTTCTTTCAATTTAACTTTACTTAAGTATATTTTACCCTTTTAAAACGAATTACGTCTTTCTATAGTTAAACTGAAGTATGTGGGATTGAAAGACGGCTAAAAAAATTAAAGATAGCGGACGACGAATTATTACAAATAAA
This sequence comes from Proctacanthus coquilletti, assembly GCA_001932985.1. NCBI lineage: Eukaryota > Metazoa > Arthropoda > Insecta > Diptera > Asilidae > Proctacanthus > Proctacanthus coquilletti. Next base: position 96,560 of record MNCL01000071.1, read on the forward strand.
TCTTTTATTTAATATCATTGATTATAAGAACAGAGTAATGTTGAAATATATCTTTCTTAATTAATTTAAAAAATAAAAGTTTTGATTGAATTTACAAATATTTCTCTAAGAAAAAGGAAAAAAATCAATAATGGATATAAACATTGAAGGACATAGTAAAAGTATATTATTTTAAAAATAAAATGTTTATTTTTATATTTAATTTATTTACATGATCATTTCGTGCTTCCTTTGATCTTACTGAAGCTGGTTGATTGCATGCACTTGTTGCAGTGCTAATTACACTAAATGAAGGAGTTGGACATAGTAAAAAAAGCAACATACCCATAGCAGTTGAAATAATGCTAATGAGGTATTAAAAGGACGACAACAAATATTGCTTGAGAAGTTCTTATGCGCAAATCCAATATTCAAAAAGAACCTAAGGAGGTATGTGGTACAAATATTTCGTGAAATTTTCATCTGGCTTGCATACATATGTATCTGCGCCAAACTTAAGCAATAAAAGCAAAATCTCGATATTCTGTCCCAGATTCGCATGGAATTGCCGGGATATTTCAATTTTATATCGAAGCCATAAACCGTACGGGATAGCACATATAAACCTTGTTTGTTTTTATTCGCCTCGGATCTCTTTATAGAATATTTGAATTGTAGACCTTTCGCAAAGGTACGTCATATTATTGAGGATAATCTTTACAACTCCCACATATGGCAACCAAAGTTAAATATGTCATTAAACGTGGCGATCGTAAAAAAATAAAAAAGTAAGAAAAACTGAAATTGTTTTCCATTCGAAATCTGCTGTGGAGCGGAAGCGTTCGAGCATAATAATAATAACAATATTAAGAACCATAAAGGGATCAAAACACAGAATGGCCTTATGTATGCAAAGGAATCTCTTCTTTCGGCCTCCGGCCCCGAGGACGGGTCACAGGGAACAGCGTGACGGTAAGTACGCAGGTGGTTTTATGGTCACGGTATATTTTATGTGTGACGATTTAGTTTGTTCCCCTTTCGGATTCGTCCTGCTATTTGCCAGCAAATGATTAGGGTTAGGAGTAAGCAATCGCCCTTTCGCCAGAAGTGCAAGGGTTTATTCGATTCTAGAACGACGACATGTAGCACTCTACAAGTCCGCAGCTTTTAACCATCAGAAATCGACCACTTATCGGCTATTAGTGTTATATCAGCATGCAGATTTTATTAAATTTCGGGTTCTACTACCAATAATAGTTTTCGATAATAACAACATATGTGACCTTTAGCACTAGTCATTTTTTCTCGTGGAAGGGCAAACACGTTATTCAAAACGCTATAAAATTTTTATTTAAAACTGTCAATAAACTGTAATAAAATCATGATTTAATTTTAAAAATGTTGTTCAAAATTAACAAAAAGCATCATACACTACCTAAAAATCCAGTCAGCAGCACTCGTGTGATCTCTGAACATTCAACCAGCACAACTGGCAGGCGAACGAACGAGGAACTAAACTCTCGATCGATGTTGTTCTACGTATTTCCCAGAACTGTCTAGCTACGCTAGTATACAGTTCCGTTAGAAACTCAGAATATACTCTAAGCACCAACTGCCTGAGAGATACAGAGAATGACGTCAGCGACGTTCAGTTGGATTTCTTTAAGGTCTTACTTTTTGAATTGCTTTTTAGATTACTATTATTTTAAGTATCAATTGTATTGCAATGTATTGTATTGTAAGCTATAGACACCGCAAAGAAACCTTCTAGAATACAACTTGAAAATTTCCAGATTTCTTGTTTTATTTTTCTTATTTTCAGCAATAAAAACAATCAATGTGAAGCAATATTAAAACAATAAAAATAAATATGATTCTGAAAAATCTCGCAACATTTAATATATTTGTTTTTTATTTAATACATTTGTTTTGTATACTTCTTGTATTACAATTTTACGTATAAGTTTCTCGGAAGAACTACGATCTTTCTATTTGATTTTATTATTAAGGTGCCATTAAGCTAAATCTTTAAATAATTTTTTTTTAATTAGTCAAGCTGTTACAACGTGATTTAATTGAAAAAAGCAGATTTTCGCATTTATAATATTATTAAGAAAACGACAAAAGTGACCTGATCATGGGATTTTCTGACATCGCTGGTTGATGGAGTGCATTAACCGCAGTATTTCTTGTTCCGCAATCCCCCTCTGTAATAAAGTATTTAATTAAAAGGTCCTCTTCAAGGTGTTATAGATTTTAATTAAAGCCAGATGTCATCATGTAAATGAAAGGCTCCTTGAGAAAATTACTTTTTTTTGCTAATAACAGCCTGCCTGGGGTTTTATAATTGATGCTGTGGTCACTCAGTTGGGAGGATTTTAAGTTATTAAAAATGGAAAATTTCGAGACGCTCGGGCAAATTACAAGTAAAAGTGGTTCCATTCCACTTTTTAATGCCAACGGATAGCATTCAACTACGTACATCACTAGATCGAGTGAGTTGGAAGCCAGTACTTATTCTCATTATATAAGCATTTCTTTCATTCATGTGCGTAAATATATTTGAAACATTTAATAAATGTAATTCCTGTAATTCAATTACATCAAAGATGTGAGCTGAAAATTTTTAAACGGCTTAAAGAATTTGGATAATAAGGCTAAGTACTTTATTATTATTTTCTTTTATCAAAGTATTACTTTCTACAATATCACCAAAACAATTTCGTTATGAAATGTTTTTTCATAATACCCTAAAATAAAAGAATTATTAAAGGATAAAAATGCAATATTCTACTTTGCATCACTTTAACATTTATTTTATCGTCTTAAATGTGTTTGTTATATTTTATCTAAAAAAAATCAAAACTGTAAAATCCGATAAAATATTGAGAATGTTGGTAATTAAAAGAACTCGGTTGAAATCCCACCAGTCTGTTAATGTAGTGGTATAATTTATTATTTCAGATGAGAGTGATTAAAATATTAAAATAGATAGATCAAAGGTAGATTATTTGAACACTATACAAAAAGAAAAATGGCATTAAGTACGTTCATTTATTTGAATTCCAATGAAAATCACAATTCTATCAATACGTATATGAAATACAACAAAATCACCTAAAATATTGCTTTTGAGTTACTGATATGTTTGATTAGATTTTACTGAATATATAAACGTGTAATATATTTGGTAATTAAGACACGTGCTTATGCGTGAATATAAAAGGGACACGTATTTAAATAATAGTAAATAAAGTTATAAAACTAAATCAAATCTAACTAAAGGATAATAGCTGAAATAGTTATAAGAAAACAATATGTCTTAACAGATAAATAACAAATCGAAAATGGTATCATAAGCAGGAATTTATCTAATAAATAATTTTAAAAAATTAATAAAACTTATTAAAATGAAATAGATAAATAAAACAGGAAATATCAATGCTATACTAGCACAACAACGTGGAACAACGATCAAATTGTTTTATAACCAGCCCCTCCTGCAATCTAGTACAGACGCAAATACAAAGATTTGATGAAATTCCTCTTTCTTTCATCCGGTATTGCATGATAAATTAATTACCTGTGCGCTTCGTTTTATGGTTTTTGTACATTCGAATATATCCATAGACATAACTTACATCATCATCAGTTGGCATATCTCGTTGAAGACGATAAAATATTTTTATATACCTAAGAAATTTCGGATGGTTGCTGTAGTTGTATTATAGTCACAGCAAACATAATTTTTTGTTGTAAGCTACGTAATCATGTGTTAAACATGTTAAAGTTCTGCAAATTTTATGGTAACAATATTTTATGATTATCATAAACTTGTCATTGTAACAAACAAATACGCTGTATTATTGCTGTAATCATTCATCGTACCATAAATGCAGATATTATCGGTTTTAAATGTGTTACTTGTTTGTTTGTAATGTAACATATTTGGAATGTTTCGCCAGAGCCATCAAAGATTCAAAAGGGTTCATTTGGCTTTAATTTCTATTTTCCATTAAGATTTTTTGACTATGATTTTAGTGAAACCAGCAGCCAGATTAAGATTCTTTAGGATTTTCCTTGTAACATTCACATTATTTTTCTGAGTGTAACATTTGAATAGAAAATTTGACTCAACATTGTTTCTAGTTTTCTCTGCATGCTTGAATCAGGAAAAAAATTTTCGAGTGCAAAGAATAGCAGGAAATTGTTATAAAGTTACTGAAACCAATAGCTATTCAAAACTTTAATAAAACATGCTTCCATTGTTTACAACGATGAGGTTTGGGATTACTCAGCTATGCATTGGAATTTATTCTGAGTCCATTCTGTTTGCTGTAAAAGACTGAACGCGAGGTGTTCCTGTGCAGCTAATGGAGTTGTAGTTTGTTTTATCGAATTTAATTAAATGTTCCAATCGCTCGCTTTTTCCTCGCACGGACTAGCTAAGAATAAGTCCACGACAAGTGGTTTAATTTGATCGCGCCCGGCCACCGAATCGCTCCTCGGCGATGGAGCCGTGGTCGTGCCCACACCTGCTGGGCAGATTGTCCTTACGGTCAGCTCGGACCTTTGTGCCACTCAGCCAATTAAAAGAGTTAGACGAGCGTTGTCTGAAAGTCAGAACACGGTCGGCCAGAGCGCGCGGAGCGAAACAAAAAATCAATAAGTCCGAAAGAGATAGCGTCTGTGCGGATATAAAACAAATTTATTGTGATTTAATGATTTAAAAACTCCATTAAGAGCACTTACACACACAACGACAGAGTCGTGCTGCTGCTCGCTCGGCTTTATTATGTCGCCCAATACATGAAACCATAAACAAAGAAATTCATGAGATTTCCGGGCGAGGCGAAAAACAGTTTCCCAGTTCCTAGCCTCAAGTGATACGACGGAGCAATCCCGACCCGATTCCCGTCCCGATTCCCGAAAAACGAAAAAGGCAAAAAGCGAAAACGCCAAAGGGTGAAAACTGGAAGACCAACCACTCCAACTCCATTCCATTCCATTCCCATTCCGGTGCAAACGGGTCCTCGTCAGAGGTGGGGAGCAGCGCGTCTTCTTCACTCGTGCAGAACGAACACAGAGAATCTAAGAAAGCCCCTGGACATTGAACGCAAAACGAACAACCCAATCCGACCGAAGGCAAACAATGTCAAGTCTGCAGAGATCCCGGCCGAATAAAAAACGTCCAGCAAATAAAAAGTCACACCATCAAATGATACGGAGATTATTAACACAAATAGAAAATGATTACACGTATCAACAGCACTGCACAGTAGCGGCTGGGATGGCGACGCCGACGTGAGACAGAGAACGGATCCCCTGCACCCGAAACCGGTAATCAAGTGCTCAAATGGCAGTTTGTGTCAGTTGACCCCGCCCCACGGGCTGAGGACCCATGCTGATGGACCCGTGAGGATTCTGGAGGGGGACAACACTCGAGTGGGAAAGAGACAGTGTCGTACGGGCGACTCCATGCAGGGGGCGTGGCACTGCATGCAAAGCTAAGTTGACATGGCGCTCACTTCCCCTCCGAGTGCAGTTGTGCAGAGCCAGGAAAGGTAGAGCGCCGCCGGACCGAACGGAGCGGACCGGTTCAACCGCTTCGACCGCTTTCGAGTCTCGCTCCGCCGCCGGCCACGATAAGCCAGTGCAGTTGATTCAACGAGGGCTAACTCACTCAGCTCCCCCCGTGCAGAGTTCATATATACCCCTCACTGGAGCGCGGAGGCGAACTAATCATTAAGTCTGCACTTATGTACAAGTTACGGCTATTTACGAGCGTGTGCGTCGCGCCCGGATTTAGTCGGAAGAGCGTTCTAGCGCAAAGGTATAAGACATTGTCCGTCGTGCACCCCGCTCGTCGTCTGCACCCGGGGTCTGACTGAGAATTAGAAGTCAATTTTGAATTTGGTTGTCGGTATTCATTCCGCAGTGCCAAGCCTACCAGGTCGGTCGCAAAAAGCAGTTAATTAAAATCGTGAGGGCGTGATTATCGCGACTTCCGCATATCGTCACGGATTAATTACCTATACTACGATTTACATAAAAACAGTTAACCCGGCCGATGCAGTGCGTTGCAGTGATCAGGTGTTAGACAGGAAGTGATGTGGTGCTACACCGGTGAAATTTGCTAGTGAACAATTTGCCAGGAACTCCTTCAATCTGGGTAGCCCGTATTTGACGGCTTCGGGCTCCGAAAGCCCTAAGTTGGGCGGATTTTCTCACATTGCCTCGAATCTGGTCTCGAATTCCGCTGGAAAACAATTCGGATTCCCTTTGTCGTCAACATCCGCCTTTAATTTCGCGGCGTTCCGAACGCCAACCGGATTAATCGGCTCTAGTGCGGCTGCAGCAGCTGCCCATGGATTCCCGTTCACCAGCCAATTCATTAGTGTGGGGAACTGTGGGCAGTCGAGTTTCGGATACCACCAGGGACCAAGCTTCCGCGAAGATCCCAATCCCAATGTGCTAGACATAAACTCTCCAGCGAATTATATGCGCCACAACAGCAATGGTAGCCCCCTTAACCACTATAGAGGCGCCAGCAGTAGTCCCATATTAGAGGGCTCGAACGATTGCCAGGCCTACCGAGTGGCCAAAGACAATCTAGACTACCACAGTGCGTACATCAATAGTGGCAATATCGGACCGGGGAATTCGATTCCTACGATCAACAATCGACTTGACGAGTCGCCCCACCGCGAGACGAACGTCTCAAGATTACACTCGGAGAGTCCCGAGTCGAACAGCCGCAGGTACGACAACAACAGTCCCGTCGACAGCTCCCGATCATATCCAATTAGCCAGAAAAGTAGTGAGGAGGCCAGTGGTCAGAGTCCGCCGCCTGATAGCATAGGATCGCGGAGTCCCGAGAACCTCTCGACAGCTGGTAAAAAATTCCTACCGGATATGCTCGACCACAAGATACCTCTTAGCTTCCTGGGGCCGCCTCTAGCCGCTCTCCATTCGATGACGGAAATGAAAACGCCAGGCGGTCCGTCAGGAATCAATGGCACTAATGGGAACTCCCTGCCGGGCATCAATATCGGCAACGGGGGCATGGCCCCGGGACAAACGGTCACACAGAACTCACAGGGAACGGCCAATCCCCATGGAATTGATACGATCCTATCCAGACCTCCGCCAGTCACCTCAGCCGGATTAAATGCGTTAGCTGGAGGTGAGTTAACGAAACCAATCTTACGCACTTGCGTGATGAATTGGTCAGTTGATTTGCATGGGGTGCTTTGCATGCCCAGGGGATTTGCACGCTCTAAGTAATCTGATGAGCAAAATATGCCTGCTTTAAGAATACTATTTTTATGTGTTAATGGAAAGTCACAGAGTCAATTTGAATTGAAAACAAGTTCAAAGACTGTACCAGACCCCTTGTAAATGTAGCTTTTAGTTCTCTCTTTTACCACACTTATATAGTGGTAATAATCTAGCTCTGAAAGGTAAGACTATGGGAACTTAACCCTTGGCATGAGGGTGCAATTCTCATTGTCTTGCACGTCTTGCAGTCAGTGCGGGCCAATCTTATATGAAGAAATTTAGTATTGATAATAAACAATTGGCTAATGAGAGGCTCATTGGATGAAATTACTAGAGGTACAATTAAACAAAACTTTATTTCTTGCAAAGTCGCAGAATTGTGTTCAGAGGCTCCCGTGAGGAGTGAATACAGTCTTTTCAAAGGGAATCATTTTTCTGACGCGGTTCTTTTACAAGGAATGCTTTTATTGCGTCCAATCTACCTCATTAGAGACCTAGTTAAGAAGTTTATTATTTTTCACATGGATGGATATCTTAGAGCAACTTTGGATTGAACGAAATGTTTTGGAAACAAATCTTTTTTTTAATCATATTAAATAATTTTCAAGTTAAACAATGAGCTGTTTAAAAATCTTAATAGGAAAATCCTTCGTAATATAATCGTTTGAAATGAGATGTGCATGAACTTTAAAACCTGAAAACGAACTTTTTTGTGAAGTGGAAAAGGTACTCCTCGAGTATTATAATTAGCTACTGAAAGTGCTGACACAAGTCATTGTTTTTTGCAATGTATTAAAAGCTAGACTTTTTGTAATCAATTCAAAAAAGATGTTTACTGTGATCTATTTCCTACAGGCCTCATATGACCATCTAAATTGATTTCGTTTATAATTTCTTTTGGCATTCATCATAGCTTCTTTTTGTTATGTTGACATTTTTTCTTTAATATCACTTTGTTTTTTTCCCAATATCATTTTAACAAAGTTTCTATTTCGTTTTATTGCTCTTAAGTAGTATTTTCATTCTTATTTGAATCGCTTTTATTATAATTCTTATATTTATATATATTTTCTTATTTTTCTTTCTTATCGAAATAAATAAGGGAATTAAAATGGAGTCATGGTTATCATAATTAAGAATTGAGTTATCAATCGTATGTTGTTGATGCAAGGTGAAATTAACGTTCGTATATTGTGATCAATTACAGAAAAAAATTTTAAAAATCAAAACAAATCTGACAATAAGTTTCCAAATAAATTTTATGTTGGTTTTGTTCAAAAATAATGTGATATGAATTTAAATTTCACAGTGATGTATTTTTTTCTTTTGTATTGAATTAATGTACATATAAATTTAATTTGAATATTATTTTTTGAGATCTTCTGTGCGTGTAGAGTCACGGTGAAAATATTTATTACTCTTTTTTTTCAACGAATTTTCAAAAAGCATTATTTACATACCTCCTGCTGTTTTCATTTTCATTCTTATTAAATGAGAATAAAAGTTAAACTGGCGAAAGAGGTTCGTGCTCATAGAAAGTGAGATCAGAAAGATCAAAGAGATCAACAAAAGTGTTTTAAGTGTTTGGTGTGTTATAGTGTTTAAATATAAATTCTATTTAGAAAAAAGTAATCTGCTTTGATAATGAGAGAACACTTCGATAACTTAAAATTTGAACTGCCGATTTAACAGCCGTGTTACTTGTGAGGTGAACGTGAAATAAAGATTAATAATTCAATTTAAGATCGGGGACATTAGAAGTATTTATTTATTTACAAAGTAGCATGTGTAAGGTCGAACATTAATTTACTCCCACGTGCATTGACACAGTTTTACTCTATTAACGCTTGCGACGATGTTTCCACTACGGTGATAATTTTTTCCATGCTGAGGAAAGGTTATTGACATCCTAATAAAATCCTCCGTATTTCTCAAAAAAAACCTATCCCAAGAAACAAGTGTTCACACAGTTTATTAATTGAACTAACAATCCAATTAAATAAAAAAGAAGTCATTCTACCATTTCTTATAATGTGGAGCTATTTAATAGTAGAGAATTGCAAACTCAGTTTTATATAAAAAAATAAATACCAATGCACAGTAAAAATTAAAGAGCTCGAGAAATCAATTTAATTCTGTTGAAAAAGGTGAGGAATTAAAGTTAAGTAGAAAATGGCAATCTGGTTCGAGCTCGGAGTTAGCTAAAGATTTGTTTACAATTTCCAAATATTCTATACTAACTTATGCTATTTTGTTTGGTTGATTTTATCACATTCCTTAATTGAGTCCCATTTCAAGCTTGTATTTTATCTTTTTAGTTGTTTATTTATATTTTATATTTATTATTTTTTATATTATTTACTTATTAAAATTTGGAGAAATACAGGAGTTTCGAAAAAAATTATTTTATTTATATAGAAAGTATTTTCGTCTTTAATGCAAAACGAAATTATAGTAAATCGATAGGAATTCATAAAATCTTTATTTTCAATCGTATCTAGGTTTGGATTTTAATAACACATGCAATGATGTCGATGTAATCATAGTTGGTACGAAATGTCCAGCTATTTTATTTTTTTATATCTAGATTGTCTTAGACTTCATCTAGCCACTATAAAGAAATAAAACTTCGTCCTCCTGGATGAGTTTGTTAGTAAGAAATTAGGAGTAAATTTTGAATTGATAAAATATTGAATTTAAAAAACTTTTCCGAATGAATAAAAAAATAAAAAACATATTTCAAATTACGTATTTATTTCCAGTTATCGACGAAGTGTGTTTTACTTTTTCGTTTTTTAGGAGCAGTTGCATTTGAAAGAAATTTTTTAATGAATCTGTTTGATATTTACTAATACTAACATATTTACTTTTGTGGAAAACGAACACAATCATCAAAGTATAGCATAGATTATATGTATATACAAAAAAAAGAGAAATCTTGATCCCAATTCGGTTGAGAGAATTTTGGGAATGTATGCTGCAGTGATCAGGCATCAAATAAATAATTAGAATAATTTGGAGAGTTGAATACAACGGTATCAAGGAAATTCTTCTTTGTGGTATCAACGACAAAGCTAATTTTTGTGAAGTTGGCTTATGAACATCCTAAGTCTAGCATTAAGCGAAGAGCGTAGAGTCATGGCTAGGCGAATCGCACGTCTGAAATTGTAAACAAGTTGCGCTAAACACAGATCAATAAACATTTAATCCCTCTTGCAGGATTGAAAAGGCCTTTCTATTTAAATGAAACCTTCGCAGAGCTTTTAGAAAGGTAACGAAGCCACGAACCAGTTGCTATAAATCAAAATCAACACTTCGGGTCGTATAAGTGAATAAACATTAAAAATAATTAGGCTATAAAATTGTGATAGTATTTTTTTTTAAATTTTAATAGTCTTGCGTTAACCATTAGCAAATTCAATTCCGTTGCAATGTTCAAGTGAAGTTTTCATACCAATTTTGATGACTGAAATTCTTCAAGCTCTCTTAATAGCATTTCAATAACTAAATAAAATAACTAAAGGCATTTAATGTTCTTTTCTGGTATTATGTGAGATATCGTGTTTTATTAAACATTCACATATTTTTTTGATTTTCCTTGTTTTTTTTCCTGGTTATTTTTTAAATGACTGCATTAAGCCTCAATTTTGGATTTCCCCAGTCAGAAGCCCATTTTCAGGGCGGATGGTTAATTCTTCAATGCAAATTATGTCTAGACAATACTGTGCGGGTGATTATGCATAAAAATTTGATTTGTTCTTTTGGTATCTATCTTTTCCAGGTGGTATGCCGAGATTTTCGATCGCAGCTGCGGCGGCTGGAATGGCGCAGTATCTGTCTCAAAGCCAGGGGACACCTCTCAAGGCGCACACAGGTCACATCGTCGAAAGACCACACTTGTACTGGCCAGGTTTGCAGGGGCTCGTGGCAAACCCGATGGCATGGAGAGAGAGATTAACAAGTTCAAGTAGGTAGTTATGGCCTCAAAATTGCCTTTTTATCCATTTAATTTCATTTATCGCTCGATAGCTTTCTAACTACGCGTTTATCTTGAACATGTGGTTAATTAATTTGCTAAGCAAATAGTGACAGATGCCCCGATAAGCCCTCTACTAATAGTTACAATTTTATCGTTATTTGAGTGGCACTCGATCCTCAGTTTCACATGAATAGTTTTACGAATGTGATTAATATTTCTTTCTAAAATGTTCCCATATTTTCGAACTTTTATTTATTAAATCTTTTTAAGTGTCATTAATCAATTAAAATTTTAATCACTTGATTAAAGATTTGGTATTGTATGTTCAAAATGCAGATCACATTTATCTTTTTATTTATTTTTTTTTGTTTTTTTAACAACATTTACTTATTTTTTCGTTTGGTTAATAAAATATTTATGAGGGGATTAATGTGTATCATGTTAATTGTGAATACAGAATTTAATGAGCTAAAAGTACTTAAACAATTAATTAGTTTTAACTGCATGTGAAGGTAATTAACAATCATTTAAATCTACAAAAAGAAATACAACTGATTAATTATTAACAGTCACAAATATTCCATTAGGGTTTTCATAGCCGATGAATCTGATGATAATAGTTGATAACGATTTTACGATTAAACAAGTAGTAGACAACTTCAATAGGGTTTTTCTGTATTTTTCTGTAGATTATAAATCCACAATGTACCTTTTAACACTAAAAATTTTTATTTTTCCCGAACATCATCAGTAGATGATTTATGTTTTAGAAAACTATGAAGAAATTTACACAATTATTACTTAATAAACGATTTTTTAATATGATACAACAATAATAACAAAAAATAAACTAATATTAAGTACGACATGTAGATGTCTTGTAAATTTCTCTGTTTACAATTATTTTCATGTTATTAGCAATTTTAAAAGGGGAAGAAAATATTAATTTTTGTTAACGGATATTTTCTAATGCAATAGCACATATTATACCAAATATTTTGCATAGATATTTTGCAATACATTTTATATTTATATTTTAATATTTCTCTTTCATTAAACACATTTCACTTTAGTAATTTGCACAGTCAAAATTAGTATTTTAGTTAATAAAGCGCAAGAATTCTAGGCGGATCAGCTGAGATTGTTGAAAATATGTTTCTTTTCCTATTCTTCGGTGTAAAATTGTTTACTTCTTCTGAATTAGTATTTTGCACAACATACTATTTAATTAAAGACAGTACTTTTTATGTATTGCTTTTTCCTAAATTGAAAACATGAAATGAAGTAGGTGCCATAAAAAAGGAAAATCTATTCTTTAATATAGCATCTGTCGTTTTAAGTGCAATTACTTAACACTAAAAAGAGATTTATGGATTTGCTTCTCTACTGAGGAATTTGAAATAAACTCACACTGTAGGGCGAAGGTCAAGAGGCCATGAAAGCATGACATAATTATTATTTGAAAACACAAAGCCCTCGAAGTCACTCTTCCGAACACCTGAGTCTGCAGCGCTTAGTTATTACCGCGTACCGCGATCAAAATTCCCCTTAAATAAATCCTTAAATAATTACAGGTATCCGATCGGAAAGCAGACCGAAATCAAAATCAATCTGGGTGAAAACAAAATAATGCGAATGTTGACACGTCGCCCGGGAATACCTCGTCCGATGGGCAATCGTGGGCTGCGGTCTTTGTGATAACGACGCTATTTAGCCCCGGTGGATTAATGCAATATCATAATCAAAATAATCGATAAAATGCTGCGCTTAAGCGGTGTTTGGGAATGCAATTAAATCGATTCCTGTATCAACAGACCATCTGTTTATCTCCGACTCCGATTCCCGGTCCCACTTTTCAAGAGGCGGTTAATGAGAAATACACTTGTAACAACACGTAGCGGTCCGCGGTCGACGCGCCGCAGCAGTTCGCCTTCGCACTTGAGCCCGACAATGGCCACAATCAAGCTGCTCTTTTTCTTCTGCTCGCGTTGGCCGTACTTAATTGGAAATTTCGGAAATTTCAAGTATGTTTATCCAAACGAATGGATTTCTACTTTAAAGAGATTACCAGTAATAATTGAGTACGGACTCAGGTAAAAGGTCTCGGGCGACGAATCATTGAGGCTACGAGCGGAAGTGCTCTCGCAACAATTCAAATTTTTTATTGAAACAAAGTAGTATTAATAATTTTTTTCATACAAAGTATTGATCCAATTTCAGGGACTTTAAAATGTTCATCTGAAGGGCATTTGGACATTTTACCCAAATTATACAATTTTTCTTCAAACAATAGCTTTCTAGAATAACTTTAATAGATTCGCGCCAATTTTGTTAATTATTTTTATGTTAATCGCATCCCATCTGATAATCTTCCGAACTTGCCGATCAAATACATGCATATACGTATTCTGAATTAATAACTTTTTATAAAAAAATAATTTAAAAGTCAGGAAAACAAAAAAGTTGAAGTATTTTTAGTGGGCGCAAAGATCCCGGCTGATCGGTTGCATTTTAATTGCGATTCTCTCGAAACAACAACATTAATATTTCGATAAAAATTTTTTTATCAGAAATTTCGTGGCTATAAATTTCGTATTTTTTAAGGCATCTTGATTGAAAAAACAAATCGTACAATCGTTTCATGAAAAAGAAATAGAAAAAATACTTTGCCTATATTTCTGAGAAAGAAATAATTCTCGATACGATGAACCTTTTTAATTGGCCTCCAATGTATGTTATAATAAGTATTGTATTTTTTAAATGAATATAGTCTAAAGTGAAAGGAATGACACACACATCCTAGAATCTAGTCCTTTATATGTTTCATTACATTACTGACAAAATTCGTGAGAAAGGCTTTCTTTATGGGTTGTTACAGTGGAAACGCTCTAAGAGTGTGTAGATACCTACCCTCCAATTCTTTGATTGTAAAGTCGAAAGAAAATAATATTTGTACCATGGCAATAAACACCTTGGAGAGTATTTGCTCATATGGTGTTGAAGTTAGATCTGGATGGAAACAAATCACTAGCTAGGTATCCTATTACTAACAGGAGGTAGACTTAAGGGGCCCATACACGACACATGCATGCATGCACAACCGTGCAATCGTGCTTTCTGTATATACGGTGGATGCATTACTCATTCGTAAATTCAACGACGAGCAGTGAACGTATTTAAAAATAATGTCAGACTCGGTTTGCATTACCATTTTAATTGCGTTTTCAATAAAAAGAAAGAAAAACTAGAGAATATAGAGACATTTGGACGAAAAAGTGGTATGGAACGGAATATGGACACTCGTAAGTTATTAAAAAGCTGGAAGACACATCAGTGGCCAATTTTAATAATTTTTTAAGAATGAATGAGTAGTATTTGGTTTTATATCTTTAAGTTTATTTATCAGGCTAGTGCGGATAAGCACTCCCCTTTTTTCTATCATGATATTCTTCACTTTTAACTTTCCACAACGCTGAAAAGCTTCACACAACCAAATCATACTCGGTCATTTCGCATGCACAATCACATGATTGCACATGCATGCATATGTCGCTTTTCGGAAAACAGAGCTTGAAATTTTTGAATTTTCATAGTAGGGCCTATTTAATAGATTGCCCGACTTTAAATATGACTAGGAATACCTTCGAAGGCTTTAACTCGACCAAGAGCAACAACTATTCGCGACAACTATTTCGTCATAGTCTATAAGGATATTAATCTACTGCGGATATTTGCATTTCTCTTTTATATAAAAGCCCTTGCCTCAATCTTTTGAAAAATGAAACTTCTTAATAGTACGTAAAACTTTTTAGTGAATGTTAAGTAAAAGCTTTTTAATAAAAAACTGAAATATTCAAAATTGGGGTATCGAGGAAGATATATATTTCTTTTACTACACCTATCAAATATTTAAATAAAGACTGAAATATCTGTGCTTTGTAACTAAAATAACTTTACATTTTATTTGTTTTTTTGGCTTTACTTTTGAACGAGGTTTCGTATTTTTTATAAAAGGGCTTCTGTTTTAAGTAACAAAATAATTTGAAAAAATAAGTACTAAAAAGTATTTGGGCAGCTCTGACGACCTCTACACAAAGATATACGCTGTTGGGAGAACATTGGTACTCTTGTAGTAGACGAAACAATCCCAATCTTAAACCAGTCGACGCAAGTGTACGACAGCACATAAAACAAGCAATTCAGCAAGTCTCATGGCATGTAACACGGTATAAGACAGTTTCTCCGGTACCCGGATGAAATACAATTCGGCTGCGTGTGTATGGCAAGCGAAGGGCTAATATAAATACAATCAAATTGTTTCCCCATCTTCTACGGAATGGTAAGGATAAGGATGTGCCACAGCTCCGGCAGTCATAACATTGCTGAGTTGAAAAAGGCGACGACGACGGTTTCGGGATGCTTCGCTAGCCAACGTAGACGGGAATGGGAAAATTGAGGGAAATATAGGAAAACAAGCAAATAAAATCCCCCTTTCTGGGGGGAGCCCAAGATATTGGAAAACAATAGAAGAACTTTATTGCATCTATTGATGACACAGTGCGTCGCAATGTATCCTGCCTCCGGGTTGGCTCTTCTCAATATTGCGATGATATTTCTGAAAACATATAAATTTACGGAGAATTGGTCGGAAGGGCAGTACAATGAACAATTGGTTATGTTTCATGGACTCTCGCGATTCTTCCGAACTCGCTTGTGAATTGGATTGATTTTACTCCTACTTTAAAAAAAAGACGATTCTCATCGTATTGCAATTGCATTGACTGATGTTGAACAGAATTCACTAATGATACGCAATTACTGAAATTAGGAATCCTATAGAAAACCTCTTAAAGTTGAAATTCGATGCTCATTTTTAATAATTCTGAAAGAAGATTAAACCCTTTCATAAAACTATAATACAATCATATCTGGACATGTAGATATTTTTTTAAAACATATTGATATAACCTACTTGGGCTATCTAAGGGAGAAGGAAACATTTCAAAAGTTTTTACTTTTTGGCATCCTACTTCATCATGGAAAATCAATTGTACGAAATTTGATAATTAAACTTTTAAATAATTCTAATTTTAAACGAAATCTGCAAATGTTTATTATTTGTTCGTTTGCCTGTCGCAATTCAAATTAGTACAAGAATTTTTACGCAACTCTTATTGTTAAACAATACTTAAATAGTCGTTAAATATAAATCCAGTCGAGAAAAAAGACTCTGGTTCTTAAAACGAAGTATTGATCTAGAAGGAAAAAGAATTAAATTGAATAAATATTTTATACGATGCATCCAGGTTACCTTTAAGTGGAAGGTATTAATGTAAAGAAAGGCAATTTTAAGAATGAACATCAATGGACTTGTACGCTGGATTTCTGATTTCAATGCCATTGCCTGGCAAGACCCAAGAAATATAAAAACCTTTAAATGTTGGATTAAAATAATCTTTGAAAATGCCTACTGATTGGAAAAAGCTAGTAAAGGCGGCAATATAGTTTCGTAAAGAATAGAATTTTTCCTGGTACTTGTTTCTCTAACATCCTAGTCTGAAGGAATGTAGTAGAGACAGTTGATCCCAGTCTACGACTACTCTTAATAAGAATAGTGTGTTCAATCGACATAAAAGAGTGCATTTTAACTAACTCCAGATTTTATCTTGGCAATTTTTAAGTTATCAAATACAGAAAAGACACAGACGCAGAATTGTAGCTGGGTGTAAAATTGATAGTTAATTTTCTATGGCTATTAATAATATTAAAAACTCATTACATAGCCCTTAGCAACACTTTAATCGTTGTATTAGCTCCCACAAAGTTAAAAACAGAATAATAGAACTATTAATAAGCCAAAATGTCATAATTTCAATTTGACGGAGGCACGAAGGCGATAATTTCCTCAGGAGGGGCTATTCCCGCGCGACTAATTAAATATCACCTCGTTTTCGCTGTTTTGGGCAGTAGCTTGATTGAGTGATTGGTTATGGCGTCGTAAAGTAGAAAAAGTTAGTGCGAAACCAAGCGGCATCTAGAGCGGTTCGTTTTTCGCGCAAAAATGTCCCTATTAACGATGCAATAAACGAAAAGAATCGAAATGGACATAAACAGGGGCACGCTTTTCACTCCCCGTCAATTCCACAGCCAATTAGCCCTTCCTCCCCCGGTTATACGGTAAATTATTCAATTTGTTGCTGGAAACAGTTTCGGAGGCAATTAATGTCACCCTATTATTAAATGATCCCTAATTATGCGAAATGATTTAAGTCGGGAGAACCAACCAGGGCCTGAAGCTGGGAAGGGAAGCAACAACCTTTGCGGCAGCTCCTTGGTGCCTTTGTGACCAATAAAGCAACAGAAATTAAAAGGGACCTAACACCGTATTCCATTAAAAGCCCACCCTTTTCGGATGTCCTTTACATATGACTCCATCTAGGGAAGGGAATATTTCTGGGTCGATTGCGACGGCATTACCTTAAATTTAATAATTGCTTAAACGTTGGACGATTCGAAGATGTACCCTTCATGTGAGGTTTCTGGACACAAAAGGGTTCAGCATCGGTACATTCACCCTTAAGACGACATTAACGTATTCTGTAAACTGCTTGTGCTCATGTGTGATGAGATACGTGTATAATGCAAATTTGAGTCAACCGGGACTCACAAACACGTTTAGAATCTTTTTACATTTCCATTAAAGTTTTATTCGTAAAAGTTCTTACATAATCAAATCGGATGTTTTCTTAATTAAAAACAAGATTATGTTGATTTCAAAAAGTCTCTTGGTAGAATATGAAAAAAAAGTAAGGACTAAAGGAAAAATTAAAATGTGCAGAATAAGAAAATAAGAAATGCCTGTGATTGATCGGATCATATCAGAATATTATACTCTTATAAATAGTTAAAGTTAAGGATCAACAGCGGAAATTTGAAAAATAGGAACTGAATCTCGATTCAGATGTTAGTGGGAAACGTTTAACGTTCCTGGTAAATTTTTCAACATAATCGAGCGAGGGATGTGCACTCGAAAAAATGAAAACTCAATCTTGCTAATTTAAGTCTAGTCTAGTTTAATTTGATTTGAGCAAATTAATAAAATGATACTTTAATATATTTTAATTTAAAAAATCTTTGAACAGTTGAAAATAAAGTAAATTATTTTAAAAACTAAAATAAATCAACTATGTTTATTCATATAAATATTTAAAAAAAAACGCGTGTATATACAAAAGTGGTATAAGTCCATCTCTTAGAAATTATTTTTTTAATTTTCTTCGCAATAAAATTAGCAACATATTTTTTAGTTTAATATAGAGGCCTTTCATTTGCTACACATTTCGATGGTATTCGAAAAAGTAGCTAGACAAAGTGGCGGTTAATGTCAGTGATACTTGTAATTATTTTTCCTATTCAAATAGACTGAATTAAGGACAAATAATAATTATTAGAAACTTGCTCACGTACGCTAATAACTGTTAATTTCTTTCCCGTTGACAGTGTCAGCTAGTTTAAACCAATCGCATCATAGCACCGATAAGGACGGGAAGAAGAAGCACACTCGACCGACGTTTAGTGGACAGCAAATATTCGCACTAGAGAAAACCTTCGAGCAGACAAAGTACCTGGCCGGTCCAGAGCGCGCAAAATTAGCATATGCCTTAGGAATGACAGAATCACAAGTAAAGGTAAAAACTCCTTTAATTATGTTTGAATTCTAACGAACTTTGTTAAGACGCGATCTAAATCATTTTTAATGGTACGTGATGTCGGCGAACCTCTGAGGAGCAGCCCACTCAGCTCCCTCGGAGGGACTGCGCTCAAATACATTTGCATATTTATTGGAACAAATCCAACTGGATTTAAAACTCTGTTCGCTTTCTGCACCCCAGCCCGGGGGCTCCTTGCTCCAATCCATCGTTTAATGTGTCAACGTGGTGGTTGCCGTTAATGCCGCCGATGCCTCCTATTCTCCCTGCGCTTCATTTTAGGCGTCGTCCGGGACTTTTTTCATCCCCGTCATCGACTTCTATCACACGTGGCGACATTTTAATTCAAATTAGACTTAATCCCAATTTTAATTGGGTTTTCTAGAGCTTAGCTGGTAGATTCGCTGCTGAACTTGTCTTTTGCTGCTAGAAGTAATTGACTTCGTTACCGGTGGATCTGCTTGCGCCCTTATAAGACATCAGATTTATGTAAAGACTATGTGCTATTATTACTTATTCGACTGTAGTGGTTAGTTTAATTCCTATCCAGGTGTACAATAATTAACTTCTATATAACAGATTTACCTACATTTGATAACGGAAGCACAGAAAAATCTCTTTTTGTCTAGTTACGATTCTTTTTTTTCTTAAAACGTTTCGAAGATATGGTACATTTTTGCCAAAAACGTGGTTTTGCCGCCGTGTCGTGTCTTATGTAAGGTTTTATAAGTAAAAATAACAGTCAATTCAGTTTTTACACCTTAGCTACGTTCATATATTGTATCTATGGAAAAGTAGAAGTTCCAGACCTAAGAAATCACCGAATACTCATGTTGGAATCTTATCATTTATCATAAATTTTCATAAAACAAAAATATCACAAATTCATGAACACAAAAATTAGACAAAAAATATGAGTTACAGATAAAAATATTTTGTTCGTTGTCACTTTCTGATAATAAACTCATACGTTTGAGTAAACCTGCAATATCACTGCTATCACTAGAAATATCTTGGATATCGTCTTCATGCTTTGTTGGTGAAATTCCTTCGGTGATCTCTTGAACTTGAAATTGCAATAGGGAAAAAATGTTTGTTACTTAGAATTTGGGCCGATCGTGTTAATTCAAAATAAATCGTGCAAAAAGAGAATGATTTTTTTCTAATTCGTGTTAAATCAAAATTGTGTAAAAGAATTTTATGTAAAAACAGAATTGGGTGTATATAAAATACTACTAAAACAGCTAAAATAATATTTTTTTTCGTTTTTGAAGTAAAACTATAAGAAATAGGCTGCTTCTAAAAAGGGTCATTGCAGCGAGTAATCATTTACTTCGATTTCGAGAATATTGTGTACTTAAATAATAAAAAATAAATAGAACGTAAATTTTGATTTTCAGGAATCTTTAAAAATATTTTTTACCCGTTCAATTATATCATTCAAAAGTTTTATAAAAAAAATTCATATGAAACATTATGAAAGCTACTTTTTCCCATTATCTTTTCCATTTACAAGTTTTTCATCTGAACTGTAATTTCCTTTCCCGAATTTAACCATAGTAAAAATCTAATAAGGGCGAATCTAGACTTTTAATTGATCAGGTCTGGTGGTAAGGAAGTCCCCTTAATAAGAAAATTATCTGTCGTAGGTATAGGCAGTAAACATCACCATATTTTAAAAAATATCAGCATTTCAAAATGTTATTTAATATTTGATGTTCAAAATGCACAGAAGTTTTGTATAGTAGTGAACATTATTGTAGTAGTTGTTACCATATTCTTATTTTTGTGTTCTCATTTCCTACAGCCCATTCGTTAGTAAGAAGGAGCTGAAGAACTGAATAATGAAACCCTAATAGTGAATAACAAAAACAGACAAAGAGCGACCTAAAGTTGATATTTAATTTCGGGTAGCACTTTTCAGCAACTTTTCGAGCATTTTTATTTATTTCTGCAATTGCTTTTGTCTACAAAATGATAAATTAGACTATAAAAATTACAGACACTTATTTTATAGGGATTTAGAAGTGTATTGTTAAAAAAAACAATTTAACTATAAGTTTATACGTTTTCCTCTAATATTTTAGCCTTGCACATAGAAAACCCTAGAAGGATTTTGAAGTTTTATTTTGGTTTCTATTTAGAAGTAGCACTTTTTAGGTGCAATAATATGACGATATTTAATATAACTATACTTTATAAAGTTAAAGCGCAAACTTCTGCATACGAGAATTGAATATTTTATTGATTTCCTGTTTATCATACTGAGCTAACTGCTATCTCTATTAGAAAGGGATTAAGATAGAACATCGTTTTATTGCTTTGATGTATGTACAGCTACATCTTTGATCTGTCTTTATATAGTTTCATATCATAGTCTAACAAACGTCATAAACGGAAGCCATATAGACTTTTAAGTAATACTTTTGTTCGAACAATTAGTTGAAAAGACGTTACGGGCTAGAGGCTGTACCATGGGATACTATCAAGGGGCTGCATGGTGAACCCTCGGTTTTTTGCAGGTTAGGACTTGCAATACGTTCGGGATATAAAGGCCAAGGTTTAGTGCTTTATTAGCCTTCTTGTGTATTTTACAACCGTATCGATATGTTTATGTGCACGAGGATTCTTATCATATCCAGCACAACTGGGCATTAAAAATTCACTTTAACCATCACTCAACTAAGATTTATTGTGGTTATTAAAGAGGTTTTTTCAGCATTTCTGCTGGACGATAGATCGTATTGATCGCAGTAAAATGATGACATGTCTAAAAAGAATGCTGTTTTGATGTCTGTCGAAATTTCGTCTTTCATTTGAGGTTTTTACCTTATTTTTACGATTTAAAAATGTTTTATAACCTTTTATGCCGTCAGCCAGAAGAAGGATTTCTGTAAAAAAAATATGACTCAGGATGACAAATTCGAAAGTCGTAAATTAAGCTAAAATTTAGAGCTAACCCGTCAGGATGGGGCAAGTGAATTGTTCGACAATGTGGCTGCTTTTCAGTGGGACGTTGAGGGCAGAGGTGTAATAAAAACCGAGCTGCTGCATCTTAAGGATGCAACTGACGACGAGATGACCGCGAAGACGAAAACCAATGGCCGAACGCGCGCCTCCTTCTCGGGATTGGACAGAATTTCAAGCGCTGACACGGCCAAACGCCGTGGATATTATTAATATTACTGGCGGTGATTAAATATCAATTATCATTTAATTCTATTCACAATGGAATTTTAATCTCTCCCGAGGTGTTGCTGATGACGGTCGTCGAGATGTTGCCGTTTTTGTCTTGACTTGAAAAATGCTTTCTTTTGAGTCCCCCTTGAGGCAAGAGCACAAAGGCCGACTAATGAATAGGATCTTTAACTATTTGCGAGACTGTTCGCTTGGCTGCCAAGAATGCTACAAGAAAAAATAATACACCAGCACTTAGCAGCACAATATAATTTGGTTTAATGGCTACATTTGATTAAATTACTTTGATGGATTGCACTTTAATGGCGAAATCATTTGCGTAGTTTTGCGAAGGGTTCATGATTCATATATTGGTTTAAAGAGAGAAGGTACACTTTCTATTGGCCGGAAGTTATTACGATTTTCGTTGAAAGATCGTCAAAGCACATTAACTAAAATAGTTGTCGATATTTTTAATACCTATTTGTAAAATTGTTAATTGATTATGGCAGTTTTAATTAACATTCTTCCGTTAATTGCAGAATTGATTTCTGATTTTGAAATTTTCTTCTTTCTTCTTAAAATACCTTTTAAGGTATTTTATAAAGATGTTATTCGAATTTTATATGGCTATCAGTTCAAGTTGTTCAATCGCACATGATTTTGAAAAGAATGGAATTTAGCCCTTTTAGTCTTAAGCAAAAATTAGGATATTTAATTTTGAACGATTGTTTTTTGTAATCCATAAACTTAACCTCCGTCGAAAGTATTACTTACTATCTCGAATTTTTTCGTAAAACAAAATATTGAATAATATTACGAACGAATTTAGAAAATTCTTATTTCAAAAATTATGCAACTAAATAAAAATGTTTTTAAAGATTTGTTCAACAAAACCCCGAGAAATGAGTTATACAAACACTTTTATTTATTTCAACTTTCTGTCTAGGTTCTTTAAAAAAATTTATGCAATTTCGATTTTTGTCTTTCTTTGGGTTAACTAAAACTAAATGCCTGTAAATTTCATTGCAAAGGTGGAATAATGAAGAAATAACAAAGTAAACAAATACAACAGTATCCTAAAAACTACCAATAACAAGCTGCAAGACGTAAATATTTAAAGAATAAGTTGAATAAATCTAGGACACTTTAGAATTCAGTTTCAATAAGTAGGTAAACTATAATAAGTTACACAGAGGTACACCTCAAGGGCTAAGAGACATAAAAGCGAAAGTATACGATCAAATAAATCCACATCCGTTATTTAAAAATATTTATTGTAACGAGGAAAATTTTATACACCGCCGATTACTGCACGTAGCCTCCATCCGTGCAATGCGTAATGTCGGTACCGATAAATATTTTTCGTCGACCCACCACCCGAGGACTCACGGACCCTCGGATACAGAGGACCTTCGAAATCTGCTTTTCAATTTGTTTACGTCCAGATATGGTGCGAATTTTAATTGGGCGAACGAAAAAACCTCTTCTTTCAAATTTCGCGACACGTGCACTGCGGGAGCAATAAGGAAGCTACCGGTCCTCACAGACCTACCTGAAATTTTTCGTGCAGTTTTTTCCGCCGCTATGCAAATCCGTGGGTTAGCTCTATCAATACATCTCCTGTTGCTTGCCCGGAACGTCGAACGCTACCGTGTCTAAATGCCTCGATGTATATTTATAGTCATCGGGGGAGCCCGGCAGGGGTGCATAGAAAAAAGTGCATTTCAGACAAATTGAAAGCCATAATTTTTGCATACGTGTCCAATATTTCGATATGATGTATGCACGCTAGAATACATATGTGGACTTGAATTCCGGCAGGAGATACACATTGCATACATAGTGTACATATGGCTGCTTGATATATGATGATCTATGACGTTTGGTTTGGACCGAAATCCCAACAGGGCCGTGATGGGGCTCGCGCACGTATAGGTGGCGCGGCCCGCTGGCAGGACCTGAATTACATAAGGTCATAAAATTGCCGCTGTGATTCTACGCTCGGCTCTCCGACGTCTCTCTAGCAATTATACTCCGGTAATCAAATTTCGCTCAAGAAGCGTTTTACCCTGACAATTTTACAGGAACAATTTATCAAAATTATCTCGCTCAGAAATCTTGAACTTGATTTACTTGCAGAGAAGCGAATTGAAATGGAATTCAACCCTTTCTTCCTACCCTTGCGCCCTACCATAGTTCCGATGGGCCTAATTATACTTGTTATCCACGTCAAGATCGCTCTGGTCCATTTGTATCTACATAAGTTAAGGTGAATTAGTGTTTGTGAATCTTTTCGTACATTACCGGGAGTTTGCTTATCCGTCGGTCATTAATCATGGACCTATATATTTGTGACCCCGCTACTACTACTACTAAGAGTTGGCCTACCCTCGGTACGCGAAGAGTTTCGATTATTCCAAAGTTCTTCTTTTGTAGTGAACTGAATCTATTCTGAATTATTTTCACATCATGAGAGAAATCAATGTAATTTTTGAAACGCTTTCCTAGATATTTCCATAGTATTTTTATCGCACCCAGTTGCATTCCACATCTTGAAAGATTAAATTATCATATCGAGTCATCATGTCCCTTGCTAGAGGAGTTATACATCAATAGTCACCAATATTCTTTTTATCAAAATCCATTACGAGACCAAACTTTTGGATATAGTTAAAAAGTATATTTTATATGTATGAATCATATTTATATTTTATGACCGGTATGGAAGACTAAAAAATCACTCAGGGTTTTCAATTGGGATTTCTCACTAAACAACAAAAGTTGTATTACTAGTTTTTGATTTTATTCAAATTAGTTCTATTAAATATCGAAGCTATAACATAACAACTAGCATGGTATTTTAGTAACTAGAGCAAAAGTGTGCTGAAATTAAGAGTCAAAAAGTTGACATATTACTTTATAAAATGTTTACTAATTTGATTTAAAGCCGATTTAATTCAAGAATCTTTCTCTTAGAAGAAAATTAAATTAAAATTGTAAAAAGTTAATAAACACACATTTGATGATTTCACAAGTTTAAGAATCCTTTATTAAATTAGATACATTAAAAAATAAAAATATAAATTAATAGACATTTTGTAGGTGTTTATTTTATGTGTATAAATGAAACAAACATAAATTCCAATATAGAATTTTAACCCAATTCTAAATACTGCAAATAAGAACTCATGTTTTATTCTGATGATTTAAAAAAGGTACAAAAGAAAAGTAACATTCTGTATTATATTTTAATCGGAAGAATTACAATTAAAACTGTAACTGTTAATTATCAATATATACACATAATGTTTGAGTTGAACAGTAAAGAATTCTAAGGGTCCAAGGCCATTCAGAAAAACTGGTGCATTTCAACTTTGGCAATTGCAAAGAAAAAGAAAACACTTACAAAAATGAATACAGAGCATTAAAAATAGTCAAATTACTGCTATAATGTAATACAATATAAGTGCTCTTCTTTTGTAAAACGAGCTAGTTTTGTAGTTCATTTTAAGAAATAATTAAAAGTTTGGACTATTTTGACCAGTTAGTTATTTACTGGAGGAAGATTGTGGAAGATTTTTCCCGTTTACGTCTCAGTTTTGTTAAAAATTTAGTACATTTTAAAGAATCTAGTTGCTGTTATCGTAGTATGCTCACTTTTAAACATGCTATCAGTAGAATTCGCTATGTGTCTAGTTTGGAACTTCCAAACACCTTAAGATTTAGGATCATATCATCATATCATGAAATTCAAAATTATATCATTTAGAGAAGAAGAAAAATGCATTCAGGTTATTTTTTCAAATTTACATCATAGAAACCTACCTTGTATTTAATATCTCTATTCTATTAAAAAAATTATAGTGAGAACAGTAGTTTTTGAAATTGAACACATTAGTAACATTAATACGATTAAAAAAGTTTTTTTGAAAGGAATTAATTTAAAAATATTTAGAATGACATAGTGACTGTAGGCTATCCCAAATGCTGTTCGTTTTGGTTAGACTTATTTTATCCTATAATCCAGATTTGAGAAAATACTGAGCGAACGAGCTAAATATCCAAAATCAAGTGATGCGTGGGTGATGTCAACCGAAGTCACCCTAGTCACAATTTCAGTTTGGCACATTTCTTCTAAACTACGAATTGAAATATCCGTTTAGGTGTTTGGTCTTTTTCACCTGGAATATCCATAATTAAGACGCAAACGAGGTATGTGCTTATCCATGGTGCGTAGAGGAATACTGGCGCAGAATATGCCATTGAAAATCTGTTTATGATGGCTTTCATTACGTATAATTATTATTCCGTACGTAAAATTATCTTGGAAACTCTCCACTCCACCTTTTTTTGTCATGAACTGTACTTATATAGATCATTAAGGATGGTTTTCATGGCCATTATTTCAGCCACAGATGTTCCGTAAGCGTAGTCCCCTCGTTCTTTCTGTCGTCGTCGATTCACCCTCTGTTGGGCGGGACGGGTTCGGGGCACTCTGCAAAAAGCAGAAAGAGCACAGCCGCAGCAATAGCCATGATAAGCTAGAATATCAGCAACGCAAGTGCTTCCTCCAAAACAATCTGTTGCAAGGCATTGGGGTAGGAAGGAACGCACTACAGCGGTCCGTGCAAATCTGTGTTAATGGCTATCTTTTCTTAAACATGTGCTGCACGATTCGGTCGGACAAGTTGATCTAGAAGCGAAATCCCAAGACGAATTAAAATATGCACGCTGCTGCCGGCCGTGGGGGCATAAATAAAATTTTGAATTCGACTTGCAGCTGCTCCCGTCCTGCTGCTCCAGGAAACTGGCCAGCAGTCTATTTCTTGGATAAATCCGATCGTACTTCCATTCGAGCAAATGACAAAGTGCATTATTTTCGAAAATTATGCCCTCACAAATTTTTTGAATTGTCTTCATAACCATTTTCAGCAGAATGTTCGGCGAAAGAAAAATGTTGTGTACATACTTAAATGATAATTAGTGCATCGCATCTCATTCAAAGCCGGAAATTTTTGGGAATTCGTTCTCCAGTTGCTCTTTTCTTATAAACTGTGTTACTGGTTATCCAATTTACGATTCCTTTCTACCCCTAACGAGTGCATGGAATATTCACTCCTCTGGCTTCATAGGATGTAAAGGATATGTAATGGAATATCCATACTTTTTAGAAGCTTAGGATTTTTGTTTTTCAGAATTGTTTTCGAAGTAATTACATAATATTCCTCAAATGTTGTGTACAAGTCTTATTAAAAAATAATAACCCTTGACGGATATTTGCAGTTTTATGGCGAGCAATAATCTCTAGCACTCTTAACTGATTCATTTGAAATTCTTAATTTATTAATTTAATTTAATCCAATCGGCAAGCACTTTAAACAATGACGGTCACTAAAAGTGAAGTTAAAAAGAACGCTCTTTTTCATGTAATTAATGTCCTTTACAATTGAATTTTGAAAAACGCGTTCGGTTCAACTTTTCTGTACAAAATATGGCATAAGTCTTTATATTCTCAAACAATTTAAATTTTCGAAGAATATTTTTTTAAGAATACATTCTTGGGTATAAAAAAAATTTACTACTACTACTACTTGCTTATAAAAAAAAAAAACTAATGCGCTGCGCAAATAAAAAACATTTGTAATAAGATTTAGGAATGAAAATAGGTGTGAAAATTGTGTTTTTTGTTCACTAAAAATAAAAAATTCTTGAAAATATACGTAAAAATAAAATTTTTCGCGTGTAATTTTCAGTTATCGAGGCACAATATAATTAACAATCATTTATAATATCACTTTTATCGTTTTCAATATTAATCTTAACATTTTCAATATAATTTTATTTTAATGTCTTTATATTAATATTTATTGCTTTAAAATATTTGAATATTTGCTAGATTTATTGCATAAATTGTATATGAATCTAACAGCAAACACAATAAAAACAGTGAATGGAACATTATTTTAGGGAAACATTTCATGTTGAACACAACCACGACACAGACTTCAAATACGTAAAGTATTATTGACTCTAAAGAATCCCAAAGTTTCGACATGAGCAGATGTCTTGATTACATGTACCTATCCGCAAAAGGATTAAATTCCATTGTATGCATATGACCTCCATTAACATTGTTTACTTAAGTACTTACACAACAATTCGCGCAAGTCGTGCGTACAATTTCTGCATATTTTAATAATGTTTATTTTATTAACTACATCCACCTAAAGTAGGAATTCAACAAAATCTAGACTTAAGTAATATGTGCACTTGTGTATATAACCCACATTTTTTTAGTGAAGCCTAGGATGTCATCAGTCCTACTTACTCGACCTTCCTTCCTTTCAGGTGTGGTTCCAGAACAGACGAACGAAATGGCGTAAAAAGCATGCAGCCGAGATGGCCACTGCCAAAAGAAAACAGGAGGAGATGGGGGACGGCGATGGCGACTGCAGCGAGGCTGTCGACAGCGACTCGGAGAGCTTAGACCTGGGGGAGCCTGGCCGGAAGCGATGTCGGATGGAGGAGGAGCTGCGGCAGTAATGCATCTAATACGCTTATAAAGCACTGTAAAGCTCTATTTAAGACAATTTGTAAATATTAATTATAGTGGTAGCAGTAGGTGGACAGAGGAAATTGATACATAAAAGCTTATCCTTTCTCTATAGACTAACTACACTATGTAAGCGTACAATTAAAATATTTGCTCAATCAATGGTCGTTCTTCATTTGTCTATTTGCCTTGCCTCCAAATTATAATCTAACATATATCTAGCATGAAGTTCGTATGAGTGAGTTAAGTCGCACATCGAGGATTCAGTACCATCACACTGAACTAACGATCGCTAAATTTGCCAGTAGCATACGAAGACCAGTCCCCCAAAAAACATACTGTTTTTAGTACTGAATCATTTCATTGTATAGCTTATCAAAACTGTTCACAATGGTTCCATTAATAAAATATCTGAAAAATAAAAGGAGCAATATCATGATAATTAAGTACAATAATTTTCTGAAAAAAAGTAGTTTTGAGACCCTTAGTAAAAACTCTTCTTTTCCACATAACGAAATAAAAAAAACCTTCAGTTCTAAATTTCGGCCCATCAAAATTCAGGAGAAAAAGTTCTTTAAATTCTGCTTGTTCCCATATACTCCAAACAAATATGCTATTGCTCCTTTCAGCTAGATTTCTTCATCCAGTCCAGAGATCTTTAACGGATGGGCGTATACACAAATAATCCAAATCTCTTTTCGGTTTTTAGGCACAAAAGAGTACAATAGGTCATGAATTTTTTAATTTCTATAATTTTTACTAATACTGCATTATATGCAAGTAGTCTTCAAATATCTGCCACTGGTTAAAAGTTTCCAATAAATGTAATATTTCTGAAAAAAAAAGACAATTGAAATTTTGGCGTGTTTTCCTGTGCATTATGACTTCGAGGAAAGCTATTTCCTTTAAGTATTAAATTTTCGTTTTAGAGGAAAATGATGTTCAAAAATACATGGACGGAATCGTGTTAGAAAGACGTGTATCCCAATTTATTGCGTTCAAATACGAAAATCCCCACAATTCTATTGAAGTATTTTTAGACAACTTTTTTCATTACCAATCCAGACGTCTTCAGTAGGCACTGGCAGAATATATGCATGCATTTTTTTCTTTAATTTCTTTCTCGTAACATTCTTGTGATGTTTTATTCAGCAAGCCGAAGAAATTTAGTTGTAATTTGAGTCGTTATAAAGGGATATACTAAAAATGAAGTAAAGGGTGAGCCTAGTTCGACGCGTTTCTTTTCATAAACTCTATAAAATAAACACTGTTCAGTATTTTTCAAAGTTTGCTGATTTATTGAAAACAGTAAACCTTCCGATTAGTTATGGAATAATATTTCATTCAAATGGCTGCCTCGGCTGGCTTGGCAGTAGGCCATCCTGCCAACCCAATTTTGCAGTAGATTTTTGATGGTTTGGGCCTATTTCACGAAGAGCTCGATCAACATTGTCCTTGAGTTCCTGAATCGCAACATCGATATTTAACGGTACTAAACACAAAAAAGTCCAACGGCCTAAAATCGAAGCGCAGGCGCGGTCGGTGCATTATTTCGACCGAAATTTCTTATCAAAATTCGCAGTGTTCTGGGAATACAGAAATAAGTTTTCAATATTTCCCAATGTTGTTCAAGCGTAGATCTATTCATTTACTACCGCGGAGATATGTGTTTCTGTCGGATGATACTGTGTTTCTGTCAATTTTTTGAGCACGAAAGAGCTGTCAGTGTCAAAATAGCATGTAATTTTAAAAGAAACCTGCCGATGACCCATCCTTTACTCGGTTTCGTCTATGAAAATTCCTATAGCCATTTGTGTTCAGAATTATTAATTCATTGTCAATTCTTTATCTGCTGGTCTATCATATGAGATATCACATGCTTGTCTTTGACCAAAAAGCACTAAGAGTATAAAAATAATACAATTTTAATTTGTGTACAATACAAAACTATAAAAAGAGAGAAGAGCGTTTTTATAAAATTATAGTTAATACGACTTAAGTACAACACGAAAGTCCATCAAGACCGGAGTCAACATTATCGAACCCTTAATGATTGCAAGTGGTCATCGTTTGGCAATCTTGAACTATTTTGTTAATTTGGAAACATTCAAGACCAATAAAACGTGTTGTTAAAAAAGATTTTAAAAGCCAGCAAAGTATTTTTGCTACGGGGCAAAAAATGTCTAATTTTATGTTTATTTAAAATCTTTACTAAAAGAGTAGGCCCCCTTTATTGAAGCTATTTCAGCAGAATGTAACAAATACACAGCAATAGCAAAATTTAAAAAGTGGTAGTGACTTATATAACAAATAGTTAAATTGGCTTTCAAAACAAAAACGTGTATTTATGTTTTTTTTCCGAATGTTCTTAAAAAATGTTTTTTCCGCCTTTTCATTCGTTGTCAAAAATGAAACTTTTATAGTTTCAGTCTTGCTTAAGATGCTTAATTACTCTACACGTACTTTTCTAACTTTTTGTGTGAGTATATCACTTTTTTTTTAATAATTCATGAAAAGGAAATAGTTGATTTGGTTTATAATAAATAAAATTTGCTGTTTTTCAAGCAATATTAAAACATATAGAAATTAGAGTTTCTCAAGTTGATTTGTATATTTGTAATTTTTTATGGATTTAATGCATTTGTCTCAATGATAAAACAATTTTACCTAAAATGCTAAATCAGTCGTTTCTCAACGTACTAAAAATTTATAAATTCCGCTTACTTACAAAACGAATTGTTTCCAAAATAAAGAAAAAAGTGGAAGTGCTGCCGGGCTTCCTCATATATTTCTAAATTAAAATAGTATATTATAATTTTACAGTACGACGTTATATTTTACTTAATAAATGCGCATAAAATTATTGAGACCTTCAGAGTTGATTTTGGCACACCATTAATCATATTTTCGCTCATAGTGCAAAATGGAATTTTTAGTATGGCGTAAAATTATGGTGATTTTTCAAAAATAAGCTGTTGCAATAAAATTACAGAAAAGAAAATCGTTATTGCTCAATATAACAAAATAATATCGAGCTTTTGGCTTAGCTTTTTCTTCCATTTTGTTCCATAGAATTTAAGATTTCAATTTCAGGCAGAGTTATGAATCTAATCGAATGGGAATATTATAGTAGTAATTTGCACGCCGTACTCCAACGACTGTTTTTTTTTTTGAGGTCATGAAGGTGAAAATTGAAAAAATTATTTTCGAAAATTATGAATGAATTATTTATCACGAATGAAATTGAGTTATATTATTTCTTTTGTTTCAATTATGAATAAAAACACATTACTGTCTACTTCTCCAGTAATAAATAAAATTGGTAACCCTTTTATTTCTAAATCGAATATTAATCGGAATTTGACTGTGTTAAATTATATTGATGAAATAAATAAAGTGGACGTGATCCGAGGTATATAATTTCCAATTGCTTATTTCTCACAATTTAGACGTCTATATTGGTGCAGCAGAGTCCACGTTTCTGTACGTGTTCAACAAATAACTTAAGTCACTTAGGCGGCTTAATCTTATTATTATTACTGAAATGCGTACTCGATCTCCGCACTGAAAAGACCCTTTTAATTGTCCGATGATTGATAGTCGATCAATCTCTCTCATTAGGACTTTACACCTTCGCTCTCGAGTCCGTTTGCGACAAAAGGTTTGGATTTCAAAAACTCACACATCCGGTTTCTGATCCTATTAGCCGATGCTTATTAGCCGGCGGTGGCTCGCATTCATTTTCAGGTGAGCAGGCCGCTTTTGTCCGCGTTTGCCGCTGCATTCGTTTGGACCTCATTGAGAAAACGTTTTCCTGCCCGGCTCTGGATTCCGATGACCTTTATCGTCGAGGACTGTAAAAGAAGACAGGGTGATTATAGGCAACAATGACAAAGTGAATCGAACATTTTTCATTTATTGTCGACTTGAAATATCGGCCGCATTCGTCTTGCAGCAGTCACAGCCGGGAAATTAAAATAGACATTCAAGCCATTGTTGCTAGAAGTCCGGAATAAACAAACAAGGGAAGCTATGAAGTTCGAAACCGATAAACAAATTAATTCATAATCGTATGCGCATGGTAGAGGGTCTCTATTACGTATAGTATTTATTGATTACACTGCGCAAATAAAAAGTTGAATAATCCCAAGTTAGGCAAATTTTTAAAACATACTCGTATATTATAAGGTTTTTGCAAAAGATAGGGGCAATACGGTCGAAGATAAAACTGTTAAAGTCCCTCTCCCTGTTTATAATTTTATTCCTATAATATATGTTTCTAGGCTATGAAAAATATAATTAATGTTGGTATGGTAAAGTTTTTCAGGTTCTATATTTATTTTTATTAAATAGTGCATAATGTATTATTTTCTTAATTAAAATCGCTTATCAAAGTGCATTTTAAATTTCTCCGTTGCCATCTGCGAGCCTCCCCATGTCTCTGTTATTCTTAAAATCTCTGGAATTAATCCTAAGCAATAAAAATAAAATAATATAATTCATACAATAAAATCGCTTGAACTTGTTTCTTTCCTCTCTTGAATTTAACTGTCTCAATTAAACAAGAGTAAACAATGAAAACGAAAATACGAATATAAATCGGTATAGTGATTTCCGAACTTTAAAGTGATAAACATGATTAGAGTGAAGTTTAGTTCAAAATAAGTATTAAAGTTGATTAATGGTGAAATACGCAAATATTTTCACATCAACCTAATAAAATTTAGTATCCAATTGTTATTAATTGTTAATTTATCACTTCATTTAGTTCAGCTCCAGGCCAGAACATAACATTAAAAACAGTTTTCTACAATGTCTTTTTCAGTTAGTTTTGAGAAATGTTAATTATACAGCTTAGGGCGACAAATACAGAAGAAGAGTAAATTTGTTCATTTTTCAACGATTTATATTTTAGAAAATATTATTAGTCTAATTGAACTCTTCTTATCTCGAAAACCCTCAAAAGTTTGTACTATATCATCATAATGCTTTTAATTTTTAAAACACGATTTTCGCAAAAAAAGCGCTCAAAATTTAAATTTCCTGTTGAAGGTGTACGTATAATTTCAAAAAACACAAGCAAGTCGTTGATTAACAAAGTGTTAATTACCTTCATCAAAGCATTGCATAAAAAATTACTTACTACTACTGTGTTTATCAACAAACAAGAAATATTTTTATTTTTGAAAATTTATAATCTATGCATATCCTGCAAAATTAAATAAGTCACTGGTGATGTTCTATTTTCCTATTTATAGGAAACAGAAGTCCTTTAAACAATTTTAATATCAACTCTTGAATCGACTTTTGCAATAAACTTATATCTGACCAATTTTAATAATACAAGTACGCTACGATCTTAGGCATGTTGCTATACTAAACTTTTTATTATTGTAATAGGGTTTTTTGTGTAGATGCCGAACCCGGAAACCAAAATGTCCTATTATACTGTTTTTCTAAAACAACTTGTTCGAAAACTAAAAAATTTGTTTTTTTATTGTATAATTTTATGTGTCATAGAAATTCACTTTACGACTCAAATTACAATTTAAATTTTAAATTACAAGTTACACACATAAAAGGACAATATTATCGATTTTATTAAGTCTTACTCATTAAAATATTATGTAAAATATTTTAGTATAATCACTCCAGATTTATTTATTTATTATTTTGTTTTATTTGAGCCATATTTTGAGCTTCTGTTTTAATTCTTTTGATATGTTTTGGGCTTACAATAAAATAATTAATCTTCTTTTTTTAAACGTTTGTGGGAGCAAAATAAAAAAAATGAAAAATGGTCTATTTAAGTAAAGTGCATTTTCCGTATTCCTTCCATAAAACGAAAGTTAGTCTGATGTTTTATTCAAATTCTATAGATTTGCAAATTACGTACTATGACTTACTATGCTCGAAAGCGCTTTCAATTTGAAACCTATAATAAAATAAGCATATTGAAGTAATATAGGTAGCTTTTATTAACAATTTTAGTAGTACCATTCATAGGAAAAATAAAAAGATTCAATAATTTGTCGAACTATTTACAAGTCTAGAATGTTACAAAGGAACTGCACAATATCGTCCACAAAGATTACATCGCCACCACCAACCCTGTGTATTATCATGGGAATTAAAAATGTGGGCCCAACACAGTATAAGTGCTTATTTTTGAAAACTCTATTAATATTCATTACGAAGCAGCGATTACACAAGACAAACTCCTCAATAATTTCTATTTTGGTTGGACGGGGAGGAGAGCAGACAATAGGAGCATATTCATGCGCAAAACAAAGACGGATCGCAGAGTCGGGGGAGTGAATTGGGATTCGAAGGGTAATTGCTCATAATACCGCTGCGAAATTATAATTTAGCAATTCTATCAAATAGCTATCGTTGGAACTGGTTTCGCAAAAATATGCTAAATAGGACACAAATAAATCCCAGTTTATACGGGTAAGGTTCTGAACTTGGAGCCGTTCTGTGGTTGCTCGCCCCGGGGCATTATGGAGTTTCCTTCATGCATAAATTATCGAAGGTAGCGGCGGCAGCATAATTCTTTTTCAATTAAAACACATCCTCAATCCTTTCTAACAGGTGGACGAACGAGACTTCATTCATCCCGGCCAGCGGACTCGCCCTTTTCAAGCGGCTCGGGTCCTAGCCCAGGCTGGTTTGAACGGTCGGGGACCGGAATTTCCGAGGCGGACAAAGAGCGCAAACAGCCACACCGAACAAACAAAACATTCAATCCGGCTGGGTATCGTAAATTTCTGTAAAAGGCATAAAGTCAAAAACGCTCTTTTAATACTGTGAAATGGAGTAGCACAAAAGAACGGAACTAGTACCCTCCAGGTGTTTAGTTAATTGCGTGTTATCTCCTTATCCGCTTACCTGGCCTCGGATCTGCGCGGTCGCATTCCCGCTCCGGGATTTGTTGATCTTTTCAGATAAATCAATCTAATTCTGTCCTTTTGTTGTCTAGCCAACCGGCAAATTGGGCTGCTATATGCCGACTTCTTGCGTGGCGACTTTTGCGCTGATCGCGCACTCGTTCTCGGATTAATCAGCCTGTTGTTCCTTGTTGCAAAAACCAACAGATTTCAAGGCCTGCAGCCGGCCGCCATTGACATCGCTGGACCGTTTCCCTTGCGGAAATTCCAGAATCGAAAGGAGAGAGTACCGGAATATGGGCAATTACCGCAATTGACAAGGTGACATGTTACAAAATCCGCTTTAATTGCTGCAAATCAGAGCGGCAGTAGGGGCAGCTCACCTCCCCATTACGGAAATGCACGCTCATTAACGGAGCCCGGTCCGCCAATGCATTGGAACTGCACTGCAATATCGAATTTCCGCGCAAGAAGAAGACTAGGAGGTCCCCAGCGGACCGTGCAGAATTTCCCCGCCTGGAACGAGCCGAATCGACTGCTGGCGAGTCCCACCTCCGTTGGGGCGGGGCCTGGAGCAACAGTGCACGGACAGACGCCGCAGTGTGCGAGCAGTGTGTGGAAGGCGTAGTGCGAATGTGTTCATTGCGCCGACGCCGCGGGGAGGCCGGAGGCAGCGCCGGCTGTGGCGATGTGGTGAAATTCTCCAGTGCGCCCTAACTAGGAGTCCATTTTAAGTTTATTGTTTGATGATTTGAACATTTTATTCGATTTTTGCGCCTTTGTCGTCTTCCTCGGATGTGTCCCATTGCCGCGACTGGCACACAATACAGCGCATAACACGGCATGGCGCTCCGGGGGTCCTTCGTGGAGCTTGAAGGAGGCCACGAAGCCGTACCACACTGCTCTATCGATTTTCCGTCGAGAAGTACGGTTTCAAAAATACGGAGCAAGGACAACGTTGTTCAAACTTGAGAGCACTTATGTGTTCTTTTCTCATATTTTAATATTGTCAGTCTATTATTTGCGCCGTGGTGCTCTGTACTGGGAAGAGCCTCATCGCTGAAAGGACGTTATTTATTTGCCCCTGCACAATTCTCGGGTTTATCTTTATTAGACTAAACACGGCGGCTAAAGTAGCCGCCTTTAAAGTTGCGAAATGTGATAGTTTTGGGTCAGTGAACCAGTCGAACTGGAAGACGTACTCCTTACTGCTCCCTAAATGTCTTCCAGCCAAATTGTACGTACTGGGACCTTAACATTGTTTATATTTGCATCCATTGCTAAAAGGTTAAACTGTGATTACCTATAGCTTAAGATATTCAAGTTTACGTAGTATAAGGTGCCCATTTGCCATCCTACGTTCTGTCTCTTAGGCTGGAAAGGCTTTCCATGAAAAACTAAACTATTAGAGGTGAAAACTTTTAGGCATCCAAAATATCAGCCTAATGCTCTATTATAAATTAGCAAAATCTTTGGTAATGTGATCAAAATTTATTTTGTATAAAAATTGGACTTTAATTCAGAGATACCAAGAAAACAATTTTTTCTGGCGAAAGCAAATTATTATTATTAAGTCAGAGAACATGTTACAAATGTAAATAATTTTCAATTAAAAGGACAAATGTTTAACGAAATTTTTTGGTCGTTTCTGTATTCATAATATTACAAAAAAGCGGCGAAAAAAATTTATTTACCAAGTCTATCGATTTTAACACTTCTTCTTCTTTATATGAATTTTTTGAAAATTACCCTTGTACGTTTTGTTTCACAGCTTTACAAAATTTAATTCATTTAATAGCACTGAAAAAAGATCGATCAAAATTTATGCAAAATAGAAAAAGTCTATTCGTTCTTAATTTGTTTTTTATCATTTTAACGAAAATAATGCTTAAGTAGGTTAACTGCGTTCTTTTCTTTTTCTTATAAAAATATCATACCATGCGTGTTTTGTTATTAAAACAAGTCTTTTGCCACAGAGCTTTTCTTTTAATGTAGATTTTGTTTATGTGTTTGTTCCCACATTACGCAATAACCACTGCATAGATTTATTTCAGAAGTATTTTGACCGGTGGCTAGCTCCAACCAACTACTTCTAATTTGTATAGCACTAAACCTGCTATTCTAAAAATGACGGCTTCACATTAGCCTAGAAATAGGCTGAAAATGTTTCTCTCTCCGCTACTTGCTTATAATTGACTCAAAAGCACGCATTTTGACTTTTGTTTGGGCTATGGTTAAATGCCTACAGGGCCGATTTTAAATTGGTGAAATACCTCCGCAAAATTTTAAGTGTGTCTATCTGTGTATAAAAAATAGCAAATCGATGAAATCGTTTTCATAGTTCTTCTTTTCAACTTGAGACATCGACCTTAAGAAGATTGAAATAAAAGCTTTTAGTACCAAAGTGGGCTGGAATGTTTCAAATGTATAGGAATATTAAAAGTTTACGTCTATTTTTGCAGAAAATTTAAATATTAATATTATTATATATAGAATTAAAATTATTATGTTGTATTTTTTGAATCTCAACTTTGAAGGTACTTTATTTGTTTTGTTAAGAAATTTTTAAGAAATCATTTGTTATTTTTATCTTTATGTATTTTTGCACATCTTTCAGCCTGTTGTCTAAATTGGGAGTACGTAGGTTTCAATCATAAATGCAATCCTATTCAATTTCAAATCAGGGTTTGATAGGTAGGAAAGGTAGGAGAAATTTTATCGAGCAGGTATACTCTGATAATTAGTAGGTAACTTTGATAATAAATGGGATATGCTTGGAACAGGCTAAGGTGAACAAATGCTGCAACATTTAGATAAACATTAGTTTTATTTTTTTGTTGAACTGATAAAAAAATGAAAGTGATTACTATGATTTAATATTGAAACACACTGCAGTGAACAAAATAGATTATAAATTGAATTTCTTTTGTTAATTAGTCTAGTCTTTTCATGGAAGGGAACGTTTTATTTTCATTGCTCCCTTCGAGCTCACATACCATTATAAAATGAAAAGTTGGATGATTTTGGATAAGGTTCAGGCACTCTAATAAAAGAAAACGTACGGTTGAAATCACCGTCTGGTGTGTACACTAGACTCCAAAAATTCAATTTGCCTAATAAGATGATACGCGAATAAATCCAAATTAAGGAGCCGCAATCGTGACAGAGCGGTACGACGCTCCTCGGGGTTTCTGGAGCAACCGCCACAATGCGATTGCAATTGCCGTCAGAAAACATATTGGACCGAATGGAAGCTCTTACAACTTTCTCGTCGGAGCGCTTTTAGCATTATTTAATTTTATTATATATGTCCCTTCGGTGCTAACCGAATTACGGGAAATATATAGCTATATTATTGCAGTGCACTTAACCCATTAGGGACAGAAGCCGGGTTCTTGTGTTCTCCCGTGCGGACTTCGGTCCGGGGTGGTTCACGCGCACATGTCCAATTCTCCGGCTCCGACGAGTGTTAAGAAATAAATTCTCGAGTGGTTGCCTAATTGAAACTTCACGACGAAAGGGGAAAGTTAAGTTTTATTTGTTTATCAAACGATTTGTGTAGGGGCCAAAACCACTAAACTATAAATTTTGAAGTTTCACTGGGAATCTATTAAATCGAGATTTTGCAACTAGCCACTATGCGTTATTTGTCTTGCGTGATGAAAGTTTAATTACGCAATGACACGAGAGCAGCATTTTCTATTTCGAAATTAGAAACAAAACTTATTTATATTTCGTACAATTTCCAAACCGTAAACGCAAAGCACTTTCATTTTATTTAACTAATTGGATAATGCTGAACAGTGGCTTAATTTGTATCATTGATTCATAAATTTCTACTTATACACTTACTGCATTTTTATGCAAGGCCTCAATACCTCGGTACTTTTTTATCCTTTACAATTTTTACTTACACTCCAAAATAAAAACTTAAACGGTGTTGCTTCAAATTTAAAATAAATAAAATAACTTTATTATAAAATTCAAGAGATAGATCCTTAAACCAGCTGCTTTTGTTTTTGTATTAATGTGTTTTATTAATAAAAAAAACCGGCCAAGTGTGAGTCAGGCTCGCGCGCCGAGGACACCGTAATATATTTATTTATTTTATTCGGAAATTATAAATGTCTGAAACCTCGTTTTGTTCATTTTTTTTTCACACATTTTTAGGCATAAGTCAAAAATTAATGCGGTTTAAAATTAGAAAAAAATATTTTGTGAATCCTTAAAGTAAGCCCTTTCAAATGATACCCCACATGGTATATAAAACAAACAGAAACTGTTTTTCGGGTTGTTATTAAGTGTTAACAAATATATTTCTGAAATCTTTTCACTGGGAATAGATGCGACCAAATGACTTCTATATTGTGCCAAATTTCAAGTCGATAGCAATAGTTCTTACTGAGAAAAACGGCCGTAACATATAAACAGACAGACAGACACCATAATCTCACCATAAGGGTTCTTTTTTGACCTTTTAGGTACGGTACCCTACAAATCATAATATTCATAGCGGCATACAATTCGAAATTTTTTTAAAAAGAAAATATAAGGATAGCAGGCTTTTAAATTCTTTTTTTCATTAGAAGAAAAATATGTTTTTTAGCTGAAAAATGTTTTCTTAGTGTTTTAATCATTAAAGAAGCTGAAAATCTGTACCATTTGAAATGCATTCAGCTTCATTACCAGTAATGTAATGTTAATAAAGTCTAACTTTAAAAAATTCCGCAGAAGTAAAGATGGTAGGTATGTCTAGTACGTGTCCATTGTCTCAAAACTCATCAGTTTCAAAGTTGAAAAGTAGGTACATCAAGTTTAATAAAGGGCATAAATAGTAATATTTATTAGTAAGAAATAAAACAGGAAGAGCAGACAAGTTACTTAAAACTAAAATAATCATTTAAAGTCCTTCTTTAGTATAATTCTAACATACTTAGCATAATCATTATTTACTAATTTTAATTGCTGCAATTATTCGCCACTTTGCCATAGATTGTCGTTCCTTCTCCAGAAAAAAATCTCAACTATTAATAATAAAAAACGAGTTCAATTTCCTTCTATTTGACCCACTAAAAGGTTTGTGCGTACCTTCATGATTTCTGAGCCGCTTAAAGGCAGGGCTAGAACCCGTAAAAACGCCTAATTCAATTTCCCTTGCTATTAGTCAACGCATATTAAAATGAAGTCAATTGGAAGAGGACACAGCACAAAGAAGCGACATCAGGTAGCAGCAAATTTTTCTAAATAGCATGATCGATTGCTCACGAAACGATTCTTTCATATTGTTAAGCCTCACATGTCTTTTGTATTCTAATTCGAACATCCTGGGATTTAATTTGGAGGGCTGAATGCTCTTTCAGCGTGCATTAGGGTCTAGGCAACTGCTACCACTCTTTAGAAAGGACTTCATCGCAGCCAATAATTGTGGTGACGGTGAGGTAGCACGTTTCAGATCGCCCTTCTCATGTGGTTCTTTAAAGAAGTCTACTAGCAGTAGATTGGTTAGGTTGTTGTTCTCCCATTTTGAAATCGTCTGATTTAATTCCGCTTAAAATACGGGGATGTATGTCTAACAGTCGAATAATACAAGTTGGACATTTCAAATATGGATTGAAGTTTTTACGGAAAAAATATTTTTTAACATCTGAAAAAGAGATTTATTATTTATTTTTAGTCTAATTAGATAGTTTACTTTGAATGAAATTAGATAAGTATGCTGTTCTGTTTTGTAAATTAAATGACTCCTTTGACATGTTAAACCATTTAGTCAAATATATGTGTATTATTTATCCATCTGAAACACGCCTATCATGGTTAATACACGTCTTAACCCCTTACAGTGTTAATTAATTTTGTGTACAAATTCTAATGAAGGTAAAGACTAAAAAAAATACTTATTAGAAACTCAGGAAGTATTATGTTTCATAGTTATGAAGACCAGTAGCCTATAGGACTTTTTCACAGTGCATTCAAATGGTAAAAGCAGGGGTGCTTATTTCTTACCATCGTGTTTAATAGTCAATTGGTAAGTTTAGTTAAAAAAACTGACTTTTATTGCAAACCAAAATTTGTAATTATATTTTAATATAATAGGTCAAAAAACATATGTGTATGCGTAGAAATACTAGTGTATTAAAACAAAAAAGAAATATAACGTAGAATAAATGGTAAAGTCGACGATTCAAAAAGGTTTATGGAAGACAACGACGAGGGCTCAAAATATATATCGATTATTCGTACATAACGTACAATATGCATTCTTTGTCACGATTAAGAAATTTTCAACGATTGTTTTAAAAATAATCTCAATAGGCGAACTAGGTTCAAGGTCGTTTCCATGTGTCTTTGAAAGTACCCTTTCTAAATCTAATTTATATTTTTTGTTCTTTTAAGTTTATAGAAATGTTAATTGTCTTAATAGAGAGTTAATTATTATTAATTTCGCTTACTTAACCCATTTACAAGTTAATTTACAAACATATGTTCTTACAGGGTAAAAATTAAACAAGTTTACCCTTTCTTTAAAAGACGAGAAGCCTTAAAAAATAGGAATTTGTTTTATGAAGAAAAAGGTCTTCTCATGTAAAACCTGAAATCTCTAGCTTTTCTTTTGGTGAATTGTTGGAGGGATGATAATTTGCTTATCGTCTTTTTATGGTGTAGCTTAAAACAAAAAATTCATTTCAATGAATTTGTACAATATACCATTATATTTCCAAAGCTAACCAAAAACATATTTGAAATTTAAATGTTTTTCGTAATTGAGTATCGGCTCGGCACTCTTAACTTGTGTTGTATAATCTGTATTCCGAAATACTATTTTCAACGATATGCGCACAAAATTTTGAATAAATATAAAGGTGCAAAACTGAACCCGGCTAGAATTAAAAATCGTCTGAATGTGATGTTAAAAAGACATTTTCTCGTTTAATTTCCAATCATGTAATAAAAGAAGCCATTCCATTTAAATTTATCTCAGCTACTCCAATTTCCAGCTGACAATCAGATTTAAGTTTAGTTCATAAATCAAACCGAGTTAAATTAAAAGAAAAATGTCTAACTAGAAAAATTATTCATATTGTCACTTGCAAGTGTCACCTGTTGTGGGAGGAGCGCGGCGGAGGAGCCCGTTATTTGTAAAAATGTTAAATCCGGTGGCGCTCGCGAACCGTCGCCGAATTACGCGCGGACCATTTGCTGCTGGCAGCTCCTTGGCCTGTACCGCACCGGCCCCCGACTCGTCCCCGCACCTTAACCAATGACAACATTTTTTTAATTTAATTACTGAACCCCACGCGCTCATAATGCGGACAACTTTATTCCGGCTGTCTGTCCCCCGTTAGTTCCTGCTTATAAGGCGAAAGATAATTAAGCAGAGCGCCTCGCCCGGAGCCCCGCTGCCCTTCTGCCTGCTAACGGGCCATCTGGGCTTAATTACAAAAACACGAAATTATACTTTTTGTCGTTCCTTCGCCGAGCTTTAGATACATGTGTCTCGAGTCTCGAGTTGGGGGCGGCGGGCGTCGGCGGTGCCACTGCCTTCTGCAGAGAGAATGTATAAACAAAGAATATTAGCAATCATAATTACACGGTTAATGCGTATGCAGATTTCAGCCGGACCGCAGCTCCCCGGTCTGTGCATTAATTACTATTTGGAAAACAACTTCAGCTATTTGGGGATCTGTTTGAAGACAACGTTCGACCTGGGTGCCCGAATTTCATCAAATCCTTTTCCAGCTCCGGATAATGTACAATGATAAACCCATTTATTCGAAATAGTGGCTGTCCTCTTTGTTCAAGTGATTTAGCGAGATTGGTGCTAAGAGTGGTAAGCAAATTTTAATTGAGCCTTTCGGCTTTTTTACACTACACAAATTCAAGCCCGCTATGTCGTACTGGAAGCTCACGCGTCAATACAAAAACATTGAATTCAAAGCGTTCAATTAAACAAAAGAAAGATATTGAAAAATTTCTTTGCGTTTCGTTTGCACTTACTAGTTTCAT
Source organism: Proctacanthus coquilletti (assembly GCA_001932985.1). Taxonomy (NCBI): domain Eukaryota; kingdom Metazoa; phylum Arthropoda; class Insecta; order Diptera; family Asilidae; genus Proctacanthus; species Proctacanthus coquilletti. The sequence continues at coordinate 140,135 of MNCL01000071.1, forward strand.
GAATACTAATAATTAAAACTGGGAGAAATGTGTTTGCATATTGCTTTAATTGTTCGGCTATGGTTTATCAAAATTTAATCCACAAAAGTTTAGAAGGCATTTGCTTTAAAATTTTAGACGCTAAGCGTTGATGAGCGCCTTCAGAATGAAAGAGGCTGAAGCAGCTACTCAGATATGTGAGAAACTTTTTATTAGAAATATGCTCAACCCAAACACAGGGACAGGAGAAATATTACTTTTAAGAGCAAAATGTTTTCTTATTCTTTTTCTCTTATCATATATATTAATTCTTCAAGGTAAAAAAATGTAAATATCCCCTTTTCTCCCTTCACACTTAACCGATATCAATAAATGAGGTACCATTGCAAGACGAATTTCTTGGGCTTCTACTTTAACAACATAATAACGTACTATTTGTTTAAAAATTGAAGTTAAAAATAAGATGAATCGTCATGGAATCCTCCGTTAGGCATACGCCGATACAGAAAGTTAAATTATAAATGAATCAAGTGCACTATGTTTTTTATGTCGCTTTGGCTTAAGCAGTACCATTGAAAACAAATTTTCCAAATTTTTATTGAGAGATTATTTAATTGTTAAATGTGAATTCAATTACTTTTTATTATATACTTCAAGTTCTGTAAATATAATTGTAGCAAACTGCCTCAAGAAATTTTTTTTTATTGAAATGAAAGTTAAAAATTTTAAATTCTAATTATAATTTCTTCTTGCCCCTCTTGAAAAATCGCCCAATTTACGAACAAGGGATTTCTTCATTTCAAGTATACTCATCCTATTATATGAGCTTAAATAACATTCTCAGTTATGTATTTTAACAATTTACCACATTGGGTGCTATTAAGTGCGAAGTATTCGCATGGGCCCACTAGTTCTATTAAATTTATTCCCGCCTTATTCTTTTATTTTTAAATTTGGTTCTCCCTGGTGTAAACCTTTTGTTATATTTAAATTAAAATTTTAGCAAAAATTAGGAAATATGGTGCAATCAGAGTACAACTTAGAAGATAGGACACAAGTACAGAGAGGGTGAAAATAGATACATTAAGGAAGAAAGAGAGTCTGTATCAAGTGCAGACTAAGAGGGAATAAGGCCCCTTGGAGAGTGAAACGGAAGTCAAACTTTCATTAAATACGCCCAGAAAATCAAGTTTGAGAACAAAAGTTATAAAATTCTACGTTAAACATATAATTATCGACTATATAGAACTACAGAAGGTAATCTAGAAATTAATACTAAGACTACTTTAGAAAAAATTTAGTTCCGACAGTAATAAAAATTAATAGTGATAAGTTTATATAGACGTGTGACTAAACAATTTAAAAATTATGGAGAGAAAAATATTTTATATTGATATTAAGTTCATTAAGTAGTAAATACTAAATAGGAAAGATAAAACAATTTTAATAACAAAAATTAATTACCTCTAAAGCTGGGTTTATGGAAACTAGAAGAAAAGTTTAACACAGTCAAAAATTAAAAGGGGTGATGGGAATAAAATAATAATCCGAATATTCAAAACCCCAGCTAACCTCTTCTTTTTTTACGAATAGTTGCCACATTAATATCGTCCTATTATCTTTTTCTTTAGGTACCATAAAATGTTGCCAATGAATCTTTTCATCGAATTTTCTCTCCACAAGTGCTACTGCAATGATTTCCCAAAATTTGCTTTATATGCTTTCACGTCATTTTAATGTTGATTGATGGGTCTTAAATATAACTGCTCTACTCATGCTACAAATTAATACAGTCTTTGTTAGTTACCGGGAGGAAGACAGCCCCATCCAGATATTTCTTCCTTTCGTTCGCAACATCTGCACGATAGCATTTCGGTGTTTGCCCTCCGTATTATATGTTGCAATTTATCTAATGGGAAGGGAGGGTTCGCTCTAGCTAGCGAACGGCTTTTTGCTCTGATTATTTTATGTCGTCCCATAAAATTAAAAACGTATAAATAACGCACGTTAGTTCGAAATGCCTTTAAAGAAGAGCATTTACTTGATTGACTTCTTTTAATTTGATATATGGCCTATACATGAACATGAATGGATTAAGTGGCAGTGTTAAGTGTTAATGGACGACTTCCAATTGCCCCGATGGTGACCAATACCGATTCAACAATGGTCCTCATATTTTCCGGCTATAAATTTCAATTGTTACCAGTAATTGTTCATCCGGAAATCCCTAGATGCGAAAATATATGCACGAAGTAATTAATTATGCAAAGAAAATTAAACACACAATGTTGTGAATTAGGGAAAATTATTTTAAATAGAATGATCTGTTTTGCACCTCCCAGATTTTAAGTAATGCTCATTCACAAGTTCTTGTAATACAGAAAAAATTTCTAAAATCATGATCAAATATTTAAAAGTTTTTCTTTACTTTAACTATTGATTTGAATTTTGAAAGGTTGACTATTAACTATCTATACGCAATAATACAAATTCAAAAATATGGTAGGTACATTTTTTATTGCACATATCATTTCTAAGCTATTAGTTTAAAGTGTTGCGTTATCAACGTGTCCAATTTTTTTGCAGAGTACTGATTTTTGATTTTTTGACTATGATATACATCCATGCTCAAATTAAATAAGCTTCGTAAAAATCACGGTCCAAGTGTCTAGTTTAGGGCTTGCGTATTGATGGATGCTTAACTCATGCAACTAAGAAGTATCGAACGCCTTTGGTTCTCAAAGTGAAATTTTTGATCACAAGTCCTAGATGAAAACTTTTAATTTTAGCTACTGAAGCAGACGAACAAGAAACCGTTGGTGTTGATAAAAATGATTAAAATTTTACTGACTTGTTATAGACAAAGTACAAAAAGTTGAATTTAGATCTTGAAGTACAGTTCAACAGCAGAAAGGCAGAAAGGGGAGATGTTTTCAAGGTCATCAAAGATTATTAAAGTACGAATCAAAGTTTGAAAAGTAGAAAAATCAATTTGAATGGCATATTGTTCTAAAAAGACGTGACCAAACAAATATGATAACAATTAGAAGAATAACTAAATTCACAAAAGGCAAAAGGTTTACTTATTTATAAAGCTGTTCCGTACTTAAAAATAGAATTAAAAACAAAAATGAGTTAAATGAGTTTTGGCTGATAAAAGCAATCCGGATCGTGTTTTCCATTGTGTAATAAATAATGGAATTGAAAAAAATATTCAAATCGCATAAATGGGGATGAAAACAAACGTCTTCTTTGGAAACAAAGTTCGGTCCTCTAATAAATTTGAACGTTCAATATTTTAGTAGGTTGCACAGAATGATACAAGTGCTCCCGGAGTAGGTATTGGTGCTGTTGACTCCCGTCCTGTCCCTTGCAATGTTGCAATGATATTACGGCTATTGCCCGGAATGGATAATATTCCCTCCGATTTCGCCAATGCTGCCTTTTTCTTTTTAATTCAATTCAATGCCCGAATTGAAATTCAAATCGAAAATGTCCGGAAAGGAAAAAACGAGTGTCATAAAAATATGCGACATTTCGCCTTTATTACTCTTAAAAACTTCTTTCCGCCGTTTCAATCGCCGAAATCCGCGCCCCTCACTTGTTTCAGTATATTCCACGATAGGAGCGGTCGGTACTGCTCTGGCGGTGTCAGGCAGCCGAAAGTAAAGAAATAAAACAATAATTCACTTATTGAACTGCTTAATTGAAAAAATTTCCCGGGCGAAATGAAATAAAAAACGTCTCAAGGAGGAAAATTATTTATGATCTAAGTACAGGCAGCAAAACAAATGCAGGGTGGAAATTACCTAAATCGATTTGTTAACGTCGTCAATGAAATAATTTTTTCAATAAGAGGAGACTCATAAATTACTCGTTGGCTGAGCGTGGCAGAAGTTTAACAAGATTTTTGCACCTTCTGTAACAGTGTAGCGATTTCCGCAGGGCAATCGACACGAACGCTAACTTCATTTATGTACGTACATTAAGGAATGCTGGACTTCTAGTATGTGCTCAGCCGGAAGGTGCTGACTAGCGCCATCCACTGAGCACTCAAAAACACATATTGCCCATAAGCTCGCTGCTCGGATGGGGTGCAAAGGAAGCGCCGGCGAGTGCGTGGCGCTGTCCGCGAGCCCCAAATTTTTGCTCACTTAGTTGCTCGTAAATGTGCACCCAGGGAACAATAGAGGGCCCTTGTAAGGTAAATTGAAAATAACTTCCGACGCCACAATGAATTTATATGGGAATGAAAGAGCCGAATTGCCGGGCAGTTTATCACAGACTTATTTTCCCCTCGCCACCGAAGGGGAAGGACATTAAGCACGTCGGGCAGATAACTTAATCAAAATTAGAACGACCAAGGTTACGTCTTGATCAAATTACACTTTTAAAGCATGAATATGAACCTAGACAAAATACAAAATTTACTCCATTACATTCCAGTAAATAGAGTATACTTTAATCTTCGTATATTTGCCCTAAAGTTCAAAAAAATTTGTCGATAAATAAATCACAAAATATGTTAGAAAAAAAACTTGAAGCGAAGTGGATTATAACTCGGACCAACGCAGAGGACAATTTTTACCCAAAGAAAAGATTCCACTTGGACGTAATAAATTTATTTGTTTTTTAAGTTTAACGCCTACTATTCTAAAATAGTAAATGCTTATTTGATAGATTTATTATTGTCTAGTTATTGCCCGCATCGACTTTTGTTAATTATAAAAGAAATTATTTGAAATAAAGCTAATGGATGAATTTAGTAATATCCGCGTTTTTTTTTTTGTCTAACGTATACCATAGAGTAGTAACCATACAAATTTGCTACCCTGATGCATGATAATACCGATATAGCTCGAAAAAGAACAAAGGGCTAAGCTGACTTGAGGCTAGGCTAGGCAAATAAGAAAAGTGGATAAAATTTTTAATACAATCCTACAACTAAAGTCAAGCATATAAAGCCAATAATCCTTTTGAGGGGGAATTTTCGAATATTCAATGTGTAAAGAAAGTTACCAAACTCTTTTATATAATACTCTTACATAATTTACCTTATGTTAATTTCTGAGGCTTAAGAGTTATTAATATTGTTGACTAAACGCAAATAATATCACTTTACTTTAAATTAAAGTAGCTCTTATCACTCATAGGGCAGTGAATGATGAATCAGTAATTTAAATACTTCTGAAGTGTATTTGAACAAAGAGGAATTTCTATAAATACTATCCTATTTTGGAATGATTATTATTATTATATGAATTTTGGTAGACGTCGAATTTTGGTAGACGATTCTTTTCGTAGTGTATAATGCAAGAAAGACCGACACTATCTAACACACTTCACTGTTGCTACCTTCGTAATTGAGCTGGAAGTCACATTTGCTGTACGTATACACAGTGATTAGACTTTTCTGTTCTCTCGAGTAATGTAAAACTAAATGGTCTTATATTAAAATTAATTTGAACTTATGCCAGAATTTTTTAGAGTTTAATAACGATTAGAAGGAGCGGAGTGTAAAACTAAAGCAAGATGAAGTTCAACACCCCTGCAAATAGTACAAGTCAAATGAAACTTGATAATTTGTAAGACTTCCAGTCATTTCCACCTCTCGTGCCTGGGGTAAGTTTGAAAATTTCCCGTACAATTTGTAAAATCCCGAGAAGGACAGTAATATTAGTACAAGATGTTTGTCCTATATGTGCTTGCCGCAGCAGCACAAATATGTCATGTAAATTGTTGCCTGTTGGCACCCGAATATATGAACAATGTTTTAATTGTCGCTAACACGTACGTACGGAACATGTTGAACGCAACGTGTCCCGAATATCGTACGTAATTATGAGTGCTCGCCTGGCTATTAGTAGTTACTTGATGACTTCATGTTCCATATTTGTTCGTGTGATGAATTTGGGATTTAGACCTCGAACAATGTACGCGTCGAAGCCTTCCTTCGCTTCGCGGAATATATTCAAAATATCGATTACAAAACGTGAATTCAAGCGGCCTACTTTGGACATTAGAAATCACAAGACTGAAATTCAGTCTACATACATTTGATTATGGGCATTTATTATAAGTATCGGTGTTATTTGTGTAAGTTGCAATCATAGGGTGTTATTAATGCCAATTAGAGTGCCACGTACGTTCCTAGGTATGGCAACAAAATAATGGCTCTGCAGCATTGGCTCACAGCTTGGTTTTGGTTGTTTTTGCATTTCCCGTGTTTAGAGCCAAGAAATTTAATATTAATACATTCCACAGTACACTAAAATCACCATTTATTTTTTAATGTAGTGAATTTTGTATTTATTTATTTATTATTAGTTTCTTTGAGGTTTTCTTACCCGTTCTCCATTGCCCTATTGCATTGATACCTATATCAAATAGCACTGTTAAAGCAGTTTAAAAAGGACCGGATTCAAATGACCCATAAGTGAGAATTGAAAACTAGGATGAGACCTGAATGTTAAGGAACAATTTAATTTTTTATAAAACTTAGAACTGTAGAATTCAAAAACGAAAACACAAATTGTTACGTTGTGGTTTTAATAACATTTTATCGTATCAAACAACAGAATGTTAGATCCCGAAGTTAACATATTAACTGGGTGTCCGTCACAAGATTAAAAGAAATAGTAGAATTTAATAACTTTAATTATCAGCATGTGCTAAACAACACAAAATGTTTACTAAAAAACTATATGAATTAAATAAGTGAATATTTAAGTACATAAAATTTTAGAGTACATTATTATTAATGCACTTTTATAATGATTCGGTGTATGTACAATTCAGCGTTCGGACGAGGCAATTGATTTGGCCTGTGAAGGGCTCGATTACTATATTTTAAAATTACTAATGATAGTCGCCTGCACTACGACTGTAACTTTAGTCTACACGTTGATAAAATGGCATTTGACCTCAGAATTGTGAAAAGTTGGACATCATATATATACTTAGATGTGTGTTTCAAAAGCAGGTAAAGTAAGATCTAGCACTTTATACCTGTTGAGTAGAGGAAAACTAAAAATTGTGTTAATTTCCATTTTAAGACAATCGAGAATGGCTTATTTACTGTTAAAGGAAACATGTTTCTTAGCAGTATCTCGTCTGCGTGTGTCATAAAGATCTCAAAGGTTTGTTCCGCGGCCTAGCTTCTGGATATCGTCCAGGTCGGGACACTATCTTAATAACATCGTGTCATTATATTCGCAGTTATTGTGCCATTACAAATGGCCCGAAATCCCCGTTCTCCTAATTTCGCCGACTATTACTCGCAAATAACCCAGATGAGATTTACCCAGTGGCGCGAAATATCGCCGGGGGAGCTCCGGGTTCCCCCGTCTTCAGACGTAGAGCTCCCTGGGGATTCGCAGAAACAAGTGTTTCTGAACAACGTGTCAGGCATAATAATAAATACAATTAATTCAAAGTATTCATATTCGGATAAAATTGCATACAAAATTAATTATTTTAAAACACCCTTCATAAAGATCCCCGCCGGCGCCAACACTTAGTAAACCCCTCTAATGAAAATAAATGCTCTTAATTAATAAACACGCATTTGTGGTGGGGTGCTTTTAACTGACTCACTTCTGCTGCACTGGTTGTATTGGAAAAGGGTGGCCCCGGCAGCGACCCTCCCCGCGCGCGTGTATTTTTTGGTGCTCTCGGATGTATCCCAGGGCGAATTCTGGTTGTGGCTCATCTCCTACCATTAATCTTTTTAAAAGCGGTTTTATTATAATTTCGAAATTGAAAACACTGCAGTAGCTCGATGGTCCTTTGTAGGAGCAAAAACTTTCATCTGATATACTAGATTAAATCGCAATCCACTTAAATCTATCTGCAAGAACTGACCCATCATTTTGGACTATTTTTATTCCGATTGCCCTTGTCAATATGATACACCTGCCAGGGCTTAAATTTTTATTTCCTTTTTGTTTTAGTTATGATTTAAAAAAGGAAGTAGAAATTATTTAGCTTTAACAAAAATTAACACTGTTTTCCATAGTCTAAAACTGATTTTAAATCGTATTTAGACAGAAAGAGCTCAATAAACAATAATGGTTTTGTAGGTTTTATAGGTCAACGTAGATCTACGTTCCATTTTCTGAATTTTAAGTATCTACCTTTATTTTATTTAAATTTATTTTTCATGTCCGACTTTAATTTAATATTAGAATAAAATATGTGTCAAAGAAGGTAGATACAATTTTATTTTTTCTCCTTAAGACCCTATAACCTTTTCAACACCGAAAATCCCGAATGACTTACTTGAAATCCGAAATGTTAAATAAAATACTCTATTTCTTTTATTGCTTGTTTTCATTGTTCAATAATCTGGTTTTAGGGTAAGACAATATCTTAGACTAAAACACCTTGCAGGTTCATAATTTAGTTTTATAAATCTGTTGAAATGATAGCCAAAAATCCAAATTTAATATTACAATCCTTTAAGAAAAATGTTTGATAACATTGTATCCTTATTTTTATGGTTTTTTTCACATTTCTAGTTTTGTAAATCTGGCCACTGTATCTATAGAGCTCACTACTATGTAATGTAGAATAAATGTTAAATATATGGAATTGATCATATGTCCTAAAGCGTTCATTTTAGATTCATGTTTGTTTACATTCAATTTTTGGTTATAAATAAATGTATCCTTCTCCGTCGGGAGCATATTCGTTAACAATCAGTACATTTCCTTAAATTTGTATCACACAGAATTGGCACGTAATCTGTACGTAAAATTTCTTTAAACTCTAAAAAGTACATTGGTGCACTCAATATAATTCCCTCTCACAGGACCTCACGTGGACAGATATATCTTAAATTCACCCCGCAATTGTGACGAAAGACTTATCGAGATTTTTACAGGCTGTAAAGCGACCTACCAGTCCGTAGCCCCCGGTGAAACAGGATTGTCAAACATTTCACAAAGCCATCAAAACAAATCCTTAAAAATCTTTGCTTCAATTGGGGATAAGGGATAAAATTTATTTTTTGGGATTTATGGCATCCGTCTGCGTGGTGTAAGCAGCTGAGGCTCATCTCCCACAGAAAGTGACACTCTTGATCAATTAAGTATGCAATGGTGGACGTCGTCGTTCTACCGGTTGGTCTGCAGATCCACGAGACTCTTGTAGCGAATAGCAGTTATGAAGTGAATGGTATTGCTCCGGTGAAACTGGCCCAAAGGAGTTCCAACTTTGTGCCAGAGGACGAAAATTAGATTTTTTGCCTGGCGACACAGCCTCGCATATATGAGCGGAATAATTCCATGAAGAATGTCTAATTGAAAAGACGCCAGATCTGCGCCACGCCACCGTCCCAATGTCACCTACCTCAAATGTTTATTTGCAATGAGAAGGTTGCCATTTCCACTTGAAAATACGTGCAGTTAAAATCGTTCTCGCCTAAAATAGGGAAGGAGCCAGCAATTAATTAAGCAGGAGCGACACGTTGGAACCATTATTGGTGTAGTAAAATTACGACATCTTGTTGCTTTTATGGAAGTAGCTTTCTTCATTTGGAGAGCATGTTTTCTCTTATTAGCACAATCTCCAAGATAATTAGTAAAGGGGCAATCGTGAAAGCATTTCGGGAAAGGGTAATTAATTTATGTCGGAAGAATTAGGGCAGTGACAATAATTACTTTTCCGTTACAGAGGTAACAAATGTTTAATAAAAATTAATCACTATACTACCAACTGGTATCTTAAGTTTTCTTTTTTTAGTACATTGAAGTAAGTGAAGTAATACTTGATTCCAAGAAAAGATCAAAAGTTTTTCCTCCGTCACGAATTCGTCTCTATCTAAAATAAAATTTCTGAATCATTGGGAGTGATGAACAGGCCAAAACGGTAAAAGAAGGAAACCTATCAGGATATACGTAAAATAATCACACAAGTATACAAACACGTGTATAATAAATCAGATATGGTGGATATGGATTTTGACCGGGTGGCTCATCGTTCGCAACTGTAAGATTAATATTAAAAGTGTTTTAAAAAAGCTCGATATGATTTTAAATTGCTAATACGATGAAACCGCACAAAAGAACCATCTCAGATTTAAGATGCAATATTATAGTGCTACTCACGCGATCATAACAAATCATTCGACAAAATCCATCCAGCAGTAAGGCTCTACGAAAAAGAAGACAACATCCTTGTTTCTACTTGTTACAAACTTACAGGCTTTTTATTTTTTATTTGTAGATTTGAGAGGTGGGCATAAGAGACCCCGCAGTTAGTTCATGTGGTCCATTATACATACCTCAGTGGATGATCTGTTAACCTGTTTAATCTCATTGTCCTTCATAAGCCGCTAGTCGTTTGGTTCATCTAACAAAACTTATTGTTTTGGACGGCGTAAAAGTTCCTAGCTCGTCATTGGTTAATATGCTTTTTTCAAAGGCATCTGTACGTATGAAACGAAGGCACAAGAAATATGTGGATGTATATGCGAAATATACACAGAAGTGACTGTACCATGCGTATCTTGAAAAGGTGCTTGATGAGTTCTATTGGGGCGCTGAATACTGGAGTGATCTCGTTCCTCTTACAGTTGTTTGTGTTGCCGTTTGTATTTTTGAGGAAAACTTTTGCTTATTTGCAGTCTGTCTTGTTTGACCACCTTGCGTTGTGCCTCCCCTCCATCCAATTATTAACTATTTTAGTTATAAACGGGAGCGAATTTTTGCCATCGCTGTTGTGACCAGTAATCCACATAAATCGATTCTTCTTGAAATTCAGGAAATTATATTAATGTGTGCATTTTCAAATATTGCGTGTAATTTTAAAGAATTTTTCACGAAATTTATTTTATGATACAACATAAATGTTTTCACCCATCCTTATAGAAGCACTGATGGCAAAGAATTGTTACAATAATTTTCAAATGTCCAAAAGCACAGAAAAGTCACTTTATTGCAGAAATTCTCAGCAAACTTGATTTTGTCGTAACTTCTACTCTAAGCAATTTTTTACAAACATAGTCAAGGTCCACAAAGCTAAAACTAAGTAAAAAAGTAATTTATTAGACCATTATAATACTTTTCATTGTTGTAATTTGCACACTTGGCAAATTATAAAATTGTACTTAGAAAACGTCTTTTAAAACAATTATTTATGTCCTCCGGTGATGTTGTTCCAAATTGGATCTCCATCTTTACTCGACAATAAAAATTTTTTGAATTGAGTTTGAAATTATATAATCCGTGGTAAAACTATTTTGAACTCACAAGATTAAATCAAGAAAATTATGGGTGTTAACAAAATAAATAAATAAATGCAACAATTTTAATTTTCAGGCACACAAGCAAAGACCATAGAAAAAACATGAATAAATGAATCTTATCTTTAATGTTTTACCCAAAATTGTACGTGTCAGACTCAGATTCATCGTATTTCACATACAAAACTTGATAACAAATTTTATTGACGATCGGCTACCTGTTCCTATTTTACTCAATGACCTTATTCTTCACACACACTTGTGTACGTATAGAACACAGTGCATTCCCACGCGACCGGTGTAGCAGGGCACATTTCCTACGTGTCATTTTCGTCGCCCTACTGAGCATATTTCCGAACCCCAAAGCTGCGGAGTATGCAACACGATGCAGGGTTGGAACTAAAAATACACAACGCGACAAATTGTCTGCTTTTTAACGTTTTTCTAATCTGTTTTTAATCCGCTCTCTCGATCTGGTCGGATTTATCGCGATTTGGTTTTTTGCAATCTGGAGAACGAGCCCTTTGAATTTACCGTCTCTTTGCTTGCTTCTGGGTGAGAGTAGTACGACTTTATTACAACGACAAGGGGGGAGCGCGCAGCTGTACCGAGTCCTGGACGATAGTGAATCGAATTTATATCTTTAATTAAATTGAATCCCAAAGAAAATTTAAAAAAATGTTGATTTCAATAATAAAAGTAACATCAAAAACAAATATAACAAATCCAAATTTAATAATGTCAAAATTCGCAATGATAATAATTATTTAAACAAATTGAATATGAATTCTCTATCTTAGTTTTAGAATTTTATTTCATTATCTTTGGTCTCCAAACGTACTTTGATTGTATTAGAAATTGACCAGTGGTCTTATTGTGAAAGTGCGTGATTTTGTTGTTTTTCTAATTATCAAAATGCAAAATTAACTTTACTAATTTAATAACTAGTTTTCTTTAAAGAAATTGAATTTTTAATATATAAATTTTAAAGTGTATATAGGAGGTTATAGGGTTGACGCGAAGAACAGCACGTACACGCGGACATCCCATAACTTCTCAGAAAGACCACATGAAATCTTTTGGTATAGTTTGGACACCTGTTTTTGAAGCACTCCGCAAACGAATTCCTTTCTAGTAGCTCGGGGAGTTGAAGTACACCATGTATGTTTTGTATTAGGTGATCTTCATTATATCTACAAACTCCGTGTTCTTATCAAAACGTAAAAATTTAAAAAATGCGAAATTTCGATTGGGGACAAGCGATCGATTGTTTGCGCAGTTGTATTGCAGAACCAAAGACTTTGCCTCGCATTTAAGTATTTTATAAGATAAAAGGCTCATTGAATTCACTTTCGAATTTAGCTGATGTTATATTATTATTCTCGATTTTAAATATTTAAAATTGACTCAAATGTGAATATTTATAGTCAGATTAAAAAACGTTCATTTTCAATCGGTGAGTAAACAAAACTTTTAATGAAATCATATGTTTAAAACTGAAATGCATATAAATATTTCTCATAAATACGACTTTATAATCACGGTTAACTTTTATCTCATAGTTTGCAGACATAGTATTTACTATGAATACATATGCATTAATAGTAGGTATACGGTTTTGTGGGCAAGCAAGACATGTAGGAATGTTTTTAAAAAATGGTGTGTATGAATATTTGACTAAATTTCAATTATTTTTCAAAGAGGTTTTATTCTTTGTTGGTCAGCTGGTTTTTACCTATTAGTTATATATAATATTTTTTGTATGAGATAGAGATATGTACATATTTCAGTAGTTTATCCCCAATAGTCTTTATACAAAATATTTACAAAAATCTTCAAATTTTCGGCTAAAAGAAATTAAAGACCCCATTTATTTCACATATACCCAAAATATGCCTTCTCGAAAATTCCGCTTATTTTAAAGTGGAACAATTCACAAAACGCTGAAAATACGAGTTGATGTAAAAATAGTTAATTACTAGGCCAAGCATTTAAGATCTCAAAATATAATCCGGTATCGCCATTTCCTGCGTGACCCGAAGCATGAATAGCGCTCTTTACAACATGACCTTTTAAACTTTCTGTCGATTTCAGAAGAAAGTTTATCAATTTAGGAAATCGATCGTTTTAATTCCTTTCTGGCATGACTAATGAAGAGAATGTTTTGGGATAGGTCACTATAAACGATAAGGAAGGTTACTTCCAACTGTTATTATTAAAAAAGTGTACTCTTTCATGCCATCGATAATAGCCTTAATTTTTTTTTTGCTTAAGGAGGATTAATCACAGCCTTGAGGATTTATTTTTATTTATATTTATACTTCGTTTTGTATCACTATTGTAAAACCGGGAATTTTTAACTCCACTTTCTACTAATCAAAAAATATACTTTGGCATATCCAGTGTATAAAACCCGCGCTTTTTATGCGAGCAAATTTTATTTTTTAGGTGCTTTAATTACCCTGTTCACTACTTTCCAAGACTATCTTAATGCTCGTTCTCTTTCTAAATGCTTCAGATCCGTTTAAGAATTTTTTATAGCCGAGCATTAAAGCGCTTGAAGAACTTTCATATACTAATTAATTGAAGTGAGTGATGTCAAAGAAGCCAATTTATATGGCCTTGATTCAAAGAAACGCTGTGTAAGGTTACCAAAGAATTACAAGATGACGCGCTTCAAAGTAAGCTTCGGCTGAAGTTGAAACTGGTTCACCGTTCGGAACAGCCTAATTACGTCGAGATGATTTAATTCAGTATGAAGCCCAGGTGAGAAAACATTGTTTGGGAAGGTATCTGATTTATGTAATCCGCATGCGGATCCGCCGAACATGATAGAACCATTGCTTTTTATTTATAGACCGGGTGCGCTTTTGCTTGGTTTATGGAGTACACGCGCGATAAGTCGTAATAATTTAATCGGTCCCCCTTTGGACCATCTTCGCACGGCTCAGTAACACTGTCTCCAAGTTTCGCGAACCGTGAAGTAGCTTTTGCTTTAACAAGTGTCGTCTATATTTACTTCGTCCAGGAGATAACCGATGGAAAAACAAAGCAATAAAATTTGATAACAAATCTATGTGAGTACGACATGCACTAAATTTGCTGTAATGTCTTATCCCATGGAATAAGCCACAATTCAATACGATATTAAATTTATTGGAAAAAATTGCTAATGTTTTTATTTGGAATTCATTTTCTACACCTATATTTAATATGAAAATATAAAAGATTTAGAAAATCTGAATGGTCTCACCCTCGAAGAATTCGTTAGCCAGCATTTCTTTATAACGCATAGACAATAGAAAGCAAATGAACCAGGCCAAAAATGAAGTCTATAAAAAAATCAAATTAAGCTTATCAGAATAATATTTTCACAAGCTGTTCACTCGGCATTTCTTAAAATGAAGATGAATGATTGCATATTAAGAATGTTAATGTGTATCAGATTAGGGCATATCGAACATATTCTATTCTATTTATTTTCCTACAGACTAGGAAGTGGAGGTGTGAAAAACATCAGCGTAGAAAACCAGAAACTAAGTAACTTGTAAAATATTTGCTTTCGGAATTATGCTCTATTAAATATTTATGTGCTATTTTAAGAGTCCTTTGCATATTTTAGAAACTTCCTTTATATATATCATATCTGCTGGCTCACGGTTCTGTTTTGCTATCTATACCTCTGTAGTATAGTCTTTGGGTATTAATATTCATATTCTATTTCTATACAATTTTTAACTTCTTTTACAGTGATATTTAATTTCAATCGAATATTTCCGCAGATTTTGAAATTTTCGCTATACTACTCTCGGAAACAACAAAAGGAAATTCGCCTCTAAGATATGTTTTCAGCAATATCTCATCATTTTATCATCTTCTGAACAAACTAATATTAGCAATAAAAAAATTCTTTTCAGTTGCATAGGAATTGTATATGCCGCCGATGTTCATACGCATTCTATTCTGCTCTTAGTGTACTTTACAACGCCTGTTTCAAAAATAAAATCTTTATCAAAAAACGCGTAGTTATCCACGTAGCATATGCAAGCAAGATAATCAAGGTGAGCCAAAACTCTATGTAAATGAATCTTATCAAAAGATGCCTATAATGGGACGATTAGTAATCAATCGATCACTGCACCAAAAATTAGATATTTTGGAGAAATTTCCTGTCTACGCATGAACAAGCGTAGCTGAAATTAAAAATTATTAAGTAATTAATTAAATTACTTCATGACTTTCTCTAACTGTCCCAACTTGTTTTTGAATGGCTTTTGTGCATGAAGTTAGCTATTGCTAAAGGTTACCTGAATACCCAGTGTCCAAAGCTGCAGCGCTTAGCGATAAGCCGGATTGTGAACACCACTTGTTAGCTTGGATATCAAGCAACCCCAGGAAGTCTTTGGCTTAATTTACTATACCTGGAATATTACTTAAAATAAACTAAAAGTCACCGTAAACAGCACGAGGAGAAGACAGATATTTCAAGAAAGGTAACTGTCTTAAGATGAAGCAGAGCCACCGATGACTGTAAGGTGGACACGGTGGTTGTGGTTTTACGGCTTATGATTCTATAGTTTCCCAAGTGTAATGCGGAAGAAATATCTCGCACTGCTAGCAGGTGCTAGAGTTTCAGGCTTGTTAAACACATGCAGATACACACTACTCCTATTGCTACAGAATATGAATGAAATATACCGCAAGACTGAGTCTGAGTCGCGGAACCATAAGCAGCTCTAAGCAGCTCGCGACTTAAGTCTCGATTCTTGATTAGAGCCGCGCGATATAATAGGCGATCATCATCGGCGGAAAGTGAGAGCTCGTTAATAATCTAACAAATTACGCTTGTACTCGTCCGAACTTAATCTGTATCTGAACAGAAACCGCTGAGGGCATTGATAAGATAGCAGTCTAGCTCATTACATTGCATAGCCGAGGAGGAAAAAACGCCTTCTTCAGCTCACAAGATCCAAGATTTGAGATCCACTGGTCGCGAGGGAATCTGGTCGCGTTCGCGAACGCCGCGGCCGCAACTCGCGAGTAATTCAATCAAAGTGAAGAGCACCGACGCGCCTCGGATTTGATCCGCGGCACAACGACTTAGCTGTCCGCGAGACCGGCACGCGTATGGCAATCAGTTCTAGTGTTGATTCTTTCGCGTTCATATTGAGTCGATTGACTTTAATAATTTCAATATCCGTGTTGCGCCCCATTGCCAATCGAGTCCTCGTCAGGTGGTGTCTTCACGAATTCCTCCGGCGAATATTCGTAGTACCGCGTCACCATCTTGCTCCCGCGGTTACGGAAGATCTCAAGTGCAAGAAGTAACAATAACGAGAGGTGCATAAATCAATCAAAAGAAATGTTTAATTATTAATCAGCCAGGTCCTTGTGCGTGTCCCAAAACGTTGAATGAATGTTATCTTGCTAGTGGTCCGCCGGATACTGTGCAGGACAACTGCGCGCCATCAAATCTAAGTGTTATTGTTGATATTATTAACGGTTTGCTTCGTTAGGATCCTTTTGTAAGCTACACCTTTATCACCATTCAAATCCAATAAAACAATAGAAATTTTGACCTGGAGTGATCGCGAACTTTTGATACTAAAAAACCTGAATAACTGGTCAACTCTGAATCTCAGAATGTTATTTTTTACGCGGCTCAAATCTCTGAAGCGTTTTACGGTTATCGTTTATCGGTGCGGAACTTTCGGGTTTGCACATCTTTCGTACATTTTCTTACTGTTATACGAAGAGATTCAAAATTCCTACCACCTTAAATATAGATCACCTCGGTGATCTGTTGGATACAGAAATGTTCTTAACTGCTTCAATTAACACTTACTCTAAACCTCAAAGGGTCTTCTTGAAACACCTCTTTTTCAAAGGAGTTTCGAATTTTAAAGGAATAATCGAGCCATTGATTTCATTTTCAAGCAGTTCATCTTACAATTTTCAGAATCATATTTTATAAATATGACGCTTTTTTTATTAAATTCTTTTCGTCCAAGAACAGGTTAAAACAGAATTGAGAATACAAATTTAGAATAATTTAATAAATGAATTTTCGTTAGTTTTATTAATGGTGCAAATTGCTTACCATACACATCGCATTATTTATTTTGTACATATCTTTTTTTCTTTTTCTTTTGTAGAGAAATACGAAAATCTTTACATTAATACCTTGGTTATTTATTTTAGGAATTCAAAAATAGTATTTTGTAATTTTAAATCTGAAAATCTGAAAAAACTTAAATTCTATAAGCAACGCATTAATGTTTTTAAAGAAAACTTTTATGGCGCAATTCGTGATTATTTAATGAGTATTAAAAACTAGCTCGCTTCGCAAAATTATAAATATTTGACGTGTTCCGAAAGTACATTTAAAAATCTTTTATACCTCAGCAACAATGTTTTATAAACAAGTGCCTAAATCTCCCACTCTATTTCCTATGAGGTTCTTTGGTTTTGAACTGTCCAGAGCACCTACAACTTTTGTTATCTGACACTTGAAATATTTAAGAATTGTCTTTTTTGCTATGAAATAAAACAAAAGAAGTTGTCACGTGAAATTTCATGCAATTTGCACTTTTCGGAAACATTTCAAGTGCGTGTTACTTTTCTCTCGTTCACATGTTCGTTTTCGAACGAATTGACCTCAATTCACCGGCTCTGTTGTTCTTTATGGGTTTCAAATGAACAGTTTTTGTAAACTCAACAAACAGTATACAACTTTGTGTTTATGCGTGCGGTTCAAACTACGTACCAAACAACCCATACGATTTTTTTATTATAAACCTAAATGAGTATTACTAAATGATATTTGTATGTATGTACGTATACTGTAAAAGGTTAACGGAAATTATTTCATAAAATACGTTATTACATAATGTGAATACAATTGCAAAAAGTGATTAAAAAAATTCGTTAAGAATCACTCTTTACCATTCATTTTAATAAAAGGATTGCAAATTAAATTTCGTCCTTATTTTTTAATTTTTGTATTTTTAAAAATTTAATAATAACTTCTCTTAATTAATTTACTCATATATTTTTATACTTTCTTCTATTCAGCGTAAAGCTTTTATAAAAGACTTTTTAATGAAACAATTTACAGAGGAATTTTATGAATGAAAAATTCTTGTCGATAGATCTTCTGTGGTGTAATAATGGCCTTGTAATAACAAACATAGTTTCACATTTCGTTGTATGATTATCAAAGTAAATTTATAAAAAAGAACTATGATTTCAGCAAGTGATTACTTTATCATAGCTGCTCAAATTAACTAAAATATTAAAGTGAAAAAAAGTTGAGATAAAAAGTACGGAACTGGATGAAAATAGTTATACTACAAGCAAAAAACAAAATGATAAATTTATGCAATATATCTTCTTTTTCTCATTTTGATGCAATGAATCGATATCACATTTTTGTATTATTAAAACTTTTAATACTTTTATTGAATATTTTACAATTTTATTCTGTTATTTCTGCGAAAAATCCTACTCAAAGAAGGCAAAAGTGCGGATATTTAATTTTCTTTCGTTCAAAATTCTTAGTCATCATTTTTCGCTTTTAAAAGTGAATTCCGTGTTCTATTTTTTAAATTAGCGTTTTTAACACCTTCGCAACTGATAATTACGAAATATAACTTTGCCTGTGCTATTTATTTCCGTCACAAATTTTTTTCCCGCCTGATCGTTTGCCATCTTATTTCAAATACATCTACCAAGCGTTTCGTCTGTTATGAGGCAGAAAAACATGTTCATGCTTTCTTCCCTTTTATTTATAAGTGCAGATAAGAGACAACTTTATAAATATTAACTTTTTCTTAAGGTTTACACGGAATGTTCATATTCTTAATTTTCTGCACTGGAATTCTGCTGGCGTTATTTCTTAACATTAATTTCAACAAAGCATTGATTCAGCTTAACACATGGAGCACGGATGATAGGAGCGATGCTAAACTTCTGTGGGACATACCTGGACCCCTTTATGTACCACTTATTGGTACAAAGTGGGTCTTCTTCTGGAAATATAACATTCTTAAGTTACACGAAATGTATTCAGGTACCATTTAATAACCGAGTTCTGGAAGTTCCAATCCATCAGCATTTCTTCCAGACTTCAATAAAATATATGGCCCAATAGTGAAAGAGGTCACAGCATTGGGTACTCCCATTATTCACCTATTCGATCGGCATGATATAGAAAGAATTCTGAGATATCCAAGCCGGTACCCTTTTAGGCCACCAACCGAAATTGTAGCCCGGTACAGGAAGTCGAGACCAGATAGATATGCAAGCGTGGGAATTACTAACGAGTATATTTGCTATCTATATTAACATTTATTATTGACAGATTGCTAAGTTTTTCTCAGACAGGGAGAAAACTGGCTGCTTTTGCGCTCCAAATTAACCACCCAAATAACTTCGCCTAGAGTACTGTATGCATTTCTACCGACTCTCAACGACATATGTGACGATTTTATAAGTCTCCTTAAAAGCAAGATTGACCCCAGTACGTCCTACGTACATGACTTCCAAGACATAGCAAACCTAATGGGACTAGAGGCAGTCTGCACACTAATGTTAGGTAGACGCTTAGGTTTTTTATCCACGGATCTGAATCGACCTAAATATGTTCAAAGCCTAGCTCGTGCGGTCAAGCAGCTGTTTGTATCCCAAAGGGATTCATATTACGGATTCGGTCTTTGGAAGTATTTACCAACTAAAACATACAGGGATTTTGCACACAGTGAGGAGACAATCTACAAGTAAGCTAGAAGGGTAATCTACAACAAAGGAAAGAAACAATTTATCGAATTTTAAATAGTATAGTATCCGAACTAGTCGACGCAGCGTACGAAGAAGAGCAACTGGAATGTAACATAGACGACGTTCGAAGTGTCTTCATCAGCATCTTGCGAACAGAGGGTCTTGACGAGCGTGACAAAAAATCGGCCATTATTGATTTCATAGCAGCAGGAATAGAAACGGTAAGCTATTTATTGTAGATGGCAAAACTCACCTTTGTATATAATTTACGTGAGTGAAAATTACAAATATGAAATTTAGAAAAATACTTGTTGCAAAAAATAAGACAAAATTCCGCATTTGTCTTAATTATTACAATTTTGCATCCATTCAAAAATGAAAAAAATTTAGAAATATACAAAATGACAATAAACAAGAATATAATAGACATGGCACAATAAAAGCATTAAGAACAAGTAGCCAACAAATTATAAAAGATAAAAACGGTGAATTGGATGATTTTTATAGAAACTATTTATTAACATTTGGAAAATTTTTTTTATTACATGTAGAATGGCTATCCCTATTTTATTGTAAAATATTCACTTCATGACCGTTTTCTGTAGTTAAAGCAAAATTTCTTTTTCTTTGAAATAATTTTATGGCTTCTGGACAGAGTTTTAGGGCCAAGATTTTATATTCAGAATCAAGTTTTTCCGCACTCCTAGATTAATAACGTTGCAAATTTTATTACTCTTATATTTTAGAGTAAGAAATCTTAGTCAGTAAACAAGAATTTAACTTTTGAAATTTTTGAGAGTCGGAATGCTGCTTGCTTGATTACTTAATTAAATTTTCAATTTTCAAAATGTTTTGAGTATCAACATACTTTAAAAAATTCATATAATTTTCGTTTATTTCATACCAATTCGTTCGACTTCGCTTATACAATTAATAAGTTAATTAATTTTGTTGTTTCCAGTTGGCCAACACGCTTACTTTTATGCTATTTTATATATCGCGACATAGTGAAGCAGAAAATAAAATCCTAAAAGAGTTTGAATCATGTTCTGGAGGTCAGATTCTTCAAAGCAATTTGGCTAATGCAGTGTATACAAAAGCCTGCCTTCAAGAGGTTTATCGCATTCAACCAACAGCTTTTTGTTTGGCTAGACTTCTCGAGGAGGATATGGTCTTTTCTGGCTACCACGTAAATGCTGGGGTAATTTGGTTTATGCAACTATAACTCTTATGATACCGTACTATATTTTTAACTAGACTGTGATATTATGTCAAAATATGATTGCTTGCCGGAAGGAGGAGAACTTCAAGTCTGCAGAGTCCTTTATACCTGAACGATGGATTGAACCTGATTTTAATGATTCTGGGTCTTCAATCGTAGTTCCATTTGGCATCGGAAGACGAACGTGTCCTGGAAAGCGATTTGTGGAAATTGAACTACTGTTGCTTGTTGTCAAAGTCCGAATAATTTAGAAATGTATTGACAAGATTTAATCAATATTTCTTTCAGTTGATATTATCATTTAAGGTAGAATTTCCAGATGATCTTGAAACTGAGTTCGAGTTTTTGCTTGTTCCGAAAACACCAGTGAATTTCATATTAAGGGAAAGAAATTAGAAAGCATGATATTTCAACAGTGCCACTACTCGCATTCAATGCGTTTTCACACTTAAACTGAAATTATTTAAAAAGAATGTATTTATATAACTATTAAAATTCATTAATTATATGTTGAGAACCTGTAACTTGATTCATACAATGCAACAGGCAACATAGAAACCACTAAACACAGAATACTGGCCCTCTTTATTGCATTATGTAATACTTTACTACTAAATAAAACCGGTTTTATTAGCAGAGATATTTATTGTGACAACTTAAATTAAAATAAATAATTCTCCCTTCTTTGGGAGTGATTAAAAAAAGTATATCACAAAAAAATCGTAAAAATACAAATAATGTTGTCTACTTTAAAAGCATTAATATTTTTGGAATACCTTTAACTTTTCAAATACATAAGAAAATAGTAGCTGTTTTAAGCAGACTTTATCTTAAATATATTTCCTAGTAGTCGTCGGACGCGGCACACCTGAAGTTCGAGGTCGGCTTGATTTTGCCCGAACTGGCTCAGAAACGCAGTTGGTGTTGTAACTCAAATACACGTGTGAAAGATCCATAAACTCACACTGAGAAAAATAGATACGTATAAATAAAGTAATAACTAAGTTTATTATACTTTACGCTCCCATAAGTATTTCGAGATCCCCATTTCAAAACATTAATAAAGTAAGCTTACCTCCTTAGCGCTTGACTTGTTTTCTGGAATATGTTTTCTCATATTGTTCCCAGTATAAGCTACACATTTCAGCTGCCACTCGCCAATATCTTCATTCCAATGAGTATACCGCTCAATCATCGTCTAAGATTGATTTCAATAAGTTTAAATCTTTTAAAAAGTATTATTTTATTCACTTGATACTCCTTAGGTATGTAGGAGTTTAAAACCAATTCACATAAAGCCAATTCGCGGGATAAGCTCCGAATGTTTTCGTAGATCCCCTCCTTCTCTCTTTGGTGTTCCTGCTGTTGGTCAGCAAGCTCAGCTTTAACGCTCATAAGCATTTGCATAACCCTGTGGATTTTTTTAGTTTTACCAATGCAGGCCTCCTGCAGTGTCGAATATCTCTCTTCGATATCTATCCTTTCTGTCTGTGAATAAAAAGGGAATAAGTCTAAAATTTGCCATCTGAATTGAATTAATACTAAAAAATATCCGAATATGCATTTTTCTAATTATTCAAGCCAAATGATTTTATATACCTCTTTTTTTTGGAGAGATTTTCGAAGTGCTTCCTCAGCCTTTTCACGTTCTTCTAATTCGGTGATTGAACTTTCAAGCAACTTTTCTTGTGCTTGGGCCTTCTCTAGTAAATTTTCACCTCCTACTAAAATCTTTGTCTCTAGCGACATCAGTTTCGCCCGTAGCTGCTCTTGTTCAGATCTAAAATTAAATAATTAAAACATGGCAAGACATCTTTGCACCCATATATCGCATATTTATTTACTTTGTGCGATTTAGTTCCTGTTGATTTTCCAAAGCTCTCTTCTCCAGTAATTCTTTTTCAGCATCCGCCTTTTCCTTCTTCTCTTTCTTTTTCTTTTGTTTCTTCTTCGAAATTTCTTCTTCGGTATCTTCTATTTCTTCGATTTCCACTTCGAATTCTTCTTCGTTGCCGATTTCTTCCCCGGACCCATAATCCAAGCAACCCTCCTCCAACTGCCTCTTGAGTTCTTCAATTTCTTCTTGGAAGCGTCGCAAGAGAGCATCCTTTGGTTCTTCGTTAATATGCATCTTATTCTGTATTCCCTTAGCACGACTAGCATAACGGAGCGTTGAGATCGTCTCAACATAATTCGCATCCGCAGGACTGATGGTTGCGCACTTGAAAACGATGCATAAACATGAAGATAAAACAAGATATTAAGCATATTTCAAATGTTGTTACCATCACTGTTTTTGAATTTCCACCCAGGGAATCTTGTAAAAGCCGTGTGAGTTTTGAATTCCTGTAAGGAATATGAGTGCTCTTTCCATCTACCAAAGCGCTGATCACATTTCCAAGCACAGACAATGACAGATTGATCTTTGTAGCCTCTTTAAGACGAATTCCGGTAGCTTGGGTTTTGCTTTGGCGCTCAGAACCAGCCAAATCCACTAACTGCAACTTCCCCATTTTAACATGCTGGGCCCCAACAGCATCAGTTTCACTAGACTCGACAGTAATAGAAAATATTGCGTGGGATCGAGACGATTCAAGATTCATTTTCGTTGCTCCCACAACCCCTGCAGTTAAAATTAAGAGAAGTAGACTCATGCTTTTTCCATTATCTATTACAAAATCTTACGATTTTTATTGCCTAATTTCATAATATTGTCCAAGTCATCGGCATTGTGGACCACGTAGCCACTTAAATCTTTCACAAAAACACCAATATCTGCGCGTTCTTTGACTTCCAAACTCTTGTTCAATTCCTTCCCCAATAGATCACGAACTTCCTCATTATAAATTTCCATGTAACTTACTCGAACTAAAAATCTATTTAAAAATATTCATGAATGCTGTACTCCTTGTTAGATCTAAATTTCTAACTTTTGATTATCTTTAGCTTTTGCGATGTGCCCAAAAATGTGCGCGAATGTGTTAGGAATAATTCCCTTAGTTTGTGGAGAGTCGGGATTCCCCGACATGGTATAAGTTTTACCAGTGCCAGTTTGACCGTACGCCAATATAGTACCATTGTATCCTTCCAAAACTTTGTCTACAATTGGACGAGCAGTGTCTACATATAGATCGATCTGAAAATATAATCATATATATATCATGCTATACACACATTTATTTACAAAAATAATTAATTCGCACGTAATTCTACAATTGAAGAAATATCTTTTGCGATTAATAATTAAGAAATGAAGTAGCGCGTCGTTTGAAAAGAATCAGTACATTTTAACGTTTTCTTCAATTCTATAGTTCGTAAAATATATCCCCAAAGGGATTTTTTTGAATTTCATTTGAAATTCCATGTTTTTCTGTTTCAACCAATCGAGCTCAAACGTTGTGTAAAGTTGTTTTTTTTCAATTTTTAGAAAAATAACTGCCGTAGACATCATTAACTTTATAACAGGAAAAAATTTAAATATATTTCATGAGTTCATGAGTTCATACATAAATAAAACAAAATAAATACAAAAATATTTTTTCCCAACAAACAATGCTGCTCAAAATTAAATACCTTTTATGTTAATAAATATTTTAAAAATTCATAACTTTAGTTTTCATTAATATTAAAGTATTTTAAAATATATATTTAAAAACTCACTTTCTTTTACAATTCATCGTATAAATTAATGTAGGTAACATTATACATATATAGACTTTTTATGTTACCTGTTCAGTTTACCTCACGAAAATAAATGCAAATATAAAAATAAATTTGATTGATTTTTCATTTGGAGCTGAAATGAAAGAATCAAAATGAAAAGCTGAAAAAATCATCCATTCTCTTCAATTTCATTGGTATCGAAAATAACTGTAGCTCGTTTCATTAATAAACTAGAAAATGAAAATCTTGTTTTACTTCTCAATTTAATAAAAATTTCAAAACAAAACCACCTTTTATGAACTCTCCCTAGCTTCCAACAAAGGTAAATAACATTTCGCTAATAGAACTTGTAAGTTTCGCAATGTTCTACTCTATTTAATTTGGGCGGACTTAAAAAAAAATTATTAGCTCTAACATGTTCTACTCAACCCAGTGAACCATTACCCACTTTTCGAAACTCTATCCACCTACGACGGAAATAAGACTACCAGAAAAGGAATCGGCTTAATACAATTTCGTCTAATTAAAGCAATTACAGGGTGGTCTTTTTTGAAATCGAAACACTTTGTTGAGTTTTGGAAAAGGGAGATAAAAGTGGCTACGCTGTCGGTGAGAAGAGCGGAAGCGTTATTCATAATTAAGAAGTAATCGTTAGGGGCTACCTCATTCTGAGGTCGAATCACGTGATTCATTACGGTGGAATTCTGTGCAATTATCCAACAACAATAACGATTATTTTATGTGATTCGTCCAACATCAATATCTAGATAAAAATGTGATTCATCTGATCACATCGCTAGTAGAGTACATCGAGGCTTTTCCCCGCGAGATTGTTAATTGAATTAAAAACGAGAACTACTTCTCGACGTGACGCGACTGGGCGTAGGCTCATCGTATGCCCTTCCACTTCTAACGTTCGTTAAAGTTAGAAGCAAGTGCAATTAGCTAGCAAGCTTCTGTTGGATTCTGGCCAGTTGTAAGTAAGTATCAGGTTTTCTTCCGTGAGCAGACATTCAAGTCTTTTGAATTTCCCAGCGAAGCTAGCGCGTAGCGTCGCTGTGTGCTTTTTCGACTGTGATTAACGAAACTACGACGATTGTGGTCGTCGTCACAACCTGGGCACGGCACGTCGAATCATTCCGGGCGAGAGCAAACAGTGTTGAAGTTTTGAGTAGAGGAAGAGACCATACAGCACGCGCGAAATATTTACTACCGTTTTCATATTTGCGTAAAAAGCCACATCCGAAGGCGTTGTTTGTTATGAAATAGTTATTATATTTCATGATCAAGATACCTTCGTCAGCTATTGCAAGGTGATATTGAAAAGCATTGATTTTCAGGTGTAATTTTTGCAATCGGGATGGTGTTTGGTTTTCTCGAAAGTGCATAAATGTGTCATTAGAGCAATCAATGAACATAGTTTAGCGATACTGCCCCAAGGACAGTTCGGGAGTAATAAACGCGATGTAAACAAAACAGACACACCTGGGCTTGTTTACATGTTCCACGTTGAGTCAGTCCTAAGTAGAGCGCGTTTGAGAATCGGACTGCATACCTCTGACGCACACACCTAACGATAGAGAGAAAGTTACTCGGGTTCACCTGACGCCACCTCTGTTTACAAGCCGTTTAGAAATAGATGTTCCTACCTTCTGGAATCTATTTCAAAGAAATTCTTTATATGGCAATTTATGTTTCGCTTTAAAAAGGCTATGCCACTACGTTGAAAATATTAGCAGAAACGGCAATCATACTTCTACTAGCATATTTTAGTGTTGAGGATTCCACATAAAAAACAGCATAAAATCTGCACCACTCCGGGAGAAGTTATTCGAACGAGTTGATGAGAGGAATTTTAAAGAAAAACATTATTAGTGCTAAACCAATTATAACTATGTGAGTTTTCTTACTAGAAGTGGACGCATTCACATACACTATGTAGATCTTGGAAGACGTCGCTATTTTACATACTGAACACAACCTTCGCGTGTATAGTGTAAGACAAAATGCGCAGAAAAAACTTATCTGAACGTGGAAAAAACTTAATTGAGGTTTTCTTGTAACATAAATGAACTGTACCTAATGGTGCGTTAATGTATCGAAACACTGTTCAAAGTGACCTTGCAGTTGGTTATTTCTTATAATATAATAATGTATACGATACAAAATATCGATAACATATAAAGCATCTTTCACATTTTCAAAATATTTTTCTTATAATGATGGTGTAAAACATTTGTCCTTCTTGTCCTTGAGTTCGTAGTTGATAAAAATAACTTTATTCTAATTAAATCTTCGCTGATTGAAACAAAATGATAGCATTAAAACTACAGGAAAACATCCTGTTCTTATGTTTTTAATTAAAATTTTCCATTCAAATAATCAGTAAGTGAATGTCCATTAAAAGGCCCATCAACGATGCATAAACAACACGAACGCGTAAAACAAGTTCTACCTTGGGAACTCCGTTTAACCAATAAAGACGGAAAAAGAAACAGTAAATACAAAGTTGACCTATTTCTTTCGCAAAAGCCAGTTAAGTTCTCAGGTCAACATAATTAAGACGAATTTTTATCTGTAAGGTAATACGTCATGTACGATTTCTATAGAAAATTTTCTGTAGATTATGCGAATTCGTAATAATAATAATTCCTCTTCATGTCTGGTTTAGTTAAATGGTTCGGCTTCAAAAAACCAACAAAAATTAGCTTTCCCTCCTGTATTTAGAAATTTTAAATAGTTAATTAAATATTACAGAAGGTTTGCTTCATTTTTAGCTAAATACCTTTAACTTTAATCTAATAAAATTTATAGTTTAAATTCCATTTAGTTAATTTTGTTATGTGACAATTTATTTTTCTTAAAAACTTTCTAGAAAATAAAAAATAAAAAATAAAAAAGGAAAAAAGCTGCGAGAAAGAACTGAACTTTAATTGAGATGATATCATTAAAACGTTTTTAAGTAAAGTGGCTGTATTTTCAATCATGGCGGAACGATGTTTCGGCGACAATTAGATACCATCCTACAACACTATCAAGGCTTACAAACAACTTCAACATGGATTTTTTATCTATGTAGAGCCCCCGATTTTTAGGGATTCATCATAAATTAGAAAAACAAAGCTAAAAAGACAATATTTTATCCAAATAGCATAATTTATCATTGCAAATTACCGAAATAAAATAAAAAAGAATAAAGTTTTTTTTTAAATGTATTTTTTGGGCCCCCAATTTGGCCATGAATTGAAGCAACCTACAAAAGCAAAATAAACAAATAAAATAATTGCTAGAATCACGCTAGATATATTTCCCTTGACCAGCTTTCCTATAAAGAAATATTGTTGGAATTCAGAAATATACTTTTATAAGATAGACTTTGAAAAATCATATCTGTCCTACGAAATACTATTGCAAAACTTTATTAGTTAATAAACATATATGGACATTTGTTTGATTACAAACGTACACAACTTGTATATGACACAATAATATCGCAAAGAAGGAATAAAATTCTTTTCTTATTATATTTTTCTAGGTAATTTCTACGTACAATTAAGATGCATTATTTAAAAAATATAGGTCTGTACCTCATTTTATATGTGCATGACATTATAAGCACAAATGTCTGTGTATTATACAAAACAAGAACTAATGAATTAGATTTGATAATAATTTGTTTTATATTTATTTTATAGTTGTACTTATAGCTTTTTACAGTTTCATGTTATTCTGTGTTATTAAAGGAAATCTTTTGCTAGATATATCACACGTCACCATGTCACAAAACGAAGAAACATCGGAATTAAATGATACCCCAAAAGGAGTCAGATTTACCCTAATTGCGTTGAAAATATTAGAATTGGTGAGTTTGGGTATTTATTAATTCTTTTACTTCATTAAAATGTTAGGTCACAATTTGTCTTTTGTTTATTAAGGTAATATATAATAGTAAAAACATATTTCAGTGCCTTATAATTGTGTGCATCGGTCTTTTTGATGATCCAGCTGTTCATTCCAACGTTCGTGTTTTTGTGACGCAGAGAACCATTGCTTTAGCATACGTTACTTTTGGAGCGTTTTTGATACATACCCTTGTTTACCTCATAACAAAACTTTTTGGAGAATAGTAACTGTTTGAATTAATAAATTACACGCTTATTTTAAAGATATATTCTTTAGTTATCCTTGGAAGATATCAGCTCTGATGTCTCTTATTGCTATCGTGCTCTTTATCGCATGTACGGGAACTATATTACAAGATTGGGCGTACGTAAAGGAGAGGAGCTACTGGCCGCCAAATATGCAAAGGTAAAACTATTGTGCAATTTATTGCTTTATTTTCACTATTTAATTTTATTTTTAGATTGGACCTGACTTGTGCCACGGGATTTACGTCTTTAATAGTCGCCATTCTATTTTTGATTGACTTTATAATTACAGTGCGCTATGGCATTAAAGAACAAGTAGACTAATTCATGAAAAAATAATTTACAAATAACTGGTACCTTACAAAGTAGTTACATCCAAAATAAGTATTTACACCAAAAATTATGTACAACATTGCCATAATCCTATTTGTAATTTTCTAAGATTTCAATTTAAATCTAAATACAAATGATGCCGTTGCTAATGAGTTTCACTTCTTTTTGAAGATACCATAAAATGTTTCAAACAAAATAGTGGTAGATAAAAGGTAAATCATTAGGGGAAGAGACCTTCGTGTAAATAGTTTCATATTATATTTAAGTACAAGGAGAGTTTGAATCTAAAAAATACAATAAAACCATATTTTAAAATTTTACCCTGAACAAAAAGGTAGAAGAAATTGTTTTTGCTTTTGGCTTTGAGTGATACACTTCACTAAAATTCTTCAACAACTTCAGACAAAAAGTTGTCAACATCTGCTTCGGTCTCAAAGTCGAATACTAATAATTTTCCTCCTCCAATCAAACAAACAGGAAAAATAGTATATGCTCAAAAAAAGGTGTGAAATCAAAGGTATGAGTTGCGCGAGAGGGCGGAAATCAGGTCATAGTATGCGAATCCATCTCGCACGTCTTCCTAGGTCTTCCAATTATCAGACACGTAAAGAATAATGTACCTCTTTTTTCATTTCTTTTCTAAGACAATTTTCATGCCAGGATTTTAAAGGGGTTTCTTGCATAGTTTAGAAAAACCCGCGAAATCTATAATTTTCTTTATTTTTCCTGTTATTATATACTTTGAATTTAAATTTTTAGCATTGCTTTAATCAAACAAATTTAACAGATGCAGATATAAATTTCTCGCATAAAACCAACTAATTAACGATATATACTAAAAACTGTTTTTGTATGCTGACGTTCGCAATTATTAGCTTTAACAGAACTGAGAGGTCTAATCGTACTTATAAGCTTCAAGAAAGTGAAAGATTTCTCTGTCGTTTTCAAGAACCTCTTATGAATAACTTTAATCAAGTGTAATGGCTTTGAAATTCTCCTCTCCACTTTACATTTTTTGTTAGAGACACAATAAACACAAACAGGAATCTGGCTAAAATATCACATTTCATTTGCGTAAATCTTTATGATGTCACTGTTATGAAAAATGAGTGCTTAAGTAGAAAACATACCTGGGTAGAGTCTTCAGCAAATACGTTATCAAAGTAGTATATTTTAGGAGGTTCATTGGCCGTTGCGTTAGGTTTAACAACTGTTATGCATCTATTGATTTTGTCCACTTTCACGACGTTTTGTGATCCCATTTCCCTTTCAATTTTGTCCATTGGACGAGTTCGAACGACCACTCGAACATTTTCGACTTTTCCTTTACTTGTATCTTCCTGTAAAATTAAGCACAATTAAAACAAATATTTTCCCTAACTAATGACTTTTCCTACAGGCATTATAGAGGAAAACTTAACAGCAAGTCTTCTTTGCTCGGCACAATAAATCCCAATATCAGATGTTTCCTTTGACAATTCCTTGACAGTTGCTATGATTATGATTAATCGGTCTGCTTCTATTTATAAGGGAAGCCGTCCAACTCAAGCTGATGTTGGGAAGATTCCAGTTAGATCTGTTCGGATTCGGTATTAGATGAAAGACCTTATCGCGCGAATCTATTGCGGATCGACTTAAAAGTCGAATCGACTTTAAGTCGATAATGAGTATCGCGAGAGTCGATTGCCATTGAAATTTTGCGCTTTTGTAGACTTGTCAAATCTATCATCATTTTGTTCGCGACTTTATTCTCTTGAGTCTGTTTTCCTATTTATTTAAATTAAAAATTTTATTTAAGGTGGAAAATTAGCCTTAAAATGGAAAACCAAGAGGTTAGATAAGTAATTTAATGGAAATAAAATTATATTTAACTTTGACCTTGTGTACTCTGTACGAG
Organism: Proctacanthus coquilletti; assembly: GCA_001932985.1. Classification (NCBI taxonomy): domain Eukaryota; kingdom Metazoa; phylum Arthropoda; class Insecta; order Diptera; family Asilidae; genus Proctacanthus; species Proctacanthus coquilletti. Next base: position 171,400 of record MNCL01000071.1, read on the forward strand.
GTAATGTTTAAATTTTCGTTGAAATTGCATTGAGTATTATTTTCGGAAAAAATCATTTAGTAATAAAAAACAATTAGATAGACTTGTAACACTTATAGAAAGAAATCCTTTGGTAGCCAAAGGAATCTGTAAGAAGAACGAGGGTGATTCTTACTGGGAGCAAACAAATACTGAGTTAAATAGTTTGGGTCCTCCAATAAAAAATGCTGTAAAATGAGCAAACGTAAAAATGTTATTAGACATGTGATCAAAAAAGTAAATTATAAATATTTCAAATCGAACTTATCTTAGGTTTGGACTGACTTAAAAGCTAAATTTAAAAAAAATTGATTGAAGATAAAAAGGAGATTAACAGCACAGGAGGTGGACCAAACATATTACATGTTTTAAATCCTCTGGAAGATAGGATTTGTGAATTTCTACATCTAAAAATATCCACAAATCCTCCAGGATGTGAGTTTGGGCTTGAAAGTGCTGGAGATTACGATCAGAATAATAACACGTTATCGCTCTCTACCAATATTGAAGAACAGATCCCTTCAACATCCTCTATACATATCGAAGAACGGGAAAGTACGCTCTCCGCTACAGGTCTTAGAAATAGAGGTTCTTTTTCTGAACAGCGAATGAAGTTATTAGAAGAACATTCAAGTGATTTTAAAAATTTAGCGGGTACATAGAACAAATCATAGAATATAGAACTCATTCTTTCCTAAAATATTCCTTATTTATTTTGCTTTAAAACATGTAAATAAAATAAATAAAATTCACCTTGATAAAGTTCAACTTGTCGTAAATATCAATTTGATAGAACTGACATTTGAAATCTCATAGAAATTTCTGTGTTCGAATGGCAACTCTGTTTCGGAGAGTCGACAGCTTTGCGCGATGCCGTGACATTGCCCGATAGACTCGAAAAAAGCCCGTTCGATTCTATTGGTATCGACTCTCGCGATAAAGCCCTAAAACAGACTCAAATTTCGTTTAAATGTTCGTTTACTACACTCTGCCTGTTTCTCCAAAGGTAAAATGAGAGTTTTCGAAAAATCAGTTAAACAAATTTTATATTTAAATAAAGTTCAGTTTTACGTTCATGTATTGAAGGCGTAACATATATTGTGGCAAAGTCTTTTATTTTAAGAATACAAAGTGGTAAACCTCGTTACTTTACTTGAATCAAACCACAAATTAGGAAGAATATTTAGAGATTTTTGTGAGCTAGTGTTTTTCTTCACGAAGCTTGCTATTTCCATTCTACGTAAAGAATATATCCAGACTACAATACGATTTAATACTCGTGTTATTTTATTAAGAATGGGTATGTATAATTGATTCTGAAAAGAATCTAAATATTTTCGTAAGTGTTTCGCAAATTGATTTTGATCTGTCCCTTTTAGTGTTTTAGCGTTTTGTTTTGAAAATTTGTATCCCTTAAAATCTCAGACGTATTTTGCTCAATTGAAGCTATTTTAAATCTAGATATAGATTTGTAAAATAGTAGTGAATAAAAAATAAAAAGTATTAAAAAGAAGCGAGGTAGAAGCACCTGCACAAACCACTTATTTTATTCATTTTATTTCTTGTAATTAAAAACTACTCAACAATTTTTTCCTCGATCTTTAACACTCTTTTAAGATATTTCAATAATAATTCAGTCCTTCAATCAATTCAGCTGGCGAATACTACATCATGCAGGAAGAATAGAAAACTATTTCTGCAAATAGTTTTTGGTACCTGTTTACTACAGACATCATCCGAATCAACCCATTACCACAGGTTATTTATATAGGATTTTCGTGCAAGTCTCAGAAACCTATTAGCCAAGGTAATATAATTTAAATGGGATTCAATTTAAGTTCAAAACCTCAGTACTTTAAAAATTACAAAAAAGCCTAACTTTTATTCAACAAAAATTATACCTTAAGTTAAAATTTACGTAAAATACGTATGGCGCCGTATATGAGGCAAAGATAATACAAAATTCACTTAGCAAAAATATTTGAGATACTTAAATGTTCAAATGCCTTAATTATATTAGGTACTAAAATAATTAAACGATATAATTTCTTATTGCGTTCGGACTGTGTCTTATTCCAGTGTAAATATCTCCTTTAAAATATAATTCTAAATGCTCAATGTGAGCTACACAATAGACATGTTTTAAGTATACAATGGCACGGTAATATCCAATTTCTGCATTCTTTCTCATGTAATCGTCATTTGATGCATAACAGTCTTACAGCTAAGTAGTCCTTCGTTGTGCTAAAGTACGATATTAATTTTTTTTCTTTAACTGTCTGTGTATCACATTGAAATCTTAAAATTTATCGTTGTCTAAATTGTCTAAATTTCGATTAAGTCTGTGATTATTCAATCCGTGTGAGTTCTTTTTTATCGTGCCAGCTTCATATTCAGCAAAGGTGTGGGTCAGTGCTCTCGGTGTATTGTTTGGCACGTTGTTTGCCTTCATCAGATTGCTACTGATGTTGCTATTTCCCTTGCTTCCACTAGACCCTGAATTCAAACTTGGTTGCCTCTTTAACTTCTGCCTGGGTTCGAGATTCTAAAAAGAATATTTTCAGAATAGTTTATCCAAACATATAATGCAAAAAGCGTCTTACGTCCTTAGTTGGTAAGCTGCAGTACTGGTTCGGGTTGGAGTCATAAGTTGATGAACCTGTTGGATGGCGTGGATAATTCTTGGAATACCGACGCTTAATTAAAGTATATGTAACAATTATCGAAACTAATGAAGAAATTAACGAGGACGAAACCAAAGTCACCCACATAAAACTGGCAGTTACAATCATGTCTGAAATAAATTTAATGATAACAGTTTTTCAATAACAATAAAAAGCTTAGATTTTATACGCATAATGTAAAACGTTTAAATCTAATTTCGGCTAGGCTTACCGGACCCAAATAAATAGATTAAAATTTCAACATACTAGAATTTGAATGCTGCTTGCAAGGTCGCTTCTCGAAATCAATCCCAGCGCAATCTAAAGGACCAGGAAGAGGAAGGAGACATCTACGCTGTCTAGTTTGCATATTATCGAAAGAGCAATTAGACCACTCGCTCCAAGAGCTCCAACCTGAAGGTGCTATAGTTAAGAAGTTCATTTTAAAAATTTTTGTAAAAGCATATGCAACAATCCGTACTTTCACAACTGGGCATTTCACACAATTGTTCTTCTGTATCGTTTCCTTCGCAATTTTGATCAAACAGCAAACATTTACGAGTTCTATATCGGAGTCCAACCCCACATGACACTGAACAAGGTGTCCAGTCACTCCAACAGCTCCAATTATCACAAGGCTGTGTATTGCACGCTCGGGCTATCCGCGTTTTGCCTTCACAGTTGGATCGATCGCACACTTTTACACGAAATTGCTGCCCTCCACCACAAGAAGCACTGCATGGACTCCAATCGCTCCAGGTGCTTTCTTCATTATTATCAAAGGACCTTAAAAAACAATAAATTGAAAAAATTGCTATTCGTCACTGATTTCCCGCCTACCTCTGGCAAATTTCGTTTTTGCGACAAATTCGGGTCTCTTCCTTGGCCAAACTTACTTTAAGAGAAGCGGGGTCCAAAGTGGCTGCTCTACAGACGTATCTGTACCTTTTCTCCACATGTTCGTCGCCCTTTGCGGATTCATTAACAACGGCCATCCAAGGCGTCCAGGAGCTTAATTTTTTATGTTCACTGCAACGGTGCGTATTGCAGACCTCGTACTCCATATGGCATCCAGCACAGTCTAAGCCCCCATTCTGAGGTTCGGGATCATTACATTTCCTGCGACGTATTTTAAACCCTCCACCACAAGGAGAGCTGCACTCACTCCAGGATCCCCAAGGACCCCAGCCTCCATCGATGGGAGGCTGCTTCGGAACAGGACAAGGAGGTAGATGTGAACAATAAATCTCTGCACGATCACTACCAACGCATACTCTTCCTCCATGGGCAGGCTTTGGATTCCCACATGTCCTCCGTCGTGTCTTTACAGCGACACCACAAGTTTGCGAACAGGCTGACCAGGCACTCCATTCAGTCCAGCCTCCATTTACGGTACAGTTTGTAACCTCTATAGTTATCCCTTTGCAGTCTTTTCCACCATTTTTCGGCGTCGGATTGTTACAGGTTCTTGTTCGGCACAGACACGCATCAAAATTAGAACCTGGATCATCAACACTCTGCCCATTATGTTGGGCACATTTGGACCAATCCGACCAGGCAGACCATCCACCATCGACAGGAGCAGTAAGAACAGGACACTCTGTAATGTTTTGTATCCAGTATTTAACAGATGTGTCTCCTTTCGGAGGTGGTGTACATTTCTCCTGTAGCTCATTCCAGCCACAATAAGGATCCATGGCATTAACGCACGAGGTCTTTGAGACATGACGGTAACAACGTTGCGCTGGAATTCGAAGAAGGGAGTCTTCAGTTCCAATGTACAACGACTCAGTTTCCTTCAAGTACTGGGTTGTCAGAATGTAGCCTGGATCTTTGTGCTGCATTTGCCATACTTCGATGATACAAGCCTGTCCAGTTGATGGCAAAAGAAGTATTTTCTTAATCAATCCCTTTTCTGTTGCTACATACAACACGTTCACTTTATCGTAGGACTTGATAGAAGTAATATCTATAGCAATATGGTTAAATCTTTCGTACTTTGAAAAATACAATGGATGAGAAGTCATAGGCTGCACTGCCATATTCATCAACTGATAACGGGAAGCATCTAGTAAGTGATTGTAACTCGCTGAACCCTGTACACTTTTGCATTCATAATGCGACCTATGTGGTATGTTAACACTTTCCCAAGCTGAACTAATGCTTTCTTGATGCTTAAATGGCCCAGAAAATGCTAAATTAATAGAAGATAAATTAAAGGCGCATACGGCTGATCCATGAATGCTGTTCCTACGATAATAAATGTGTAATAAGCTTTATTTTATTAGTAGTTAAGAAGTTACGGAGGAGTAGCAAAAGCAGCGTATAAAATCTCCTCTTCTGCAGAATAGGTCATACTTTGGACTTCGTCAAAATAAAATGGATACTCTCCAGGAAGGGAACAATTCAAGCGTGCTTTTAGGAACGAAGTCCAGTTGTCTTTTAAGATATGCTCTCCGCCATTATCGTTTTTACAAATACGAGCTATTCTTGAGTATATGACCTAAAAGTACGAATAATAATGATTTCAGAATCTCCAACAAATGAATAACTACCTTGCCGCAATTTATGAACTCTACAGCAGTTTCACGGAACACGAAGTACACAAACGCACCTGCCTCAAAGCTACCCACAAACTGTGGATCATTTAACCATTTCGAATTATACTGATTGGTTCGGATCATTCTATTACTCAACTATGGAAGCACAGTAATTAGATGGAAATAAACCATTTGAAATTACAAAAACATACCGATGAAACATTTACTCGCAATATTGCTGGATCTGAACCAGAAAAGTCCGTCGTTGAACCGATAAACATTTCCCCATTTTCAGTCATTAGAGTTGAAATATTGGCTCGTGGCGAAAATGGACACTTCCCCACACCCTTGTCGTATCTATTAACAGTCAGGTTTTCCATCTTTGAACAAAGAATCTTTCATTAGGTCGTAAATAATTGATTGCAATATAATCGTAATAAACTTGGGAAATACATGAGGTCTATAATTTTGGCTTTCCCTAAACTCATTCAAAAGTTCATTATTTTGTACTTTATGGGGAATAAAAGGATTCAGAGGATTAAATCTTACCTGCCGCCAAGAGCAGCTAGGGCTAAAGGCATTTGTTCCACACACATACAGCTGGTTCCGAAAACTTTGTAGAACCATAATAAAATTGCGACAATCTTCCTCACTTTGCCCTTTGTCCTGACACATTTTTACCAAAGCTGGACTGGCTTCCCAAGTGGATATTTCGTTGGGTTCCAAGTAAAAAGACATACGATACAATGTATCTCTGCAAGTTAAATAAATACAAATAAATGCGCTAAATTTAAATACTTTGCTGGAAGTATAATGTAAAACAAATTACACCAATAATAAGTCAATATTTACGTGCGCACCACACAGCGCTTATTCAAACTTTTTTTCTTCAACTTCTGCTGTTTGCATTAAAAACAAACTAAATAATTTGAAATTTTAACAATATTCTACATACTTTTATCCAATCGTAGACAATTTTTGCTTTCAAAATTTTATATTTAACAGAATTAAAAATTTTGACTTTTAATAATTGAAATTTTGACTTTTAATAATTGCGTTTTGAAAAAACTTTATTTAAAATTTTACGTAACTATGGTTTAGAACAAAGCATCATATTTCCTGATTATAAACTGTACTCAGCTATATTTACAGAACAACTAATTTTCCAAATTAGTCAATTTAGCAAGTATTACTTTGTTTAAAAGCATTACAATATCGTTATTTACCGCTTTGTGCAAGTTACAACCAGTAATTTGACAAATTTGTCTGTTTCAAAACCTGAATGAACAGACATTTTAAACTATAGGTGATTGGAACAAATGTAATTTCGCAAATTTTTTTAAGAATATTATATATGCGAGTATAGGCATAGAAAATAAACATAACTAACTTTGGATATAAGGACGCAATAATAATAGTAATTAATAATTAAATAATACAAATAATAATTATTTTCGGAAACCATTAATAAAAGAAAGGCTATATTTTTTGTATTTATTTCAATTAAATAAATTATATCCATCTTTAGCAACCAAATTGCATAAAAACAAAACTAGATATAATTATCTAGCACTGGTAGCACTTTTGTGAGCTTTAATAGTAATTAAGGGTGTATTACGTATTTTATAGGACTTTGTAATAAGATGTTATTCTAAATAATGTCTATAAAATAATATATTTTTTCGTCGCGACTTTTTTCCCACACATGTCGAGTATGATTCTATAATAATATTATTCTGGCCTTTCCACCATATTAGATAAATATTAGAAAAAGAAAGAAAGAAAATAAAAGAACAAAATATTCAAATGTTTTTTTTAGAAATAAAACGAATAAATAAAAACAGATTCTACAAAACACACAGAACGTCTTACCGGTCATTTGAGTATTTTAGCACATGTGGTGATAAATAAAATTTTAAGAAGTATATAAAGCGATATAAGACTTGATTTTATATAGTTTGATCACTTTTATTTTGAATTTCAAATAGGTAAATAAATATAAATTTAAATGACTGCATTTTGAAGTCAGTATAATAATACGAAACTAATATTTATATAAAAGTTCGTAGCTTGTATTTAATTAATTAACCAATAATTGCGATTTCGCCTGCGAAAAATTGTCTCAAATAGTTGTTTGCATCATGTGTCACGTGTCATGGGATCGAGATGAACACTGTAGGTACAATACCATATGTTAAATAGGTAATATAGTTTGTCTATATTTATATGTTTTTCAGCCAATACCTATGTCGTTTGCGTAAATTTTCGTTTATTTATACAAATAAGAATACTTAAATAGAATAAGTTATTTCTCCTGAACCCTTTTTATTGACTTTAATATATTTATTCTTTTATATTATAACCTTACAATAGCTTGCTTTTAATCAGCGACTATTTCTGTGTTTCTATATACAAAGTTTTAGGTTTTCAATTTACATGACTTAGAAAAGAAATAAACAGACTGAGAAATAAATAATACCAGTAATATTTAATTATTGCAGACTTTTAAATATAAAAACCATATCCAAGATTAAGATAAGATGGTGTATATTTTTAATTTGTTTATTGACACTGTTTTTTCAAACGTTTACAACTATAGCCATATGTTATTGAATTAAACAGCTATGAGCATTTGCTTTCATAATCTCCAGGTCCCTGTTATGGTGTTTGAGATAGATTACATCTGCATAGTATTATTTGATTTAATTATAAACAGAACAATGGATCCATTATCATAAACATTTTTCGGTAAGTAATTGATTATTAATAGGTGGAAGACATCCAGAATGTAAAGAAAAGTTACTAATGTTTTAAGTATTGACTAAAAATTAGCGCAAATGAACCAGATGTTCTAGCCGAGTTGCTGTTGCGTTCGGAATTGAGGGAAAACTCTCGCATACGTAGGCGCTGGACCTGATTGCCAAAGGTTCAGATGCAAGAAAACAACCAGCATAGGTAGAAAGAAAACAGGTTTTTGTCCTGTTTACGCCAACCCAGCACAATAATAAGGTAAATGCACGGAAAAAGTTTTACGATTTTCATAGGTTTGTTTTATTTGAAGTATACAGAAACGTCAACAGAATGATATGATATTTCATGTTCAAGATGCTTTAGTTCTGTAGGTTGGTGAACTACAAGGCGAACGGGTTGCTGCCAGATAATAACCTGATTGTGGGCTTTATAAATGAACACTTGAAATCTCAACGTGAGGAAAGTCTGTAGGTTGAGTACGGTAATGTTTGTGCTTCTTTCAATTAGTTGCTGCATTCTTACACACGATGGCAACTTATAAATGTAAGCATTTAGCACATTACATAAAGCAAAACGCAGTTTCAATTCCACTGAAACAATCCCACAAAAGGTGTCATGTTTTCAGATATCAGTGCTTTGTAATGGCTTTTAACAATTGCGGTGGAAATTATCGCTACAGGGACTTTACCACCCAAGCGGATTTGATAAACCTAAATACTCGAATACTAGAATATCCGACACAACATTAATTTATTTTAAAAATCCAAACTGTTTTAGGTACTATTGATTATACAAGGGAAATGTAAACGATCGATGAAATGGTTGTTAATGCACTTTTATGTGAGCTGACCATTTTAAGTTATTCACGAAATAAGTACGTGACTAATTGCACGCCTAGAACACTTTTAGTGCACCACTGGACAGAGAGCAATGTACACCGGTCAAAAAACTGCAAGATATTCACATGATAATAAGTACTTTGTCTTTGCTTGCATTGCAAATATTTTATTTCATTTTTCCTTTTGTATTATTTTATAATCTATTTCAAAGTATAACAATCAAAATTATATTTTACTTGATTACATTTGAAGTACAATTTCCAGGCAAAGACACAGGGTTTTAATTTGAATCTCCACTTTTTCTGAATATTGAAAATTACATTAGAAGTATAATTATAATGAAATTTTGGATCCGCTGATCAAGGTAGAAATCGCTTTATTTTATTTGCTAAATATTGATAAAATACCACAAGAAGTTAATTCTTTTTTAAATTAAAAATAATTAATATGTTTCATTTAGTCGGAAACATTTATGTAAAAAAATACAAAAACCTTTCTTTGAAAAAGACCTATTAAAAACTATTTAAATAAAATAAGGTACTTTTTTACCCTTTATAGTTAGGTTTGAAAATAAAAACATTAGTTATACCTATGGTCGTATAATTTTAATTATTGTTTTAAAAACTAACTAAAAACGAATATTTCGGCTCCTTACATGACAAAGATATTTATCCAAATCCAAATTTGGAATATAAGGAAAAGTCCTATCAAAATCACCTATCACAAAAAAACGTTCAAATATTGATTTCTAACTTTTACTTCAAAGTACATGGATTTAATTTTTTAGTAAGGTATACGTATAAATAAGAAATCTTACCTGGCACCAACTATCATTTGATCCCTAGAAACATCAAATAGAAGTCTTGAAAATGTTGTAACATTTTCTTTAAAGAAATGATCGGCAGTTTCCAGCAGATCTAAAACAAGATAAATAATGAACACTTATTTTAGTTTTTTTGGCTTGACAACTGAACTTTCACGTGGTAGAAAATTGTTAACTATAAACAAATTAAAAACAATTAAAATTTGCAAATTTTAATTCAAGTTTGACACACTCTTTCGGATTTAATTCAAATGTTATTAAATATTGAATTATATGCGAGCAAATCATAACTATTACACTTAAAACCACTTACCTTGGAATGATATGAATCGAAAGTCTTGTTTATAGTCGTCATCTTGCAAAAGTCCATTAGATGTTGACATAAATATAACCATTACATATATTAAAAAAATAGTATAATTCCTTGTGGCCATGCTGAAAATGAATGACAATGTTAATGAATTAAATTTGCTTCGAACTAATTTAATCAGTGCTATATTCATTTGATATATTTGGCGCAAACAGACGCACACAGAAAGCACATCTATCGTATAGAACAGTGTTATTGCTATTTGAACGCAATTCCGTGCGATAAGGTGATATTATCTTAAAAAGTTGAAATGGAGGTAATTCAATATTGACATTATTTATTTTAAGCCTCTCCACTTGTTACACTTTGCTCATAAAGATAAATTCATACACAATACGGTGAGATAACTACAGTTCATGGGACTAAAGTAACTAGAATAAATACCTTTTCGAACACTCTGAGATTTAAATTGAAATATTAGAGCAAATTAAATAACTCTAGAATAAATAGAAATCTTAGAGAATTTCTGTTTTCCTGCATTAAAATTGCGTACAATAATCAAATGCCTTACTAATGCTGCTATTTCAGCCTTTCGTTTAAATGAAATAAAAGTCGAATGGTTCAGAGCCGCAAATTATTTCAAAGTGAAAGAATAAAAATATATCACTTTGTGGTTAAAGAAAAAGTTACGCAAATTTTAGAGCTAACCACAATGGTTACAAAAAACTTATTTTGAAACGTTTTAAATTCATTATAGGAAACTAATTTGAACAAGTGTAGTTTAGAATTTAAGTATAAAATATTTTTGTTAAATTCTAATGAAAAGCATAGAAAATAATTAGTAGCAATTATTTCAATCTTATACTGAATATTGTTAACTTGCAAATGGAATTTTCAACGCGTTTTCATTATTCAATTGTTATACAACGATTTGTTTTAAGGAGTTCTTCATTAAAAACATATTTTTAATACATTCAATTTCTTAATAAAGAACAATATGGCATTTTTTAAAACAGTAAAGGAAACAACTTATCATTTCCTGGATAAGTCTTTGAATTATTATCTACAGTCTCATAAGCTCACACTACGTTATTAAATTGAATATTAATGTGAATGTGTTTAAGTAACATTTAAAAATAATTTTTAAAATTGTGCAACAAACAAGCCTTAAATCAAATGTTTTAATTCTTTAATTGAACTAACGCTATTCAGAAGAAGTGAAATAAAAATTTAAGAAAGAGTTAAAACCTAATTACATTCCTTTGTTACATCTCCGAAAAGATAGTAAAAATATTACCAATATATGTATATTCCTCAGAATGAATGAAAGTGCTTTTTTAATTAAGCATTTAAGTATTTGTATTATCTTTGGTTATTTCCTACTTTATCAAGGACAATCGTTCAGTCAATTAGACTGGTATAAGAACAATTAACAACAAAATCAATTAGAAATGTGTATTGGAATTTTACTATTTCGTCTAACTTCTCGAAGAAATATCCTCAGCGAAGTGAATTATTCAAATCCAAGAGGTATTTAACAATTTAGATACTAAACTTATTACATTTACAATATTTTAATGCTGAAATGAAAATGAACCTACTACCCCATTTATTCAAAACAAGTTATGCAATCGTAAAAATTGTTAGTATTACTTAATTTTCCACAAAATAATTGTAATTTTGAGCAATTAAATTCTTTGCTGTTACTTTTTAACAATAAAAGACTATATTGATATAGTTGTTTTTTATATTCCGACCATGTTCGAAAAGTTTTATATAAATATTGAAGACAAAAACTTGGAACATAAACCACCGCACGAAAAATTTATAATGGAATGTAAAACTTTACTTCACTAATTTAATTTTCTAATCTCAGCACTTCGCATCGTAGTAAATTTATACAATATCTCAAATAATACAGCCCGGCACGGCGAATACTTTAAACCAAGCACTAAGTGTAAAGACAAATGCAGCGCTTCAGTAGAAACCAGCTAATTAGAATTTAGATATTCAGGTAAAGCCGAAGAACTACTTGCCTTCGCCTATGTTTTGTTTACATTTTCAATGACCTTAAGCCTTAGTTCCTCCGAACATGCGCACGCACACTGTGAACACTTTAACACTAATCAACTTCCGCATAAATCTCAGATATTTGCATTCCTTCCCATTGTACGGGGGTTTTTTAATTACAAGCAAAACAAAACATTCCTTTAGTGCAGTTAGATCAAAAAAATCACGGAGTCACTTCAGACACTACCAACGCCGGGCAGTTTTATCGCGTATATGAAACCGAACCGAGGAACATACACGTCCACTAATTCACCTTCAATTTTTATATGATCGATATCTTCGCTCCACAACCAGAACCATACTATACAACATGTTTACTTGGATCACGAAAAGGAATTGAAGAACTGGTCTTGAGAAGTAAGCCACATCTTGGAGAGAAGACCTGCTCAGTACACTCAAACGACGTGCGATCACCTCGAGATCGCGTTTGGAACTGATCGTAAATCGGCTAAAGGCTTGACTTGAACCCCCGAGAAGAGATCTTCACTCTTCAAGTGGTGGATAGCTGACTGAACAGCTTTTAAGTAGCAATGATTAGCATTTGCTCTTCCCTGCATTACTATTTGTGTTACTACTTTAAATTCATAACTGTAGACAGATCTCGAGCGATTTTTCACTCTTTACTTAAGAAATTAAATCCACTTAAAGCAATGTTCATCTAAACTTCTTGACCTACTTCAACCAAAGCTTGTCCTTAGGCTTAAGTTTTTCTGCTGATCGGTTCAAATCCAGGATTTCGAAAAGTTCTTATTATGCTTTTCAAAAATGCATTTTTGTATCTCGAATTCTAACTTAGATTAGCCGCGCCTATTATTATTTTTTGTACAGTATAAAACTACATATTTAACACAGGTTTTAAAATCCGAGAGTCACTTTAAACATTACAAATTCAAAACTTACAGCCTATCTAAAGTATAATATGATACTATAACACTGATCTTTATTTTTTAGTTTCTTTTATCCATAGAAAAGTGGTGAAGATTTCAAAAGAATTTTTATGTAGATTTCAAATCTAAAAGGAACAATTCTCCGATCACATTTTCGAGCAAAATTGATTTAATAATTTAAAAAGAAATTTTTTGGTTATTAATTTTAGAAATACGTAAATGTGAATAAAATCACACTGTCGTATATTACGTAAAGACGTTTTTTGTGAGCCATAATTTCCTCTCTAGTCTCTCATTTCGTAAAGACATGCTATTGCTTATTAGATTATAGTCTAAAAATCATACTTTCATTTCAGTCATGCAATTTCAGGTTTCTACGACATTTAATGAGTTTTATAATGTTTTAATATCCTCAGGAACTTGAAACATTGGCCTTATGCTTTCTTTTTCTATAGGAAACATTTTATAAGAATTAACAAAATTTCGATATTATGCTGGAAATAGTGATATTATTACATACATTTGTTCAAAAGTTTTTATAAAGTGTCTAATTTAAAGTTAACATTTTGTGTGTACATTTTTACAGAAAGGAAAATAGGTAATAATGTTATAATAATGTTTGTAAACTAAGCGGACCTTGAATTACGCGATTATAGCGAAAATCCCTTTTTCCACCTAAAAATATACAACTTACTCGATATAAGATAAGGGATCCTGTTAAGGTTTGAACTGCCATTGTTATTTAAATTAGTTGAATAAAATTTTTAGTAAAGAAACTATAAAAGTAACAATGTATTTAATTTACAAGATTAAATTTTTTTTTTGCTTATCGAAACCTTTGTTCTAAATTTTCAAAATCAATAAATCTATTCTTTTCATAAAATTGGTGATTCAAATAATTAAAATCTCTCATGCGGGGACCATTAAAGAACACAAAGAGCATTTTGAAAATCCCAAAAAAACTCTTTTTTTTATTCATTAGTAATTTAAGGTTTTCAGTATTTAGAATAAACTAAATAAATACGAGATAAACTTTTACAGAAAATGATGGAGTATTTTTATTTTCCCCTATGTTTTTTTTTTAAATTCTCCTATCGTCGTATTCTAAACGAGCAACAGAAGGTGAATGTATTTTCATTTCATTTATAATAACGGGTAATCTTTCCTTTCATTTTTATTATAAAACATGAACTTTATAAAAAAATATATAAATATTAGTTTGATAAGAACAAAGAAAATCTAGTCAAAACAAAAAACCAAGAGATTAGCAAAGTAGATTCGTTATAAACGAATGAGGGTGCAGGTAGCACTAAATTCGTTATCAGGAATTAACTAAAAAGTAGTCAACGAATTTACACAAAAAAATCGTTATCAACTAAAACATGCATGCCAAATTTTGATTAGCCAGCCATTCATTGCATAATAATCTACATTGAAGAAGCCAAATACTGCGAATTTATTTACATTTCAAAGTTCCTATGCAGAAATTAAGATAACGCAGAGGATCATATTTATTATTTGAAATTATAAACAATGATTAAGTTGTGTTTTTTTTAATCGCAGTCTGTCGGAGCTGCGAGTTTCCCTGATCTGGGGACATCAATGTATTGTCTACTCAATTTAAAATCGCCTAATGCAATTCAAAATCACATTAAAACTGTGGTTCAATGAATTCGCGTCTACAGCAATTGAAAATTTGTGGCTCGATTAGCAATCTATCGAAAATTTCGAACTATATTCCAATGCATTTTGATCTGGACAAAACCCGATCGAAGAAAACAATAACATACTGTAATGCGATTCGGATTCAGTAAAATTCCATCTGAAAGTTCAGAAGATGAGGAATCAACAATAAGTGATCCGCTGCTAGATAAAGCAGGTTAATCAAGCCAGGGAGTATTTGGCATGCGTAAGATCAACTATCACTCGCAGTGTTTTTCTTAGCGTGGCGCGTCCCAGACCGCAGTTAAATACCCGACAAGGGGACCCACGGCTTCAGTAGCCTCTTGGAAGAGGAAATGATCTAGTTGGAGAAATTGTTCAGTAGAAAGTGCTCGTCATAATTGAACGTGCTGGTTGCTTCAGCTAAATCTCGAAAGATTGTGTTGTGGTTGTGTGCTTGAGGGAGTATCAATAAATAAATATGAATAAAATCCGCGAAATCGAAGAATGTTTGCCTCATGAATGGAAATTTTTGGAGAAGGTTTACGATCTTCTCTGTGAAGGAAAAATCTTCAGTATTGATGACAAAGAAAAAGTCGTGCGATTTGTCGAACCAGAAAAATTAAAGGTACCATATCTTAATATCTTCAACGTCGCTAACAAGAACTTTTTATTATTTGAGGATTACTTTGTGTTAAAGTTTACTTGTTTATGTTTTAAAATGCAGTCACATAACTACAAACCGTAAAAACTATATAAACTGTAATTTATAGTGATTTAATTTTATATTCTTTACATATGTTACCTATTAACCTTGAGCAATTAAATTAAATCAGTTAAATTTTTTTAAAAGAAAAAATTGTAACAAACCATAAAATTGGTTTATTTCTGAATTTTTGTGCACGTATATTGGTTTTATCTTAATGTTATCAATTAGCGTTCAAATTCTATATAAATGCATATGGTGCATGGTGGTAATTCAACGAAAACAATACAAGCTATTTTTAGGGTATTTATCACCATTTTTAAAAATATCATCACATTTTATTTCTTGAGAGAAACACATTTTGCACATCTTTTTCGCCCCTCAAGTTTAACCCAATCGGATGATTAAAATTCACTCTTAAATTTTTAAATAGATTTGTAAATGAACATTGCCTCATTTTACAATCATTTAAATTCCTTTTTCAACGCCACTTTATTTACTTAACTCAATTTACTAGTTTCTGAGAAGTCGTATCTTGAATGAAATAAATAAATTCCCTACCTTACTTTATATGTTAAATTATTAAATTTTTAAAGGACAGCATTATACATCGCAAGGTGTTGAGTTTAAAAGTACCCATACAAAAGTGAATAATATGTGAGGCATATGTTTACGGGTATTTTCTTTTGTCTTTTTGTTATTAAGATTTAAGAAAAAACAATGTTTGGGTTAAATCTATGTCATTTTCTACGTTGTTTCAAAAAATAATAACCATTAAATTGGCAAATCTTCAGTTTCTTACAAATTTTAAAGATGTTAACAGTATACAAAAATGCCTCATATTATAAAACATCTCAATGAATTAAAAATATCTAATAAGGCTACATAAATTTCAACTGTGCAGATTTAGATTAAGAATCTTTATAATCGCTTACAATTGAGGGATTTAGAAATAAAAGAGAAAATATCTACTTGTTAAAATAATCTCCAAATTTCATGTCTGTATTACTCCCAGAAACTGTGTGAAGAATTTGAGCAATTTTTTGGTGTAGAGTATTACTTGATTGTAATCTGCTGCAAAACCTACAAACTCCTCTATAATTTGCAAAAGAGATGCTTGCCTTACCTTTCTACCCTCCATTGTTGCATTGATTACATGTGCATAGGTAAAGTGAAATTTAAAAAAATGTTATCTCTGCACTAGTTTTCTGATTTATAATTACTTCAAAAGAATATATATTATTATGATTTAATTCTATTCTTCTCCATTAATTAGAGGATCCTAATTAAGAAAAGTTGTGTCTAAGTAAGTGGAGTAACTTCATAAAGAAAAGGGGTTATTAGTTCACACTGACTAGTTAACCCTGATAACAGTTTTTCTCAAGAAAATTTAAAATCATAAGTGTCGTTATCTCGAATTTATGTGTCTCAAATTAAATATGCGTTTCTATAATATTTTTTATTGAACCTATGTAGATCAGATTAACACTGGTGGACCCTATTAAAATATATAATATTAATTATTTATGTTTCATTTAATTATCAACTGATTTTAACAAAAAAATTTCAGATTAAATTTAGTGAAAGAATTTTAATTTCTGCAATCCAAAGGAAAAAAATAGAGACTACATAATTTCTAGGAAAAACTAAAACATTTAGTTTATTTTTTTTTAAATAATAATTGCTTATTTAAGATTATAATTATTTTAAGATTTAATTTAATTTGATGTATGGTAACCAACACACATTTCTTTAAGGATATCATCGGTATCTCTCTTCAAGGAGACAAGCCTTTAGAAGAAGCGGAGGTCATAAATATTTGTAGAAAGGTTATAAAATATTCTGTTAAGACTAATAATGCTAGATTCCGAAATCAACTATTTGGACAAATGGACCCTTATGGTCTCGCTGGAGCATGGATTTCTGAAGCTTTAAATACAAGCTCGTAAGTAATTTGAGTCTTTTTAATCATTCAGAATCAAAAATGCATACAACTTATTAAGTAATTCTATCTGGGCGTGTTCTTTGGGATTTGGGAATTAATGAATAAAATAAAATAATTTTATTATTTTCTCATACTATATTATTATAATTGTAATTTTACTTTAATACAGATACACGTTTGAGGTCGGGCCTGTATTTTCTTTAATGGAAACTGAAATAATAAGACGAGTCTCAAAATTGTGTGGATATATTAACGGGGATGGTATTTTTTCCCCTGGTGGTTCAATCTCAAATATGTAAGCTTGATCGCTAGTTCTCATTAACTAATGAATGAATGAAAATTTTAATTTAGTAAGTAAGAAGTTAGTGTCTAGAGCTTTTCCATTTTTTAAGGTATGCCGTAGTACTAGCCCGATACAAACTGATGCCAGAAATAAAAACGAAGGGATTATATTCCACACAACCTCTAGTACTCTTTACATCTGAAGAATCACACTATAGCTTCAAAAAGGCAGCAAATTGGCTTGGATTGGGCACTGAGAACTGTATTGCTGTTAAAACAAACAAATTGGGTCAAATGATGACCACTGATTTGGAGCTTAAAATTTTGGAAGCAAAAATGAGTGGAAAGCTCCCATTCTTCGTTAATGGTACGGCCGGTTCAACAGTTCTCGGTGCTTTCGATAACTTAGAAGAAATAGCCGATGTCTGCAGTAAGCACGGGCTCTGGTTCCACGTCGATGTAAGTTTGCGCTATTTTACTCTATCAATAACTCTATCCACTCCCCTTTACCCAGGCCTGCCATGGAGGAGCTGTATTACTTTCCGCTAAGCATGGAAAAATGCTCAAAGGTCTTGAGCGAACTGACTCAATAGCCTGGAATCCGCATAAAGCACTTGGCGCGCCTCTGCAGTGTGCCATATTCATTACCAAAGAAAAAGGCTTGCTAGCCGAGTGCAATAGCACTAATGCACATTATCTTTTCCAGCAAGATAAGTTCTACGACGTGTCGTACGACACAGGTAACAAAAGTGTGCAATGTGGCCGGAAGGTGGACGCATTCAAACTGTGGCTCATGTTCAAGACGCGAAGTTTACCATACTACGGTAGCTTAGTTGATCATTCCATAGAAATGGCAAATATATTCACGAGAAAGGTTAGCGAAAGGACTGGGTTTCTCCTCGTACAGGAGAAATTCCAGTATACGAACGTGTGCTTTTGGTACATACCAAAACGCTTTAGAGCACAACCACGTAACGAGGAATGGTATCGGAAGTTGAGCATGGTAATTTCAGAAAATCTTGTAATATTTCTTTCTTATCGAAGTAAAATGTTCATTTTCAGGTGGCACCGAAAATTAAAGAAAGAATGGTAAAAGAAGGAACACTGATGATCGGTTATTCACCATTAGCATATAGAAACTTAGGAAATTTCTTCCGAATGGTCTTCACATGCTTTCCGCTCTTCCAAGAAAATGAGCTCGACTTCTTTTTGAACGAAATTGAAAGACTGGGAGAAAAAGTGTATTCTTATCAAATTAATGGTTCTAATGGTACAATTTAAGTCATAAGAAACAAAATAAAATAAGGATTTATTACATTATTTTAGCTCTACTTAAAGACATGACCGATATATGTAAATCTGTTAAACGAAGTATAAAGAGTGTAAAAGCCGTTGCGATCAAACTAAATAAAATTATTATTACTTCCAGTTTCTACATTTTGTCTGTCATCCACCCTGTTAACTTTATATCCAAAGATTATCTTATAAACCTCGCGAAAAGAACGAAATTTTCAGAAATTAATAAAAGTCTTAATTGTACAGTACATTTTTCATATTGCTTGAAGAAAATTTGAAATTGCATAATTATTTACAATATTTAATCGAATGTCTGAAAGCCCTAATAAGGGACATAAAATTAACTCCCCTGCTCTGGAGTTAAATTCTAGTAAATGAATCGATTAGTTCACAGGCCGTTAAACATTTACAAAACTGGTCTTCTACAATTTCCAGCAGATGGCAACACATTTGCGTGAGGGTATTAAACGGTGTGCATTTAAAATTGTGAACATAAAAACAACTCCTTCAAATATTAGTTTAAAATTTCTAAAATTACACAACTGGAAGAAAAATCTGAAATGATTAGTAGTTTTATTGTGAAGATAAGAAGTTCGCTTTGAAATTATTACACATTGTACAAATTATTGTTCAATAAAGCTCAAAACTCTGTTATATAAAACTCAGTGGTTGCTTAGTATCTTCTTCTCCTCAATTGTCAAAGTGACAACCATACCAAAAAACTGAGACCGGACACGGTTGTTTGGTAAATAACTTGTGTGGTAAATGGTTGTGTAAAATATTTTTAATGTTTAATGAAAATGGGAGAGCAGAGTTTTCATTATGGAACGACTTTATCGTCAGAATCGATGAAAGTTATTGCAGAAAGCATCGGCGTAGGTAGTTTGCCTGACGATGCTGCTAAAGAGCTGGCAGAGGACGTATCTTATAAACTCAAGCAAATTGTCCAAGATGCCGCTAAATTTATGCATCACGCAAAGCGGGAAAAACTTAACATCAGTGACATAGATTATGCACTTAAAATTAGGAATATTGAGCCACAATATGGGTTTACATCAAACGACTTTATACCTTTCCGATTCGCATCAGGTGGAGGAAGAGAACTTCATTTTATCGAAGAAAAGGAGATTGACTTGAGTGAAATTATACAATCCGGGCCTCCAAAAATCCCGCTGGAAGTGTCTTTAAGAGCTCACTGGCTCAGTGTAGATGGCATACAACCAACCGTGCCTGAAAACCCTCCACCTTTATCCAAGGAAGCGCAGGCTCTCGATTCAGTTAATCCTGTTGTTAAACTGGAACAAGGAATATCCAAAGACGCCGCAGGAAAACCCGCAACTGGCAAATTGCACAAACTAAAAAATGTAGAAACCGTTCACGTTAAACAACTCGCCACGCATGAATTATCCGTTGAGCAACAATTGTATTACAAGGAAATAACCGAGGCCTGTGTCGGTTCCGATGAGCCGCGGAGAGGAGAAGCCCTGCAGGTTAAGATCACAAGTTCACGTTTTATTTTTTTTTTATTGACTGTTTTGCTTCCAGTCACTGGCAACAGACCCCGGATTGCATGAGATGCTTCCGCGAATGTGTACGTTTATCGCGGAGGGTGTAAAAGTTAATGTCGTCCAAAATAACTTAGCCTTGCTGATTTACCTTATGCGTATGGTGAAAGCACTCTTAGACAACCCAGCGCTTTACCTCGAGAAATATGTAAATATGATTAGCACTGCACTAAGAAACGTTTCATATTAAATATCCTCAGCTCCACGAACTCATACCCTCCGTGTCTACCTGCATTGTGTCCAAACAATTATGCATGCGTCCTGAACTGGACAATCACTGGGCATTGAGAGACTTTGCAGCCCGCCTCATGGCTCAAATATGCAAGAATTTTAACACATCTACAAATAATTTGCAAACGCGCGTTACAAGGTACTCACAAATAAACTCGTATATTAAAGTAATTAACACCACTTGGTACAGGATCTTCAGTACAGCACTACAAAATGAAAAAACACATCTTTCCTCGCTTTACGGTGCTATTGCAGGACTATCTGAACTAGGAGGAGAAGTTATCAAAGTTTTCATTATACCTCGACTAAAATTCATATCAGAACGAATTGAAGGGCATTTGCAAGGAACTACCATGAGTAACACTGATAAGATTGCCGCAGGACATATAAGAGCAATGCTTCAAAAATGTTGTGCGCCTGTCTTAAAGTCGATGAGAAATCCTCCCGACATTGTGGACGAATACAAGTAACACTATACAGTTTTTACAGGTCTATTCTACTACTTAAGTTTTAATTTAGGAGGGACTATGGTTTCTTAGGTCCAACATTGCATCAAGCTGTGATTAAGGCTCGAAATGCTCCTCCTGTTTCGACAACGACGGCTTTAACGAATAGTTCTGCAAATGCGGCCTCAATTGTGAGCGCCCCGATCACTGCTATTTCCAACAGGCCGCAGGGTCCACATGTTTCTAGTAGAATAGGCAATATGTAAGCTGAAGTTGCTAACAAAAAATTTATATAATTTCTGTTAAATTCTAGTCAAAACCCAAGTTTGACTCCGCAAATACAACGGTCAATTTCGCAAAACCAGAGCAGCGGTCAGCAGCAGAAATATGTTATTGTGACTCCAGCTAGACCGTCAACACCACAAGCAGGTATTTTCGATTATACTTAATTTATATTTATTTTGTATTTGTAAAATATATACCTAAAGAAGCCAATACGTTTATTTTAGGCTTGTCCCAACAATCAGGTCAACAAAATGGTAATGGGATTTTAAAATATCAATCCAATGTAGCTTCAAATCAGGTGAGTTCATTTGATATGACACCGAAGAAAGTTATTTAATAACAAGAACGTATAAAGATACTTAAAATAATATATTTTTATTATTTTATTTTTTAATTTAAGAATGTTTCGGAATTCCAGATTCCAGGATCGAATGCAGTGTACATTCGGAGCACAATCAGCGAACAGGATGCTAGTGATTTAGATGATTTAAATCATCTAGAATAAATTTCATATTTCCATTTTTTGTAATCAGATTGGAAAATGAAATTTTCATTATAGCGTATTAAGAATCTTAATTTTAAATATAAATAAAATCTACACCAAGCAGAAACCTGTGTTTCAATTTACAAAAACTTATTATAATTACATAGTGTTTGTCCAACTTTTACATAAGATTTGAAATCGGGAAAATTAATTTTGAAAATGTGAGTACATTACTTAGATGATGTGAGTTTCGACATTTTTTAGATATTTTTAATGACTGTGCTAATTAATTTATTGTTTTTACCACTGAAGTAAATAACAGGTGATTGCACGATAGATTTTTCCGCAGATTCGATCTGCAAATTTCCATTTAAAACACAGATAAAAGTTCTTCATTGACTATGGTGATTTTCCCTATAATCTTTTTCAAAACTGTTTAAAAAGCAGTAAAGAACAAAAACTTTAAGATTTAAAATTTTTCTTTGTTTTAAGAGCTTAAAATTTAATCTGATAATAAACCGAATTAATAAATTTGATGAAATATAATTTTAAAATATGAAAGAGAAAATAAATTCTTTACTTTTTAACCAAATTCTCTTTATGAACAAGGCAGGGCAGAACATTTTAGTTTCTGAATTTGAAACCTGCACAAAAGAATGATTTACCCCAAAAGTATGTGCTCATGTAATCTATTTCGGTTCGACGGAGGAATAAAACTATGGTTTGAAAAGTTAAGAGTAGTAAAGATCAACATAAATAATAAATTTTAGCGATAGCACAAATTTTATTTCTTCAAATAGGTAGTATCTTACATTTTTCTTAAAGTGAAAAGTTTTCTATTTATCGTTAGAGACCTTGGAAAGTTTCAATATTATATATATACGGCGATCTTAAATATTTAATACGACTATTACAAATTAAAAAAATGCATATAACATTGAAATGGAAAAAGGAGGAAATAACTGTGAGACTCACAGCAAATACATTAGGCTTATGAAATTTTACATTTTTACATATCCTATCTATATTATATTTTACATTCTAGTTAAGTACGTAGTCAGTTATCAACAATGTAAAATTCAATGTCAGTTGACAAATAAAAAAATATATAGCACCTATAAATTTTATTGATTGTTAAATATTTCAGTGTCACTTCCCGACCAGCATTTTTGTTAGTTTGACTAAGTTGGTGTCACCATACTTGGTCATATTCAATTTAACGGCAACTTCGTTCTTCTTCGTTTGTGTGTGCCAAGTCAAAATCTGCACAACGAAAATAGTTTGATTTAGATGTAAATATGACATAAAAATAAAATACCTCTGTACATAAATTTGCAAGTAATTCAATATCCGAATTGTTAAGTGGTGCTAAGCTCTTCAAAAATCCGTCCTCCTCATACCCGGCTTTGTACGGCATTTCAGCCTTTGGCCTCTCTAATAAAAATTTCACACTAACTGCAAAACCTGCCATGTCTACAGGATACTTTCGTCCCCCAATCCAACCGTCGTAAAATCCCACGAGCTTCCCATTACGAACTATGGGGCTGCTCACTCCCAATTTAGTGACTAAACCTACTGGCCACATCGATACTTTCTTTGTATATCGCATCTGAAAAACATAATTTATATTATACTTTGTTTCTACAATTGTCATTCTTTTATTTCGATATTTTCTTTATAATCAAATTATTGACACGCCCTTCTTCGCACGGAAGCAATTAATTGCCAATGACCGCTCCTGTCCTGGAATTCGATCAAAATGAAATTAGAAACGTAAAAAGGATCCCTTTGCCCAAAAGTCTGAAAATAATCATCTTTGATTTTATATAATTCGTCTCTTTTCTGTTGCGCAAAAATTATTAAATTTTATTCGGGTACTTTTCTTTCTTTGGTGGTAAATTAATATCAAATTTTCTTCCTTTCCGGCAATTATTAGAATCATTTTTATATTATGCAAAGACGTAGATATAACTTCTGGTGTTGTTTATTATAAAAATGAAAATGAATTAAATATATGCTACAATTCTTCAATTAAAAATTAACTTAATAAAAAAAATATTCTTTTCTTTACGAATTATGTACGTAGTTCAAATTCATCATATAAGTGAGGAGAATCTTGTTAGGAGCATATCAAAGGCATGATAAAAATAAACTCACTGCTTTTCAGTCGCCAGACTTTTAAGTGCTGCTGTTTATCGCATGAATAGAATCTCTCCATGTCTACGTCGGGTTTACGCCTATCTCACTATTGCATAAAATAATTTGACTATTCAACTGCACACAGAGAATTTAAATGCTAAGGCAAGTTCGAGATATTCGAAATATTTGCGGTTTTTATTGATCATATAAATAATGACATAAAAAAATACCTTTCTTAAAATTAAGCTTATAAAGTTGAGTTTTAATTTTAATTACCTTTAGCATGAATATAGCAAACATGAATAACTACCCTTTTAGAAATAGAAATGTAGATATGCATTTTTTGTATACACACGCTTATCTGCAAAATTAGTAAAGTGTTATTTGTATACATTACCTGTTCAAAAATTGATACATCATAGGTATTGTCGTCGTCTGCAAAGTAAAAAACGCCTTCTGTAGCATTAGCCCGAAGCCACTGTAGACCTCTATTACGATTTGAAACGCCCCTTGGAATAGCTTTGCTACTTCTATATTTAGCAGGCATTGGAGCTAGATTTAAGTACGAGTAGAAACTTTGTTTATATAGACTTTATCTCGTATTGTTAAAATAAAGAATTATAAAATTTCATAAATTCCCCAATTGCAAAAGACTATTTTCTTCTTGGCTGCTATTTGCTTAAAATCGACTCTGTCTTACCTATGAGATGCTCGAAGGTGACCCCAATGTGCTTTAATGTTTTTGTAACTAAGTGCGATGGAACTTCGGCATCTTCTATGACTAGCCACAGTAAATTAGATACATGCTTTAAAGTGTATCCTAATCGTGTTAATTCTGCTAACTGCTCTGGTCTTCTATACGTAGGCGTTATAATATACAAAGGTGGCTGCAAAAATAATAATAAATGAATTATGCAGAAATCTTAATAGCTGCTTTAGTATATTGAAACGCAAAACACTACTAACTAATTTATATTTGATTTATACAATAGATAATTTGTGTTATTTTTCAAGATAAAACAAATAAGGTACAAATTATATAGATACAAGTGAAAATTTATATTACGTATTTTCATTTATAATTCTTTGTGTTCAGTTTTGTAAAGAAAATTTTAATATTTATACCTTATTAGCCTTATTTTAGGAGTTTGCATGTGAATTGTAATAATGTTTTTGACCAAACTTTGTCTTGGATTTTACTTTTGAAAAAGGCCTGCGAATGGTACATACATAAAAATTTCAATGGCAAACAAATTAACGAGGTATAAAAATGCTTCATATAGGTATTAACACTAAAATATGAATACAATTATATTTCAAGAACAGATATTCATAGAAAGCATTTTATTCCTACGTTCGGAAAAGCTCAGCAAAGTATGGGTGATATTTTCCTAATTATTACATAAGAAGTTTGAAAATAAGAGCAACAGAAAATTAAAAATTCTGATGAATACGATGTATGAAACATTGTTCAAATATAGAACATTTTAATATGTCTTTCTTGTAATTAGGAACTCTAAAATTTCAAGAACTCTTAAATCAAGAGTTCAAGTGGGTCTAAAGAGGATATACTTTACAAAATGTGTAATCGTTAAAAAAATCAATCAATCAAAAACATTTCTTCGTTAAAATTACAATCTATTACTATTCAGAAAACGATTAATAAGTGTAATCGTACAAATATTCTTATTAATATAAATCACAGAAAACAACAGTAAAAAACATTGTAAAGGTGTTTTTGTCTTTTGTCTATCAACGAAAACTAAGTATTATAAAAAAAGTAATTTAATAAATTTACTACATATTCAAATAAATTAATAAATTTACTACATATTCAAATCTTCTTTAACTAAATCTATCTTGGTTTCCAAAATGACGATAGGTATGTCGAAAATTGATAAACTTTGAAAATGTAAAAAAATAATACTATAATTTTTATAAGCATTCAACGAGTTAGACCCTCCATATCCATCATCTAACAAAACATCGTATATATTATAATTCATTAGAAGCCCTATATCAGATAGCAAGAAACAAATAATAACACGACACTAGACTGTCAGATATAGATATCAGCATAGTAGAAATATTGAAGCTTGTTTATGCCACAAAGGGTACATTTAATCATGCAATTTTATTACAAGGGCATATAAAAACATTAAATAATTAATGATATACAATGAAATAGGTTATTTACAAATACTGTGTTGAAAACTGTTGAGTGGTAAGATGCTGTACTGCTAGGCTGTTTAAGAAGTGGTTTGCTATGTAGGTCTACATTAGTGCGTCTAGTCCCGTGTGTTCTTTCTTGTTCTTTTCTTTCTTCTTGCTTTTGATGGTTTGTAACTACCTTTATTTCGTTATCCTGTGTCGATAAAATTTCCGCTCTAGATAAATGGTACTGATACAGTGCCATATATATACATGTTGTCATTAAAAATATAGTCAGGTACATTTTTACTGAGGTTTTCATTGTCATTTCGCCGGGAAGAATACAATATACTCCAGATTAACAGCATTTATATCAGTTTTCTGCAAAAAAAGAAGAACTGCGTTATAATATATATCAATCGGAAAATTGTGTTTTATTTGAATACGAGACGTTCATTTTTGCTAAAGTACCTTATAACTTATAATAAAAGTAATTTTAAAAGATTTTTTCAATTTCCAGGTAAATTTACTCCTTGTATATAATAAATTATGTTCGTGTGCCTTTCTTTGATGAAAATTATACTTAGTTCAGGTTATGATCTTAAAATAAATTAAAATTAAGTAAAATAGTTTTTTAAAAAAGTGTGAGAAGGATCGATAAATTTCTAAACATTTATGAAAATATAATTTTTTCTATAGTCGCTAAACTACTACAAAACTATAAGGATTAAAATTAATTCTGCTATATATAAAGGAACGATTATTTCGCATTTTGTATTTCTAAAAACATCCGAAAAAATAAAACACGTATGACTGAAAAATAATTGATAAAATATTCTCATTATTAAGAAAGCATCTAGGGCAAGCGGTTGAAAAAAGCAAAATGCTTCAGAATTGAAATGTTTAAAAATTTCCGTTTTAAAGATAATTTGGGATTATGAGTTTTAAATCTTGTACACTTTGTTATCAACTTTTAAACAACTGCATTCGATTTTAATCGAAGAAAAAATGTCTTTCATAAAAAAATATCTACTTCAAAGATAATTTCAAAGATGCCTCCAACAAACAACGAGTGCATTCCTTCGCTATAATAATTCTGAGGAAAAAACTACTAACTCCACTATCGCAGAAGGTGCAACTAATAATTTAAAAAGTCATTATGGGTAACAATTTAAAAAAAAAAATGACTTCTATCTGCCGCAATTTAATAACGAAGTTCCGCGTAGTTTTCGAATTACAGAATTTTCACTTTTATGTTTATTCCAGCTTTGCTCGTATTTTTCTCACGATATTATTGTTTTTTAATTATTAAACTAATTAAACAAAACGAAAAACCAATCGACTTAAATTGTTAGAACAATATTCTACACTATCTTACTTACAGTCTGAATCACAGATATAATTTTCAAGTTAAAAAAAAAATAAATAAATAAAGTATTATTGGTTTTATACAGTCGCTGTTTCAAGAATTTTTATATGATAGTTCAGCTACATTTTTACGGATTGAAAGTCTTCTCCGTTTTATTGAAAAACCAATTGCAGAATCGCGCTATTATTTTTCGAAAACAATCTGTATAACAACTAAAAAAACTACTATTTTATAAAGATTAAAAGTGCTATTCTTAAGAACTTTGTGATTATTTTTTTATTTGCTTAAGAAATGAAATAAGTGTTTTTCTTATTATTGAAAAACTTAAAGTTCGATAGCGAAAATATTAAATTAAGTAATTACATTTATTACAAAAGTTAACAGCGGAAAAAAACAATAGTTTAGTTTTTATAAAACTGATTGTGAAAAATGCATTTAAAAATCGCATATTAAAATTTTAGCTTTTTTTAAAATTATCATTCTTAAAAGTATAATGAAATCTTGGACAACAAAAACACAAAGCCGATTTTTCTAAAACCACAATTAAAAGCACTTAAGTCGCTTTTGTAACTAAACCAAGACCAAAATAATTGTATCATAATATGATATAAATTTTACAAAAACCATGGAAACCTTAACAGCTGGAAACTTTCCGTAATAATCATATTTTCCGACAATAGCACCAATGACACCGTAAGTTTATATTACAAACGTTATCTGAATCTAGGATTAGCACTAACACCAGACTAACGTATACATTTCAATTAAAATTACTAAGAACCATATATAATAAACTATAAAATTCTAGAAAAACTAATTCATTCAAATTCATTTTAAAGTGCATTTGACTGGCATTCCATTTATATCACTATGTAATAACGTGTGGACATGATTTGGCATTATCGCTAGTTTTTTTTCCAATTATCAAATTGATTTTTCGTTTGCTAAAACGTAGAACGGCTTTCGTTCAATATACTCAAATTATTTTTCGCCTGTAAAGATAAGCCAGTTAAGCTTTTGGTAAACGCGCCACAAAGAGTTTTGATTAGGAGAATTTCCAACTTCCTTTGTGTAAGTGGTCTTACTGGGGCACTATATCAGCGAGTAAGCTCAATGTTGTATAAATAGAACAATTGCTTCAGGTCTGAACATATTACTGCTGACCTTAACAATACATTTCAATTTCTACCTCGTAAAGTGTATAATATGTAATAAATCATGAGTAAAAAGTAATACGAGGCAGACGGTTAAGAAATTTCATATAAATTAATTTTTTCCGCTAATTATGCTGTTTTAACATGCGTATTGTTTCTTCAATTAAAAGCTTCTTAATGACTATAAGTAAATGTTTAGTCTGGAATCCATAGCATAGACAATATTTTAAATTGACCTGCAAGATTAAGTTATGTACAAGGTAAGTTATGTACATGACTGTTAGTGAGTCAATTAGGGGATACACCAAATCACACAGACATTTTCTAAAGCAATGAAAATTTCAATTAACGTAATGAAAGAAGCAATAAAGTTTTAAATTCTATAGATGCATTTTGTATGCGTAATGTTATAAAAGTAATTGTGAAAATTTCTAATAGTATATCTTTTACAATTAAAACTTAATCAATAAATATCTGTTTATTAAGTTATTTATTTATGTTATTTCAAGGAAGTCGGCTGATATTGTCGACATAAGTAACGTAACCTGTAACAGCGCTACATGAATCACTTTATAGATTATAGATATACAGAAAAAATTATGACCTATTAGGTACGAGCATTCCGACAAATATAAATTGAAATCCCATAATGTTAAACAATAGCTATATTTACTATACTTACTAGCAAGGACTAATAATAGAAACTTTAATCCAAAGACTTTTTATAGCTTTCTTGAAAGTTTAAAAACATTTTTCCTTATCCCTTCCTTATCTTACACATTCACTATGGATATACAACTTTTATGCATTTCTAAGTAATCTGCCTACGAATATTTTCTCTTTTTATGCCATTATTGCTATATCTCTGATTGATACTGTTAGTAATAGTTAAGCAAAAACATCTTCATAACACAACATTTTTTAGTTAGTACAATGTCAGCATAAAAAAAACTTCTGCACTTGGATGTTTTTTTTAATCCATATCAAATTTCACCTGCACATTGGGTAGCAATGCAGATCGACGTGTATATCAGAATGAAGTCATATGCACATTTTCGTAAAATGTGTATACCCGGATTATATTTGTGCATTAATTTACACTACTTTGTGCATTAATTTACACTGTACGCACCTAAAGCGTTATTGAAATTGATAAAATTTCTTAAATCCCTCAAACGGAAATAACAAAAGTAATAAATTGCAACAACTAAAAAAATTACATTTTATTACATGTTTACTTAGAATTATCGCAAATAAAATGCTCGTAAAGCCTTTGAAGAAATTCTTTAAAACTGGAAAATAACTGTATGTAATATTTTAACTGATATTTTTAAAAACTCAGTCTCTCGTTTTATTGATTCAGGTGAATTTAAAAATTTAAAGTGATTCCAAAAATGAGATTCCTCCGCAACTACTGAACCGATTTGGATAAGGGTTTAGGGTTGAAGAGATAATTTAAAAACACTCATGTATTTCAATTTTGAATTTAAACAACACTCCAATGAGAAATAAAGGAACTAATAACATTCATGATATTTTTTGTGAAAGTTCCTGCGATACTCTTAACGATGTTTCCAAGTAGAGTTTCATATCATAGGATAATTTATATATTTGATTTTTATTACTTTTATTAAAGTCGTTAAAATATCTTAAATTATAATAAATATAAATTCCAAAAATACAAATATGTTTTAAACGACTCGAATGAAGAACACACCGGCCATTTTTAAGCAAATTTTTTTTCACAGCATTTTTTTAAATGAAAGGTAGACTATAAACTTTTTTTTTCTACTTTAAATAATAAAAATACTCTAAACGTGCCTATATATGTGTCCTATATAAATAAGATTAATGTAAAAAAGTTGAACATCTTTCTTTTTCAATTTATTGCATAAATTCAAAGCATAGCTCATATAAGTGCACCTTTAAACTCTAACCGGAAAGCATGGAAAACTAAAAAAAGTAACTAATATATTATTAAAAAATATTTTTCCATGGAATAGTATTTTATAAAACAATTTTTCTACATAAAGGGAACCTCTTTTAAGTATTGAGTCATGTGATTGGTATTTGTTACATACAGAATTTTAAATTTCTAAATATTCACAAAATTCTTTAAGCACTTTCAATTTCAAATTTTTAATTTACGAGAAAATTGTATTAAAATTTTGTATTATTTGCTTGGTAACAAATTTTTCATTAAACTTGTAATTTTTATGTATAGTGTATTTTATAGAGATAGTCCAATAGTTGAGCACTACAATAATGCTATATATTCTGGATAAATGTGCCTTCAATGCAAATTTTTTTTTTCAGCACTTGTGAGTGAAATTGCGAAAAAAAATAATAATAAATGTTAGTCTAATATTAATAAACTGTTCCCAAAACGTAATAATAAGAAAAAATTTTTAATTAGTTTTCTACAAAAGATCATAAATTATAAATTCAGTTTACCAACCCATGATCTAAAATGGAGCTTTCATATGCTGTGTGTACCTTTTTCTGTGCACACCTGAATAACCTCTTTGCTCAGGTTTAAAACAAGGGCCAATTAAAAAAATATAGACGAATAAATCTTACTAATTTTAAACACGCTCTGTAGTGATTTTTGTAAAACTTGAAAATCCATGCAGCAATATTCTAACAATAAATTAATTTTCGTATTAAAATAAAACCAAAACATAGGCGAATCTTACTGTCTCTAATTTATTCATAATTTGTATTCATGTTCATTCACTCAATTATTACTTTAAATATTTTTGTTTTATGAAGGTGTACTACACTTTGAAAACATGTAAAATTTATGGAAAAATGCCGAACGTATTACAAATAAACCAAGTTTATTTTTAAGAGCAAGATTTTTTCAGTCAGCGTGGTCAATCAGATGTAACATTTAACTTGTAAACCATATTACTTTTGTTGTTTACCGCACGTTATTGATACGTCCGCGAATCACACCCCGGGTGCAAAAGGTTAACAAAAATATTTATACATTCTTTAATTGTTGTTCACCAGCTGTGGATCACTGCTTTTCAGAAAATCTCTAGAGATTTGTTTTGCAAGCTTAATAAAATTATTAGTTACGAAAACTGAATTTCAATATTAAAATTTTTCTAACTAAAAGATCCAATTCTTCAAGAAGAAATTTGTCATCAGGCAAGTAATACAAATTTTAAGTTAAAGCAGAGTTATAAACTTCAATCTTTATAAATATGTAAAAAATTAATGGTATCAAACAGATTAAATTGCATTTATTTGAATTAATTAAAATGTAACTCAATTCAGAATAAGAATATGTAATATTATTTCCTTAACTGCATGCTCTTAAAATTAGACAAAACAACGGAAATTTTATCCTTTTTTATTAAAATTTCCTCCAAATTTCAATCTTCAAGACTTATAGTCAGCCAGTAGTTTTATTTTAATGCAAATGTCGCACGAAGCTTACTAGTATTTTTAAAAACATATTGAGGAAAAATGCCTGTTGTACTTCTACGGTTGAATATTTCTCAATAAAAAAATTTGTGAATATATTTGGAAACATGTATTATAAAACGAATCAACAGTTTTACAAATAATTTAAAGAAAATCAAACTGAAAACTTGAGCCGTTTATTTTGAAAGTGGTGTCTATTTACAAGAAAATTGATTTTATATTATTTTGGCATTTTTTTATATGTAGATGCTAAAAATGTGTGAAATAGAAACTTTTTTAAAAAATGGATATAACACGTAATAAACAGCTTATTTGCCATTAGACTTGATTACTTACAATATAAGCTAAATATGTTTAAAGTCAGATCACATGGAAATTTTACACCTCAGACTATAGCGTAATAGCGTAATAAATCATATATGAAGTTACGACTAGTTGAGTTATTATTATACTAGAAACTGCATAGTGGAGAATATTATTATTTACAATATAAGAAAACCTAAAATGATTG
This sequence comes from Proctacanthus coquilletti, assembly GCA_001932985.1. NCBI lineage: Eukaryota > Metazoa > Arthropoda > Insecta > Diptera > Asilidae > Proctacanthus > Proctacanthus coquilletti. The sequence goes on from MNCL01000071.1 coordinate 203,962, forward strand.
TTAGTAGTTGTTTAACATTTTCGAATTTTACAACTGTTAGCAGATTCGGATTCAGGATACCAAGATTTTGCACGCACGCTTTTATCCTGGCAACAAAAAAGGTGTTATCTTCTCCTTATTATAAATTTTATAATGGAATATAAAAATCAATTATTGTAGTATAAAATTCTTTCGTAGTTGACCTTGAGACTACACGTCGACACTTTAGATTTTAGTATGGATACTTTTTCTATAAACTATTGAACTGAAATAGAATATGAAGTCCATTAACGGATAGACGGACGATTTGTTTTTTCCATAAAGTGGAGCCTTTAAAGTAGCATTCGATTATAATGCGGTCGTAAAATGAAGCCAACAAGCATCCTCTTGGTTGAAATAAAACAAATGTTAGTCGACCGATGGGATTTGTATTTATGCGATGTCCCCCGGAGAATCGTTAATTGTTAAATACGCAAGCCTAATCTATGGCGAACCCAATTGGGACAATTGGATAATAGAAGCAAACATCTTCCGAAAATTGTAATTATTCACATGCCCAGCTCTCAGATTTAATCAGAGGCGAAATGCCCACAAGTCTGGAATTTGGAATTATTCTTTTTCTCGTTCTTAACTTTCTTACGCCTTATCTGCAGTGAAAAATGTGTAGCAGGAAGGCTGGTTAGCGTGTATGCGTGGCCCGGCGTAACCACACCACACGGACGCGAGATAAGAACGAACCAGAGCCTTGAACGAAGTAGGAGGAAAAGAAGATCGTTAGGGGGCTAAAAATATTTATTACATGCCGAGGAGCAAGTAACTGTCCATGGCGGTGGCCGGGAGGGAACCTCGCCAGGAACAGGAGCAGAAGCTTACTGCTGAGGAGGTGCACACGAGAAATGGGGTGTCCCTTAATCGCAACTTGTACTTGCCTCGGCAAATTAGTGCCCCCATCAATAGCATTCGAGCGAATAGGTGTAACGGGCACAGTAACCAGTAAGAAGCAGCCAGTTTGGAGCCCAGAGCCCGGTGGTTCGCGGGAAGGAAAAATCAATCTCTTCTTAAGCATGTACACAGTGCTATACCTTTTTTTGACGTTTTCGATAATGCGCTGCTGATAAAAGCATAAATCCAGGAAATTCCAGATAAACGCATGTTTTAGTGCATATTTGCAACAACAAACATCTTTTCCAGATTGAGTTATTTAAATTTTCACTAATTCACTCGGCATAAAAGGACAGAAAATTCGAAAAAAATAAACTGAAAAACACAGCACTGGTGCGACACGAGTCTACAGGACGAGGACGAACTTTTCACCATTGCAGGACACTCGACTGGCAAAGGTTTCGCCACATATCTGAGAACATACGCCCGTCTAAGTACATAATTTCTTGTTCTTTAATGTGCTTAATGTGAAAAATTTACTCAATTGAATTTCCAGCGATTTCTTTTAATACTGGCACTCGTGATAAGTTCCACGGAACGACGGAAGCAACAAAACTGCCCGAACTCCAACGAATCAACGAACTGGGGGGAAGTCACCCGCCGGGTTTGCTGATAACCTCCGGTTTCGCTTAAAGCCCAAAACACGTATAACACTGCAAAGCTGCAAAGCGCTGCACCACTTGCAGCTAACTAAACTACCACACTGGAAATGTAAAGGTTGTTTTGATTTTATGAACATTCCAACCGCTTTTTATAACATTTAAATAAACCATTTTTTCAAACTATTGCGATCAACGCAAAATAAAATTAATTCAGTTTATTTAAATCATAGAGCATATGGGTCTGTTCGTTACCAAGTAACAAGAGTACTACAAGCTGAATGCAGCTTCCTGCTCATAGCTAATTGACCAGTGCTTTAAGAAGTAAGAAGAAGAGTGTGTTTGATTTCTTGACATTTTCGACCGTTAATTGTGTTCCGAAGTGTGGCCGGAGTATGCTTTTCGAGGACATTTCACATGTGCAAGGACAGTCTTTTAGTTCCCCAAGTTTGCGAAGTAAGCCAAGAAATAGTTTTACATCTTACAAAATCTGATTGGAGTTATTCTGCAGATTTGTTCTTGGGCAAAGCAACTGAGGAATATGAGAATGGGAATTACTTAAATTCCATCTACTATCAAGTCCAAGCGCTGTGCATAGGAGCGCGAACGAAATATTTTTCTAATCATTTCAAAGGTATCGTTTGATTTAGACTAATTCTATCCGATTATAGTATTTTAATTATTTGGCAGGTTTATTACCAAAGATGTCTAATTGTAAGAAGTGCAATAAAACGCAAATGAACAAGTATGTTTTGATTTAACTGAGACTTTATCTAAAAATCCATTATTTTTAACAGAAACAGACTTGGGAGCTTTTTCAGTAGCTATGCAAGTCAAAATCCAAATAGCCAGTCGAAGACATGCTGTCGTGAAGTAGATGAGAGTTTTCTACATGATAATCCGGCAAAAGGAATTGAACACATCATTACTAGTTGTAGTGCCCTTCCCAAAGGTATCAACTATTTCGATATAAGAGAATTACTTTAAAGCATACAATTTTGTTAGAGTGGACCGTAATTCAGATTTGTAAGGGTTTTAATCCGGAATCATCGATATCACTGAAGTCGGAAAATATGTTGTGCAAACAACCAATTTATTTAACACTTTTAAGCCATCCGCGAAGCAAGTTATTCCCTGAACCTATCTGTATAAAATTATTTTCAGATACAACATCAGGTATTTGAAAAAGTTCTATCATTTTTAATTGCTTGAATCCTGAACTTTCAGATGCCGTAATGAAAAATTTTTATAACCTTGTTAATGAAATGAAAGAGCGATGCGCTACTGAAGGGGACAACAGAAGCGAACGGGTGAAGTTCTGGAAACAGCTAGACCATTTAGAGAACGATATAAAGGTAAATACATCTTGCATTTTTATCGAGACTTAATCGTCAAAAAATTTTAAATCTTTATGTGGAAGGTCCTGTCTTTCCTTTGAGAAGCTAAGATCAATTGAAATATTTAAAAAAGATTTAATATAATTTTTCCAAAATTACATTAATCTTGAAAAAGATTTCTAAAATTAATTTTCTACATCGTTATATTTTAAATGCTTTTATTTGCACGCATATCTCAGAATGCAGTGATTGACTTAAAGAACTTATTTGGACCTTGGGTTACTCTCTTATTTGGAAATATATGCCAAGCTCACGAAGAATTTCAGACTGATTTGTTCGCTCTAGTGGACAAATTTTCAAAGAAGCATTGGTATGTAAATTGATCTCAAAGCATTCAGTAATTCTAACTAGACATATAGTCTCAAATCTGCAGTTGTTGTCTTACTAAGCATGTTATGTAGGCGAATAGACTTATTGACTAGTCGAGACATAAAAATTGCAAGCTCTTATTTGTCGTCTTATTCTGCTAAGTGCGACGCAATGGAAGCAGTTCTGTATGATTTTCTACAAGGAGTAAAATCACAACACAAAAATGAAGTGAGTTTTATGCCCTGCATATTAATTACAGACGAGGTATGGAACTTCCCACGTATTTGCATTATTATTTAATATTTCCTAATAACACTTCCTGATGGAAGGCCTTAGACCATATATTTTGGGAAATGCTCAATCCGGAACAGGAGATATGTCGAATTAGTTCGCTTTTTGTGCTTCAAAAAATATATCAAAGATATGAGAAATCTATAAAGAATGGATATATACATCTATCTATTGAAACTGGCACTTCCTTAATCAATCCAGGTAAGTACGAAGTTCGAGTAATTATATAGAAGTTTAATAGATTAATTTTAGATAAAAATTTGCTTAAAATGGAACAACGAATGCATAGTTTCTTATCCTATTGGGTTCCGCACTGGAAATGCTACCGCGGTGAAGTTCCCACACATGAAGATTTGAAAAAGTCTTTTCAATTTAGTGATACGTTTATGTAATTATAAACATTTTTCATTTTCCATCTTTTCGTAAAATGGACATTATAATTTTAAACATATGTATAGGTGTACGGAGCAGAATAATTCAATAGTCGTAAAATAGTAAAATCTGAGCGTTTTTTTAAAAATTACAGTAAAATCCACCAAATGAAACTAGGATTCAAATAATGGCTTTTAAGTTCATAGTCAAACCACTTTTTATTCTGCTTTAGATACTGTGGGCATGGTTCAGGATTGCAATACCTAAATGGCTACAAAATAACAGAGTTGAACATTAATTCAGTTATATTTCTTTTTGGCTGTGATTCCGTTCGCCTACATTCGGATGGCTTACATAGCGAAATGACGGGCTCGCATGTTTATTATCATGCTGCCCTATGGTAAGTAAATATTATTAATTAAGAAAAAAATAATACCCCCTTTAGTCCCGCAGTTGTAGGCTGTTCGGTGATTGCCTTTGACACACAACTTGATACATTGTCTTCTGAAATATTGAGTTCATGGATACCGTCGAAAGCTGAAGTCCATTGGAGCAAGGTTGATAAAACCGATTGGAAAAAGGGAGAAATAAGTAGCTTTAAAGAAGGTGAGTTTGTTTAATTTCTGTTTGCATTTGTCACTCACTTTTTATTTAGTGGAGGACAGTGATATTTTTAAATCTGCTTCGTATCAGCCACGTTTGTCTTTAATATTATCAAAGATACGAGCTAATGAAGCGGAAAAAACGTACAACCGTATTCTCCTGATATATAGGGGCCTGCCCGTATGGAACACTTGCGCAGATGTCACGTAAAAGACTCCATATTTTGTTATTTATTTATTTGAATTTATAGATATTAAGAGTAATTGTGTTGTTGTACAAATAAATTTGATTTTAAAAGATAAGTAATTTAGACCCAAACCCTAACATTTTGATCCCAGCTACAAGAAGCCAAAGCCATTCCATTTGGAGTCAATGAAATTGAAGTTATGCGATTTTCGTGCCCAGATAAAACACCTACAAAAAAAAAACAGACCAATTTGATAATGCTTTTAAATGCATAGTAGTGGTTTTACCGTTATGTGCAACTTTCATAGTATCCCAAGCATGTATGTTATTGTCAACTGATCCAGCGATTAGATAACGCCCACTGGTTGAGAGTGCTATAAATAAAAGAGTATACAGTAATAGTACGGCAAATATTCTAAACTTCAATTGAATTTACCGCAAGATGTAAAGCCAGTATTTTTATTGGGGGGCTCATACAATGCAATCTGTTGATCTGATCTGATATCGTACAACCTGGCCGTTTTATCTTCAGATGCTGTTGCAAATGCTTGTCCACCCGGATGATACTGAAAAGGTACAACAAAATTTGTATGTTTATTAGTTAGCTTTTTTTGCATAGTTTACATAGTTACAAGAAAGTAACATTGTTTATATTATTAGAAGTCCTAATTTTTCAACTTATTTTTGAAAAGCAATTTAAAAGTCGATTTATAAATTAAGAAGTAATATAATAATAGTAGACTTCAGTAGAAACACAAACTTACACAAACACTGTTAACGTCGGATTCATGTCCAAAGAACATTTGTTTATGTTTGTCCTCTCTAACATCCCATAGTTTACAAGTTTTGTCCACCGATCCGGTCACGTATGTATTCATGTCCGGAGCTAAGGAAATCGAAACGACATCTCCGGCGTGCCCGTTGAATTCCATTGTTTTTTTCCCTGATTCCAAATCCCAGTGGCATCTTAAACACATTATAACTTATTATCAGATAGAAATACTGCAAGCATTTCAATAAAATTAATTAAAAAACTACTCAACACGGTTATAATAATATGCTGGAGTGGTTCAAATTAAAAATATTTCTGAAAAAGCATTCTTAAACATATCACGTTTAAAAGTAGGGCTTTAATATCTCATATATTGAGTGCTTTTAATCATTTTAAAACTAATTTAAATAATGTGTTACATTTTCATATCTCCTGATCCTGTAATGATGTGCGTGTCATCCAAAAATCTGCAAGAACTTAAAAATCCTTCATATCCCAGTAGTTCTCTAGTCATTTTAGCTATTCCAGTGGAGTCTCGGTTATTTAGATCGTAGATAGTGCACTGATTGTCCATTCCTCCGCAAGCCACAAAATTTCCAGAGGGTGAGAAAGCAACCGTCATGACCCAAGCAGATCGTAAAGGTATAATCTAGGAATTATACTTATTCTCATATCACTTTTGCAAATTAAATAATTTCTTACCTGCACTTTGTTCGCAGTCCATGTATCCCAGATAATAAGTTTTCCATCCAATGAGCCTGTGACACAGTGTCGAGAATCGCCAGCAAAGTGCACCGAATTAACTTTATTGATATGGCCCTTTAACACCTTTTTTGTAGCAAGTCGAATTTTCGGGATATCACCCATATCTCCACATTTTTCGGCCAGTGAGCAATCAACACACTTCTTTTGGGCTTCCTGCAATCAAACACGCTTAACTACTTCACGAACGTTAGAAAAAACCCACAGACTCCTACTTGAAATTTTTCAATCATCCCATTCAGCTCCGTTTTAAGAGCAGCGGTCTCCGGATCATCTTTAGGCATCTTGAAATCTTTTTTTTCTTATCCACTGGAAAATTAAACTCAACCAGTTCTTTAAGCTCCGGAGGAAAATGTTGAACTACCAACTCCAAGTAAAATGCCTGCTGTGAGGTGCTTTCAGTAACTCTAATTTAATTAGTTAAATGGATTAAAATTGTTTAAAGGTAGAAATTCTAAATAGTCCCAATAAGTAGTGGACAGAAAGTTGTATATATGTTAAGGCTGGCATGGAAATAAAGCAAAATCAATAGGTTAAAATTACGGCACAATTTCAAGGAGACGCACCGATGTCGAAGATTACATGCAGCGAAGGTACCTGTGCGTATCGATTGCTGCATATTTCCGCAATATTCCAATTTTTTTTTCAAATAAGAGCACTTCCGTTTCAAATACTCAAGTCTGTACTATTTATAATTTGGCCGTAGTTTACCCTCAGTTGAGAAGTAATTCATCTCTCTCTAAATTCTTCACTATTAAGTGAAAAATGCAATATTAAATTCCAGAATATGGTCCATGTATTATTTTGCCATAAATTTTATAACTCTACAGAACACTTAAAGAAAATGGAAATCATATGCTTAAAGTTTGACTTTGGAAATGAGTTCTTTTTTAGCTTTTGATTTGATTTCGGCTGAATTAAAAAAAATGAATCTTATGGTTTACTTAAACATTTTTTAATTTTGTTATAATCAAAATTATTTGACTTATTGGGTTAAGATGTTCTTTTCATAATCATATTATGCGGGATAATTTTTGAAACGAGTACTAAGTAGTTCTAATATATTTAAAACTTTTATTTTATTTTTGTTTTTGTTTTTCTTCTCTTACTCAATGAATGTTCAACTTGAAATTACGAAATAACCTCTATAGAAAAATTCAGGTAACCAAGGAAACTTACTAGACGACGAACTAAGATAATAAAAAAAAAGTACTTTCAGTTTCGTCCAGATCATTGTAGCCATCGCGATCATGCGTAAAATTTCCAACAGAAAAGAAAGTGAAATTGATGCAGTTGATTGGCTACAATCGTGATTTTGGTAAGCACAGCGTTAGATATTTAAATTCGCCACAAGGAACTTTGTAGGCCATTCGTTTAAAAATGAACAAGTTGGTGTGTATGTTATTAAGTATATTTATTAATTCTTCTGTACGAATTGCCTTAACGGAGCATTGTAATGTTATACTAAGTGGTTCAAATTGCGTCGTGATCAATACGATAGGTAATCCTCCCATAGATAGAGATTCCCCTGTCCAATTGTCCTTTTCTACTTTATGCTAATAGTAGCTTTATGTGTTCCAATACTTAATCAAAAGTGATAAATATTTGAAGCATTCCTACACGATGCTAAGCTGAACATTTAAAGATCCTTTGGAGTAAAAGAAAAATCACACGTAACGTTAAGTGTGCAATGTGGTTATTGCAGAAACCACAGCAATAATTTGCCAATTCAGTTACGCGGTAATTTTTTCTTCAAGAGTGTGATTATGGAATTTGAGATCTTTTTTAAGTACTATTGTGTATTCCCTTATAAAACGCTTTATCAATTTCTGCGCGTCAGTGAGAGGTTGTGATTCCCGATTGCATATCAGCAAATCTTGTCTTTAAGCGATTAAAGAATTAAATTAAATTGCTATCTTGGGCCCACTTTATTTTTATATGGTCTGAGAACTGTTTCCTAAATCGTCGAAAAAATGAAGTTAACATTTGTTTTTGCGTTAATAGTTTGTTTTATTAAACCTTTTGCAAATCAACAATGTTATGTTAAATTCCAAGGATTTTCTTGTTATGCTGTTAACGAATGTGGTAATTGTGATGAAATTAATACAAAAGAAATTGACCAATATTTAACAAATAAAAGTTACAAACGCATATAAGTAGTGTTCTTTAAAATCGTGCAATTTAAAATCAGTAATTGCTTTATTCTTTGCTAAACGAAATTTTAACTTTATGCTGTTTGTGCGGCGTTAATCATAACACAAACTTTTTAACTTTTTAGATTATAGGCAAAATTCAATAATCACTAACTCCGAAAACATTCAATATGGAATTCATATAAAAGAAAATTCAAGTAAGTATTCTTAAATATGTCAATTAGTTTAAATTAGTTCTATTTGGCCATGGTTTATTAATTTTATTATTTTATTTAAATAATAGTTTCAATTATTGCACGAAGAAACTGACCTTTCATTCTCCTTAAGTATAGCATATATTCTAGTGTCTTTTTAGAGAGGGATGCTGGTTGTAAATCATTTTGTTGTTATCGTTTTGAACGATAATTGATAGACTTTCTACTATAATAATTAACAAACGGGTAGCCGAGAACGGACAAAGGATAAATAATAATTTTAAATTGCAATCAGTATCAGCTGAATTCCGCCTATTGTGCATTAAATGTTTTAATACTTCTTTTTTGGAAAATCAACGATATCACTTTAAAAACAGTTCTTCAGTGCGAAATTCTAAAGCTGTGGAATGAATGTTTCAAGTGCTTCCATTTTTAATTTTCTTCCCAGAAAAGCCATGGATTTCATAAAATCATACAACTGAGAGATAAATATGGTAACATTCGTGTTATTGGTTTTTTCTTTCCCTTCGAAAAACCTTTCGAAGAAGGGCCTTGGCTGTACAAGGGCGAGTGTGTGTTGAATGTGTGGAACCCTTCTGGCTTGAATCAGCCAAACACGAAACAGCGGCAACACTTGTTTATTTTGATTGTAAATTCTACTTCTAACTGAAACAGGGACGATATTTATAAAAGAAAATATCGATATTTCCCATCAGTATTTGCAAAGTATAAATATTAGAAGACGATATGTCGGGGCTTCTATGTAAATGTAAAAAAGTCGTTTTTTATAACGGTACAAAAAAAACTAACGCTAACTTGGCTATGTTAAAAATACTGCTCGTTAATATTTTAGTTTTAATATCAGCATATCGATACCTCAAAAGAAATATACGATTTTTGCGATAAATCCACAATCTTCTAACATCCCTGGACCAAATAATGTGTTTGATGTTAGACGGCGGAACGCGAGGAGGTTTCGAATTTTACTTGTTAGTTTTGGGTGCCAGTGAAATTAGAGACACCAGATATACTCCGAATTGAGGGGTTAAAAGTCAGAAAGATAACAATAAAAGCGAGTGATGTGCTGAGCCGGAAACTCGTCCGATTCCATCACAACTAGTCGTCAACATGCATTCTCACCGCTTTAGTGCTTTGATAGCTTTAGTGTTAATATTAGTAGTTAGAATTTCGGTAACCAATGAAGGTAATTTGATTATAGTGATTTAAACCTGCGGTGTTAGCTTCCACACCAGTGGGAATTGAATTGAGGCCAACGAGCGCCTGCAGCAGCTTTGCAAGCTCAGCATTCGTTCTGGAAGCCATCATCACTAGAAAATGCACACGGATTGCATTGTTCTCCGTAATTTCTGATATAATTTTCTATTTTTAGAGAGCATAAAAGTGTTCACTGTGGCAACGGAGTCTAATGATGGGTACGAACGTTATATCCGGTCGGCGGAACATTATGGAATAAAGGTATGAGATGCATACATGCAGCTTGCTTACTACTAGTAGAATCTATTTAACGGTCTTGCCGTTAAGGTCGATACACTTGGTTTCGGTACGAAATGGGATGGAGGAAATATGCTAGGAGCCGGAGGCGGCCACAAAGTCAACTTACTCAAAGAAGCACTGGAGCCCTATAAAGATAACAAGCACCTGATTGTTTTATTTACAGACAGGTAAGTTAAGAGTTTTTTCTAAAATCTCTTTAAGCATCAATAAAATATGTATATACAAGGGATTGCATGAATTTTATAATTAAAAAAATGCTAATTTTTTTTCTAGATATTACCTTATATGTACATGGAAAAAATAATATTTTCACTATTGTCTAGCTCAAATTTAGTCCCCTTAATATATTAATTTACTTTAATCCTGCTAAAAAAGTACACCATACAAAATGGATTCAAATGACCTGTACAAGTTTAATGGCAAATCAATAAAATACAGAGTAGGAATTCAACTCACTAGACCCTACTATAGGGTAGGTTAATTCTTAACCAAGATTAGTAAGCTATAGATACTACAGGCGACACGAAATAAAAGATCAGCTGTGTTTAAACCTTTCGTTTGAATTCATACATTCATACGTTTATATCATATTATTGTCTTTATTAATGTAGCATTAACAATAAATCTACAATAAATGTAATTTTAAATTGAAATTTTCCTATGATTATAAAGCGATTTTGCAAGAATCGCTTACTCGCTTACTAGAATTTTCAAGACAACGTGTCGAGAAAGGGTCTTTTATAGTATTTATTTCTATCAATAGTATTATTTTATCAACTAGGGTAGATGTAATTAAAATTACAAGTTTACTCATTACACAGATTTAAAGTTTTGATATGGGTGAAGTTACGCCGTACCTTGCCAAGAAGAGTTAATTTACCTTGAGAATTATAGAAGATTCTTTGTAGCAAGAATCAACTATTCCTAGAGTTTATATTTTAAAAAATTATTCTTCGAATGTAGTACTAGTTTTATTAGAATTAATTCCTACACGCCTTCACCAAGAGATGATTCAAAATCATATACATATGTATTTTTAGTTATGACGTTGTTTTTACATCGGGTATAGGTGAAATTATCAAAAAATTCAAAAAGTCAGGTGCAAAAATACTTTTTGGCGCCGAACATTTTTGTTGGCCTGATGATACCCTGCGTAATACGTACCCTTCAGTTATGGCTCATGCACCTCGTTATTTGAATTCCGGAATGTTTATAGGTTTGTTCATGTGTTTGTTTCATGAATTTATATTACTAAAAAAATATACAGGATATGCCTCCGACATCTACCAAATTTTGCAGTATCCAATTAAAAACGCCGACGATGATCAACTTTATTATACTCGTATATTTCTAAATCCCGATCTTCGCAATAAGCATATAATTAAATTAGACTACAAGTCCGAAATCTTCCAAAATCTTAACGGAGCTGAAGGTTTGTACAAAGGCAAGGATATGAAACAAATTATGTAACGATCTTTCTACAGGGGATGTGAAACTCAATGTCGATGCAGACACCAGAGCTGGTGCTATTCTTAACATTAATTTTATGACCAATCCTAACATTATTCACGGAAATGGACCAAGCAAATTATACTTGAATTCTTTAGCCAATTACTTGGCAGGAACATTTAATGGAGAAGAATGTCGAATTTGCGAAGAAAATAAAATTACTTTGGAGGTAAATCATCGCGCTAAATAAGTTTTAAAATTATGTTCGTATAACTCAAATTTCAGGAGAACAAACTACCAACGATGTCGCTCAGTATTTTCATCGAAAGCGCAGTTCCTTTCTTGAAGGAATTCTTTGAGAAAATAGCTGATATTGATTATCCGAAACAAAACATATTCTTATTTATTCACAATAATGTAATTTCTTTTATACTATTATGTTTATTTAAATGTCCTATAATGAAAATTTTAAGGTGGCTTATCACGAGAATATAGTGCAGGACTTCATAAAACGCTTTGGAAATGAATATAAAAGTATTAAACTGGCAGGTACCGAAGTAAACGAAAGGGAAGCAAGAAATCTAGCAATGTAAATAATTAAGTAAACTGTGTATGTGTAATTATTATTAAGGAATATTTGTGCCACAGAAATCAAGCCATGCTTAGAGAAAGTGACTATTTGTTCTCAATAGACGCTGATGCTCACATTGATGATTCCAGCATTCTTAAAGATCTTATTTCATTCAATAGGTAATGCAAATTTTAAAGCTGGTGAAGCAATATTTACTCGAACTTTTTTAAATAGAACTTTTATTTCTCCGGTACTTGTGAGACCCAATGAGTTGTGGAGTAACTTCTGGGGAGCGTTGAGTGACAATGGATTTTATGCTCGTTCCCACGACTATGTTGATATTGTTAAAGGAAATATGAGGTAAGTAAAATAAAAATGAATTAATGAAAATTTAAATGAACGTACACTTAAAATTAGCGACTTTACCATTAAGAAATAAATTTTGATTCTAGCAATTAAAATAAAACATTTTCACATAATTAAATTCCCAAAAATAAAAGCTTTGATTATATTTCAATGCTTTATTTATTCCCCTTTTATTTTGTCTTTGAACAACTGTAGAAATTGTAGTTTTTCTTGAATAGCTTTAGTATTGAGAAAGATAAGATAAGAATAAAAAATAAAAACAGCAAGAAAAATTATTTATTTTTCATTCTACTGGTAAAATATTAATCGAATGCAATCGAGAAGTCTGTCTTAAAGCTTCGTCGATCTATAGAATACATATTGTCCGCAGTACATTCATAAACACCCGCATCCATTTGAGTGGCTGGATCAATTTCAATTTTCGATTTCACTTTATCTTCTCCGATGTTCCATTCATGTACCTTCAAATAATTCAGTAATGAAACATTACTCAATATAAAACTACGAGTTGTAATTACGTGCATGTAGAGATGCTGGAATATTTCAACTCCATCTTTGTACCACGTAATATGAGGTCGAGGATTACCCTTTGCGACGCAAAGAAACGCTATTTTGTGGCCCAATACATACTCATAATCAAAATGTGACGCTTGTATGATTTTTGCACCCTTAAAGCAAATAAGTTTAGTACGAAGGAAAGTTATAAGCGTTTCGTTACATTATTATTGTTGTAGTATTGATCTGATTCGGGGTCCCTGTATTTTCCAGTAATGGGCAATCCTATTTGTACCTGTAAAGTAAAACCTACTTAAAGGTACAACTCCAGTAGCATTATTTCTTGTAAATCCTCCGTAATTTGTTTCAAACCATTTCAAGTATATTTTTTTTCCAATTATGAGAGCAATTTTTCTATTTCGCTTTAATACAAAAGGTGGCTTGGCTTAATAATTTTTGTTGTCGTCCGCCACTTACGAAATATTATCTAGTATTTAAAATTAGTTGCGGCAGCTGTAAATTTAATACAACTAAATAAAATCACAAAAAAAAATTAAAAATTTAGGAAATTTGATGGTCAGCAGATTTCTTGAGTTGCTACAACGCCACGAAAGATAACTAAGGAATTTATTTTTTTAAATCTCAGCATATCGCACAAATTTATACTCTGTGACTTTTACTATCGCCAAGAATATAACGCATTTTAATATATAATAAGTTTTGTTTTGTATTAACTGATTTGATTGTTTCAGTTAATCATTAAAGATCTCAAACCAGTTTAATTTTTTTATCATTTTTTTTTTTTGGATAAAACTCATGTTTTCACAGCACTGGCACTTTTTATCCTTAATGTTTTCGCGAAATGTCGTTGAATGTATGTTACTATAAAACCACAGGATTTTGGTTGAATACTATTCTTGAGTAAGAGCAATTCGCGACATTAGTTCATTTGAATTTTCACTGAATTATTATAAAAGAAAAGAAATAAAAACCTACTCGGGACTTCGTTCTTCCTCGGGTTCGGCCTCTACGAGCAGAACTATAACTTGCTAATAAGAGTATAGCAATGGTAATTAAAATTATTTTGCGATTCATCGCGTACTTGGTTCAACTTGAGCCGCCTCACTACGTATTGCTGTGACTGAACATACTAAAAATTAACTGCAGAAATAAATTTGTTTAAACAAGGTATCAAAACTTGTCGCGTCTCAATTGCCGCTCTCTTTCATTTCATATATGGTGGGATTATATTGTCTAGATTAAGTAATTGAGTCAATTGCGTTTTCGCGTTTTATTTTTACTGTCAATTATTGGTCCATTACTACAGAAAGGGAACTTTTTTATACAGCTTAAAGAATAGGGTATCTAAAACATCCGTGTTAATTCTAGTAGTTGATCATAATATAATCGGTGCGAAATCCTCTGCGATCGATGGCATATTGATTATCAGCTTGGCACTCATAGTAACCTTAACCAGAAAAGAAAATAATAATTAATTTTACTAATTTTATAACAATGTTAAAGGAGGAAATGATAATTAATTAATTAAATTTACCTGCATCCATTTGAGTTGTAGGATCTATCTCCATTTTAGATTTGATTATATTGTTTCCAATTGTAGATTCATGCACCTAAATTAATAATTGTAAATTGAGCGAAATTGTTTTAGAATTGAATTTAAAAGAAATATGCGGGACTTGAAGAATTTAAAATGTAATACCTGGAAAAATCTGTGCTGATATAATTCAACTCCATCCTTAAACCATGTTATTATTGGTCTCGGTACACCTATAAAACAAACTTTGATTATTATTTACCTTATGAAGCCGTTTTTTTTCAATATTGTTGTGCCAAAAGGGAATGTCATTTAGGTCTCACTAAATTTTATAAAGAACTTATATTTACTTCTGCAAGCTGAAAAGTCTGAAGCCATGCTTTATATAAATACGGGTTCTGTCACAATGATTAACCATCACTGTAGTATTATTTGTTTCAGAAGTAGACAATATAGGATGTATAAACAATTGTAGTAAATAAACAGGCCATTTACGCATATAATCGTAGTAATATGGAAATTTGGTTCACATTTTAAAAACTACATATCACACTTTCATTTGCACAGTACAGTAATAAGATTTTACTAATTTAGAACAATATGATCGTTTGTTTTTCAAAATAACTCAACTGACCTTCTACAGAATTGTATTATTTCTAAAAACCTAATTGACACTGTTCTAGAAACGTATGCAGCAGCATGCGTTAAAGCGCGTATCACTTGGTGGAATAGGGAGGCAATACCAAATGTGTGTATTAGGGCCATTCAAAGAGACTTACCTTGTGCCATACAGAAGAATGTAATTTTACGACCAAGCATGTACTCTAGTTCGAAATGAGATGATTTAATTATTTTCGCCCCCTGAAAAGAGCAACAAATTTGACTATATGAGTACTGAGTGTTGTGCGGCTTTCCCATACGTGTTCATTATCGTAATAATTGGCGGCATCAGGCGTGCGATGTTGAATTACTATGGGCTTTTTCCCTGTGTAATTCCTCCGTATATTTCGACCTGGGTGTCTATCTAAATACAATAATCATAAACTTATTACATGACTTGTTTTATTCTCAATTTTAACACTTACGTTGACCGGAAATCCCAGCACTAAACAATATGAGTATAGCAAAAAATATACAACATTTCATTTCGAATAGGTCTTGAGGTTTTGTTACAGACGGCGCAAAATCAAGTTGATTTAAACCAGAGTCTTTTAGTACTTAACGCCTACTAAATGCGATTTGCGGCGGCAATTTGATCAACCTTTACATGCAACAATTTCATTTCTTATGTGGTGTCATTCACACTGAAACAAATTGAATTAAATTTAGTTCTTGAGCTTTTGAACGCTATATAAACGTTCCTTGCAGTATTGTTATAATAAAATATGTAGAAGATTACAAAAATTTAATAAATGTGTCGTAATAAAGTCAGTTGAATTACCTCGTTATTTTTAAATTATTCAATTCCTCCAGTTCTTTTTTAAGTTACTTCAGCATTCATTGTAAATATTCAGTTTATAAATGTTCCAGAGAGAAAATAACATTAAAAAAAAATAATAATAAAATATATATATTTATATACAAACAAACATTTAAATTACGCATTGTATACTTAAAATCAACAATGAATGTGTTGTTTCTGCGACAATGTAATTTTGTTAAACTGCTAGTCTATTAAAATATCCTTTTGTGATTTTCCTTTAGGGGAATGTGGAACGTGCCTTATGTATCCGGATGTTATTTAGTTAAGAGAAAAGCATTTGATAAAATGTCTTTTAATCATAAAACTTTTGATCCTGATATGGCACTTTGTGAACAAATGCGTAAAGAGGTATTATGTGTAAAGTATTTAGTAGTGTTTATTATGAAAACTCGAATTTTTCAGAATATTTTTATGTACATTACCAACACCAAATATTACGGTCATCTAGTTAATAACGATAATTTTAATACCGACCTGGTGAGACCAGACTTTTATACGCTTATGTCCAATCAACCAGACTGGGAGAAAAGATACATTCATCCTGATTATATAGAGCAATTAAAGCCGAAGTATAGTCATAAACAAGTATTACCTGGAACAGTCTCAATATTCAAAAAATATATTATTTATATTTTTAATTGTAGCCGTGTCCTGATGTTTACTGGTTCCCTATTGTAACGGAAGAATTCTGCAAAGATCTCATTGCTATTATGGAGAATTATGGCAGGTGGTCTGATGGTTCGAATCAAGTTAGTAAAATACACAACGTTCCTATAAAACATTATTAGACATTCAAATGCTTTTCTAACAGGATAATCGATTGGAAGGAGGCTATGAAGCTGTCCCCACCAGAGATATTCACATGAACCAAGTAGGATTGGAGAAGATGTGGCTCTATTTCTTGAAAATTTATGTTCGTCCATTGCAAGAAACTGTATTTACAGGATACTATCATAACGTAACTAAGACTACTAACTATTCTAACTATTAGCTTATATTAAACGCTATTCCTATTTTTCAGCCACCAAAATCACTTATGAACTTTGTTGTGCGGTATAGACCTGACGAACAGCCTTTCCTTAGACCACATCATGATTCATCTACTTACACCATCAATATTGCATTAAATCGTGTTGGGATTGACTACGAAGGGGGCGGATGTAAATTCCTAAGATATAATTGCTCTGTAACAGCCACTAAAATGGGTTGGATGCTTATGCATCCTGGTCGCCTTACTCACTTTCATGAAGGTCTAAGAGTTACAAACGGTACTAGGTATATTATGATTTCTTTTGTGGATCCTTAAACTTTAACTACCTTATATGTATCAACTAATTCCTTTTCTTGGAAGTGCAACCAAAAATATGTTAACTTTTACGTACATAGTTTACATACTAGTAAAAATTTTTATATTATGACATAGTTCTTTTAAATTGGTGTTCGTGGAATAGCAAGATTTTGAATTTGCATCCGCTACATAGCAATCATTTGAGCAGTTTGTTGTCAGGTGTTGAAGAGAAGTAGTTGTAATTTTTATAGAGGTATAATGAAATTAAGACTTCTTAATTCCTCAGTGAAATTATTTAGAAATGCGGTGTATTCGAACATGGTACGTTGCAAATCTTAAAGTCATGTAAATTGTGTACCAAGTTATTATTGTAAAATGGAAATCGAGGGCTCTAATCTGACTTCACTAATCACGGACATTTTTTGTGCAACATCACGTTTCTACAAGTACCCCTCTAATTATATCTGATGTTATAGGTCCTATAATATAGAAGGTTTCATAGGGAAACGGCAATTTTTAGAGTAATTTATTTCATTGCCACTTTCGCCAGATCTTGTGAAGCCCAGTCTTCGATAAATCTCCTTACAATATACTATCGTATGTTTGTATACCATATTTCTAGTCGACAGTAGTATTAAAGATATTGTAAATTTTCTGCATTCAAAATTCTCGCATTGCTTAAAACGACTCTCATCTTGGGTTACACTTATGTCTACTTAATATTTTATGAATCTATACTGAATGCAATGGATCTTCAGGGCGCTCAACGGTAACCACACCGTTATTTATTTAATCGCTTATCGGCACATTGCTGCATAGTCCTATTTAGGTTGATCCATCGACGCCTTGTAATGCCTCTTTTTCCATGTCGTCGTGACTTCAGAGCGGCTGTCTTAAATAAAAGGATTTTAAAGAACACGTTAAAAAATTCGTTTTTAACTTAATTCAGTTAGCATGGGACATCCTGCAAACTATCTTATGATAGATCCTCCAAGTTCTCCTACAACTTGTGTATAGATTGACTTATTACACCATAGAAAACAAATAAAACGCAAAGCTACACTTTTCACCCTTTATTCTACAAAACAATTATTACAACGAATGTCCTTACTCCACTTTTGCCAGAATATCAGATTCCCGGAATAAGTGATATTCCTTGTTATCTTCAATTTCAACCTAAAAAAGAAGAACATTAGAAAACTCTTAGGCAGTTATTAAGCAATACGAGATGGCCAAGAAACATCGTTATTACATAATCATGAGCACGTTAAGTTGTAAAACATGCTGCAATGGCTTACCTTGGTTCCCCCGAATTCAGGCAGAAGTACTGAGTCCCCAACTTTGACCCCTAGTGGTATGTGTTCCCCTTTCTGGTTGTGAATGAACATTAGTAAATCAAATGACGAAATAAATGCATTTCTTACGTTATTCCTAGATCCTGGCCCCACAGCTACCACAGTTCCCCTCAAGACTTTACCCTGAGCCTTTTCTGGAATAACAATACCCCCCTTTGTGGTCGACACTGCTTCTGCTCTTTGTACTAGGACTCGATCCAAGAGTGGAATGAGCCTTCGAACCGCGTTTGAAGCCTGGAAATGGAAACTTCCTCAGTCACATGTAAAGGATTCATACTCGAGTAATATCAAATTATATTAAATTTCTTGTGCACAATACTTTTAAAATATATTGTGAGATTAATTTGATTCTCTATTCACGAAATCTTACCATTTTCTCACAAAATTAAACTACTTTACAAGTCACTGAGTAACCGGCAGACTTCCACCCCTAGCGCAACTTCCAGAATATTTCACAGACTACTTGATAACCTCACAAGCCCGAAAGAAGAAGATTATAGAATTTAAGTCATAGAGGAACTATTTAGAAATGAAGTGGCCTGTAACAGAAAGTGTCTGGGCTACGAACATTTTTATTTTAAATAAATAAATCGTAAACGTAGGCTACTGCGTTCTTGCTTCTGCAGAATATATACTAAAATTGGAATGTGGGCTATAGAAAAATGGTAAATTCAGAGCGAACAAGATCACTTTTTTCAACAAACAGGACAGAGTCATGATTTGCAAATATTAAAGATGCAAATCTGAGTAGTTTAGTCCCCGTCCCCTTTACATGAGACTATTAAGTAAAACCAAGCTAATATTTTTGTTTCATTTTAGCATTTCCAATTAACATATGAATACTCGCAGTTAATTTTATACAGTCGAAATTCCAAAAACATGTAAGCTAAATCGTTCTTGATCCTAGTGGGATTCTGGTGATCTAAGTATGAGCAGCACGTGCTACGTAGCCCCCACGCCATAACTACCTTTTTTCAGCCAAAAACATACAAAACACCACGAGCTGACGTCTACTTTACAAATTTATTACTATTTGTCCCTACTTAGCAATTTTATTAATTCCAAATACATTATTATGTACACTTTTCTCATTAACGCCAGAATAACCTTCAGTCACTGCTCTTTCTCGGCAAACTTTAGCTAAGGTTTCAAACGACTTGGGTTCCCATATCGCCAAGTCAGCGAGCATTTTCCTGAGGGATTTAAAAAATTAACGTATAAAATTAACGAACTTCAATTAATCATGCCTATTGAGCAGAATATTTGTGCGAGAAAGTCCTTCTTGAAAGCACTCAGATGATATCCCATATTGCCCACAAGCGGCGTCCACCCTCATTTGCCATAGCTATAAAAACACTTGTGATTTAATTGGCAACATATCATTTATCGCATTTACATTTTTCATCTCCTCTTTCTTAAGCTTCCTCCCGCTTGTAGCATATGCAAGGGCTCTGTAGACATTTCTGACGGCGAGCGAAAAGCAGTTCCTGGGACGACCAATATAGTGCTGGAATTCGAATTATAACTGAGTTATATAATTCTATGTTGTAAACATTACCGCTGATAGTTTTAGTATTTTCCGCTTTCTCCAAATTTCATCAGGACCTCTTGAACGAACAAAATTGCAAACAGTAGTAAAGACCATAGCGGGGACGATCAGCTGTGGTCTACCCAATCCTAGTGACACTCCCTTCTTCTTTTTCGCAATAGAATTAAGAATCTAGTAAATAAAAAGTGAGGCGTTTAATAAGCAATTTACAGTAAGTTTTCTTTGGGCACTATAAACTAAGTATTTTGGTATAGAAATGAGAAAAATTTAATTTTGAGAAAGCTGAATAGATATACTTTGATTTTTGAGCAAAACTCAAATTCGACTGTATTGAAAATTCGCCCACCGCGAAATTTCATATCAAATGTTTCACGGATAAAATCCGTAATAGTTTTGACCGCATAAACATAAGGTGTGAGACCGAACGTATGAAACCATGGGTTAAGGTGAGATGGCAGTACCAAGCGGTTGGGAAATGTTAGAGCATGCGTATATACGTGCTTCCCTTCCAAACGCTGCCAAGTTCGTTGTCTATATTGATGTCAAAGTCAAGAAAGTGAAAATTTAGTAGAAAAGTGTTTGGATTTTAGTTGTTGGACGCGGAAATTGAAGCTAAGAAATAAATAGAGGCAGCAATATGGAGGAAATGCAAGAAGCTGAAGAGCAAGTGTCTAAGGACGCTATCGAAGAGTCGAATCCATACCAAAGCGAAGGGGATGTAGAAATGGAAAATGGGGACCAAATTGAGGGAGAAGCGCGTGATGAGGGGGATTTCAAAGGCGTAGCTCGAGGATCATTTCGGTATGTGCATATTGTGTCTGTAATTAATTACTTAAAGTGGTTACTATAGGGGGAGGCCATGGAGTGGTGGGAATGGTCCACGTCCGCGAGGCAGAGGATACGGACCAATGGGACCCGGGCAAATGCGAGGCAGGGGTGGGCCCGGACCTGGTCCTTTCTTCCGGGGTAGAGGTGGTCCAGGACCACGTTTTGGGGCTCCAAACTTTGATCATAACTGGCAACAGCATGGAAACGGTGGCCCTGGATTCAATCCAAATTTTAATGCGCCACCGATTGAACTCTGGGTAGAAACAAAGTCAGAAGATGGGAAGCCTTATTATTATCACGCTATCAGCAGAGAAACCACATGGACCAAACCAGAAGGGCCCAATATTAAGGTGGTCACACAAGCTGAAGTAGAAGCAATGAATGCAAAAAATCAACAAAGTCAAAACCCAGCAGAAAATACAGCTAAAGATAAACCTCCGGGTGGAACTGGTACTCCTAAAAATATGCCTGCAACAGGGAAAGATCAGGAGAGTTCTGAGATAATGGTTGCACCAGTGAATAATAATGCCCAAACCAAAAAACCAGAGTTGCCGCAAACAAACGCTGCTGCTCCTCCTCAACAACCAAATTTCTTTCCCGGCGCACCGCCGCATTTTGGAGGCCCTCCATTTGGAATGCCGCCTCCAGGATATGGTGGCTATCCTCCTGCACCTTGGATGCCTTGGGCTATGGCAAATAATCCAATTCAAGAACCGCCGGCTAAGAACCTGATTATAAAACCAGGTGTAATCGACCCAGCAGTAATAGCGCGAGCGGCGGAGTGGTCAGAACATAGAGCTCCTGACGGCAGGCCATATTACTATCATTCGGGGAGAGGAGAAAGTGTTTGGGAAAAACCACAGGCTATAAGGGACCTTGAAGGTATTTTAAATGCATATTCATACAGTTGCGCTCAGGTTTAACTTAATTGGTTTTAGCTGCTCGTATGGCTGCGCATTCAGGTGCCGCCCCACAAAATGTAGTGCCGCATTCAGTAAGTACAGCGCCTTCTCTAATTGGACAACCGCCTATAATGACTACTGCTGTGCCAATAACTGGTACACCCATGTTTGACCAAGTTGCTTTTGCAGTAAAGCCCCATAGCGATGTTAATATTCCAAAACTTGATGTAGTTGCTGATGAAAGCACAGATGCAAAAGTAGCAAAACGAAAAGCGGATCAGGATAAAAAGAAGAAAGACGAAGAGGAAAAATCCAAACAAAACACTAAACCCGTGGATAAAAGTCGACCTGTTTCCAGCACCCCAATCGCAGGAACACCATGGTATGAAGTTTGTGGGGACAAGTGATGTATATTTATTGAAAAAAACTAATTCCAGGTGTGTTGTTTGGACTGGCGATGGACGTGTCTTCTTTTACAACCCTTCAACTAGGACTTCTGTGTGGGAACGTCCGGAAGATTTATTGGATAGAGCAGATGTCGACAAAGCAGTTGCTACTCCTCCCGAACAAGTTATGGGAGTTCTACAACAGGAAAAGAAACCTGAAAATACGGTTACGATAGACATCAAGAGCCGAACAGAATCTGAGTCGAGTGTGGAAGAAGTTCCTCAAAAGAAGTTAAAAACAGGTAAATGTCCTTTCTTGAAAATGTATCAGTTTAATTACACTAGTTTTGTGCAGAAACTAAGAATGAGAAAAAACCATCTGCGGAAGTGGCAAAAGAAGCAGCAATTGAAGCAGAAGTGCGTGCTGCTAAGGAGCGTGCTCTTGTGCCGTTAGAAATTCGCGTAAAGTCATTCAAGGAAATGTTACGAGAAAAAGATGTAAGTAACAAATATATAAAAGACATTAGTAATTGCTACAGCATATTGCTCCATTGTGATCACTTTAGGTGTCGGCTTTCAGTACTTGGGAAAAGGAACTGCATAAGATAGTTTTTGATCAGCGATACCTGCTTTTGACTTCGAGGGAACGGAAGCAAGTGTTCGAGAAGTACGTTAAGGAACGTGCTGAAGAAGAGCGAAAGGAGAAGCGAAATAAAATGAGACAAAAACGAGACGATTTCAGAAGACTTATGGAATTTGCAAATTTGCATGGAAAGTACGTATATTGTTATATAAATAAAATCGCTATTAAAAATACAAGCTACCTTATTCGTACAGATCGTCATTTAGCGATTTTACTTCAAAGTATGGTAAAGATGAAAGGTACAAGGCCATTGAGAAAGTAAGGGAACGGGAAAGTCTTTTCAATGAATATATAATAGAAGTACGCAGAAGGGAAAAGGAGGAAAAGTTAAACCGAAAGGAACAGGTTAGTAAATGTAAACTCCTATTAAAAGACCATTGCTTTTTTCGTCTTTTGGTATAATTAAATGAACACTGTTTAGTCTGTTAGATCATTTAATTTTATCTAAAAATGTTTAGATTTTGATCTGTATGAATTTACATGGAATTGTTCGACGTACCAGCTGCTATCTTCAACCCATGCACGCCTGTTGTTAAATATACTCAAGGTGAACATTCATCCACCCATCAGGTGTGATCTCTGATAACACGGAAGTTGATGACGTCGTATGTGCTGTCTTTACTTTGTTACAAGTGTTCGTGTTCGATTGTAAAAGGCTGATCTAGAAAATGGTACATTTCGTTTTCGAAGAACCATTGTAAAAGCTTTTAATGAAGCTTTTCAATTGACAAATGAAAGTTTGATTTAACAGGACATTTGATTGCTTTGTTTGATAACTATATTCTTATAATGTATGCTGATCAAGTGCGGCTGTTAAATCAAATTTCGATTTTTAGATATTCTCAACGTCCGTTGTCCGTCCGTCTAAATTTAATGCTTCGATATTTCAGAAGAGGACAAAGTCAAAGATAACAGTTGCATTTAAGCCCCAGTACGCATTTTACGTTACATACTATAACCACTTATAACCTTTTTGTAAATAATAAGTCATATTGCCATTACTGCACCCTAATACAAAATTTTTGTTAATTTTAGATAAGAAAAGATTTCATAGAAATGCTCCGTGAGCGAGCTGATATTGACCGCCACAGCAGGTGGCAAGAAGTAAAGAAAAAACTAGAATCAGATTCCAGGTATCGTGCTGTGGAAAGCTCGATATTACGGGAAGATTACTTTCTTGATTACTGTAAGATTCTAAAGGAGGAGAAGAAGAAGATGAAAGAAAAAGAAAAGGATCGTGATCGAAAGGACAAGAAATCAGACAGGAAGGAGAAACGAAAGAGCAAAGAAAAAGAAGTCGAAAGTGAGGTAGTCGAAGACAAAGAGCAAAAGAAAAAGGAGGAAAATGTGAGTTAAAATGTTACCTAATTTTTGAGGTAGATTTTAAGGAATGCTTCTAGGAGGACGGTGAAACTGTTCATACATCGGAGGATGAACTGGAAAGGCAGCAAAAGGAGAGGGAGAGACAATTAAGAGCAGAACAAAGCATCAAAGAAAGGGAAAAAGAGGTAAGATTTCCTTAACAATTTTTTAAAAATCTGCATAATTTAAAGCCATACAGTAAAAAGTTAACAAAGCATATAGCAACAAAAATTCAAATTCAAAAGAAGGCTATACACATTCCAGGGAATAAATGTTAGTTATTATTTTGTACTAATTTTAAGGTACAAAGAACACTTGCTAACCATTTGCGTGATCGTGATAAGGAACGGGAACATCATAAGAGGGACGAAGCTATCAGGCACTTTAGTGCTCTTTTAGCAGATCTTGTCCGAAATGCAGACTTAACCTGGAAGGAAGTTAAACGACAATTAAGAAAAGACCACAGGTGGGAACTAGTAGAAAATTTAGACCGAGAAGACAGGGAAAAGTAAGCACCTTTGCTAGTAAACTGTTCGCAAAATTGTAGAAACCCATTTGAATTTCTAGAATTTTTAATGACCACATAGACTCATTGATGCGTAAAAAACGCGATAAATTCCGCGAAATGTTGGATGAACTGCCAAATTTAACACTAACCAGTTCTTGGAAGGAGATCAAAAAGTTAATTAGAGAGGATCCTCGGTATTTAAAATATAATGACAGTGAAAAGGTATTAACTTAAAAGATTGTGTTTGTTCATTGTGTAATAATTTCATCATAGTGTGAGCGAGAATTCCGAGATTATATTAAAGACAAAACTATAGAAGCTAAAACCTTTTTACGAGAGTTGCTACAGGAATGCAAATTGATCACTCACAAAAGTTTTGAAACATACCAAGAAAATCCAAACCATTTAAAGGACATTGAGGAAATCCTTAAGAATGATAAGAGGTAAGGAGTAATTCATCATCTTCATAAAGAAAAATAATTACACATTTCTTGTAGGTACCTAGTTCTGGATCACGTGACACAGGAACGTACCCAGATTATATTGTCGTATCTTGAAGATTTACATAAGAGAGGACCGCCACCTCCGCCTACAGCAAGTGAATCTACAAGAAGGAAATAAATATTCTTCATTCGTTTGGTCTTGCATTTGTGTAATGGATAGAAAATGAAATAAATGTATTTCTTTTAATGTAGAAATCATTCAAAATACAAGTAAATTAGGTTATTTTAAATTTGTTTCACTTCAATTACAAATGCTTGTTTGCATCTAAATTTTTGAATTATGGTCCTACTGAAACTATGTTTGATGTGCTTAATAATAAGGAAAATGATAGAAAATCTGTTCTTATCTCAAGGGGCATTGACATGCACAATACCAAGTTGTATACGATGGCGGGAAGTTGTATTTTAATTTAATTTAAAGATAAATAAATAAGTGACATTTTATCACCGAATTCTATATATTACAACGGAATGGTGCTTTCTTCAAAGGAATACCAGTCGGTCCGTCCGTATATTCACAAAAATGCAGTCCAATTCTCTTTAAGGGATGGCATTTACTTTTTGGATTTCCCCATTTCCCTTTGAAGTATAGCCATTCAGGAAATAAAGATTTCTCTGGAAAATAAAATTTGTTTTTATTGATAAATCTAGTTAAAACTAGTAGTTTAAATTTCTCAAATCCTCAACTCTTGATTTACACGATAGGCGTGTATGACGACTTTTCGGGAAAATTTAAAAAGGTGATTCTGGTGTTTTACTTACGCATTCGTAGATTTTCGTAAGTAATCTGGACATCTTTCCAGGTGTACCAAGGTGTTCCGAAACCATTAATATCATAAAGTTTCGCAACTCTTACAAACCGGTGTTTGCCCGGTGCGGTCCATAATCCATGCGAACCCTATAAAAACATCAACATGGTAATTAATATTATATGCTGTAAACATGCCGCAATTTTAACTACCTGGGCTGCGAATAAGACTGGATGGTTTGAAAATGTTGTTACTGTTTTGGGAAAATTAGGCTTTTGCAGAATGCCTTTTCTTGTTTCTTGACTCCGAAATTCAAAAGAATCCGTAAGGCTGTTGTAAGAATAGTACGCTCCAGCATCATGAGCTGAGACGTACATGGCCTCGGGTTCAGCAAATCCCGAAAACAATAAACTCATGTGTTCCCAGTCTCCTACATGACTACCAAAATCTTTTCGAGATCCAACACATGTACCGAAAACCATCGGAATTGGGAATCGACCAAAAGGTCCTAAATTAAGTGTGCAAACTTCTTTACCCTAAAAATATTATTGAACACTTTAGTCATTATCAATCATATTTAAAAACCTGACTGTATGGGTAGAACATCCA
The DNA here is from genome assembly GCA_001932985.1 of Proctacanthus coquilletti. Taxonomy (NCBI): domain Eukaryota; kingdom Metazoa; phylum Arthropoda; class Insecta; order Diptera; family Asilidae; genus Proctacanthus; species Proctacanthus coquilletti. Next base: position 230,637 of record MNCL01000071.1, read on the forward strand.
GTAAGTAACATGAAAGGACGGGAGTTTGTTCACGCGTGAGGCAAGAATTTCATTCCCGGTTATTTTATTATAAATGTTTTCGTTTGTAAACTTTACATTATCTACGATATTTGCCATAAACTGATTGTTTTCTTTTGTTTTATGCACTTCTTGTGAAGTTGATTCGTTTAGTTGTTCAGTATTTCTTTTGATTCTCATAATCACTTGGTTTTTCGGTGGACTATTCTCAGGCTTTTCATCATAAAATACTGGTATGTATGGTCTCTCCGTGGTTAAGTCTAAAAAAATATGGATTACTTAGACAAAGGAACTATTGTAAATGCTTAAAAATTAGTATATGAATGTTGAAAAGAACCTGAGTTATTTTTTTCACTGGAGTTACAAATACGCACTACTGCGTATATTGGCACAGGGTATTTATTAGGATCTCTCCCATATAAAAATGAAGTTGAATTTTCCAACAGCTTCTCTGCAAAAATATAACGAGTTAGAAAAACGTACATAATCACTGCTAATCACATACCAATTTCAATATTCGTAACTAGATATGTTTTTTCGGAAGAATCACCTGTGGGTATTTTGTAATCAGGGATGAAAATGGTATTCTTATTCATTTTAAATCTCCAGAAAGCTTTTGAACGTTCCGCGTGAACATTCTTGAGAAATTCGTCAACTCCTAGAGGCATAAATTTTTCATTGGGTGCTAGCCATACCAAAGGAGACCATTTCCTAATCAACGTCTCGACTAAAATGTTATGTATAATGCACCGTTTAAAAGGAGGGGCTAAAACTTGTAGTACAAACAATTAATTATTTATCTACGCTTAGTTAGTATTTAAAATAATAGTGAAACTTTGTTGAGTCCGCCAAATTTTACGTTGAGCATTTTAAACTGCTTTCCTCATAGTTATGTTTTTTACAAAACACTGCATTAGGTCATTCATTTTTTATAAAGTGTGTTTTCCGTAACAGTTTTCCATAATATTTTTAAGCAAAGATTATTTTAATAAAACGTTGCTATGATGTAATTGAAATGTGAAGATGTGCAGGTGTAATAACAGTAATTCGAAAAATTACGAAAGCATAATTTCATTTCTGGTGCCGTTTTTAAATTTCGAAACAACTAAAAAGTAAATATTCCCTTACATCTACAGGCAGTGAATGTATTCTTTCACTACACTTTCTAGCTCCATTAAATCTTACCTACTTCCTTTTCGCCTGACGAAAGTCTTCCCGTCTTTGGATGTGGCATAGTTGGGGTAATTATCCATAACAAAGTCACTATTACACGCATTAATTTCGAAAGTACCATGTTGCAAGGTCACTAAAACTGGTGTTGATTTTGAGCAATTTCAAAAATTTCTTGAAGCTCATCACATGACTGGACCAGTTCACTCTGTAATTTAACTCTTCGAAGAAATTCTAAGCACTGATTACTTATCATTTGTAAATTTTAGTAATCAAAACTATGAATAACACAGAAAGGTGAAAATCATAAAGTATGTTCCCATTTCGCGCTTTGGAGAAATGTTTTCATTCTAGCTTTTTTCCTAATTAGCAAAACATTCGATGGAAAGCTCTGGCCTCAGACCAAAGTTAAGATAAATATGTTGCTAGAATGTAAGTTAATGGCACATCTCGAAGACGACGTGTGAAAAACTAAAGAAGACTGAGGAAGCGAATGCCTCACTCACCTGAAGAAGTAAGAAAGGCCAATACATGCCGATTGATATGGTTAAGTGCGCCGCTATCTCCTGCACTCTCTTTACTAACCATCACCAACCCGCTGGCTGAAGTCAACATTGAATAATTGACCCTTACTCCAAGCTGCGAATAGACGTTTTGTTGCTTTTTGAACTATGAATTGCACTTACCTAGCCACTTTTCGGCTGGTAGCATGTACCACTTCTGCTGTTAGTTTTTATCAAGTATATGGTACATAATTTCAGTTTCTTCTTCGCAATGAGTTTTAACTATTCTAGTCCAAAATTAATAAATGAATTTCTGTTACTTGTTTTCTAGCCCAGTGTATTAATTTCAGTTATAGTTCAATTTTAACAGAAAGTATGCATATAATGAAAATAAATTCTTAATCTCATCATTCATGAATATTTTTTACACTTTATTTGGGTACTTCAGTTTTAACTAACAATAAGTTAAGTTATAAGTTTTAACTAACAAGAATTTCTATAGGTATATTTATCTCTAAGAATACATGGTGTCTAACATCATGGGAAAAGAGAAGGGAAAACGAACAAAAACTCAAAAAATAAGATCTACCTCATCTTTTAACAAAGTTATAGTACATTTTGAATTATTTCTTAGCAAAGATTAACCACTTTTTTCGTATAAGTTTTCAAAAACTAAGTGAATTCTTGCAAATTTTTCGGAGCTATACATTAAAATATGACAAAAAGATTTTTGTAACATTTTTTATATACCAAGTACCTTTTGTAGTATTTTTATATAATTTTGTAGTTATTTGTTTAGACTCAGAATTACAGAAACAAAAATCCAACATGTTTTAAAAAAATTAAAAGTAATTTATTTTTGTCTAAAACTGTAACTTTGTAAATTGTTTTATTTATTACTTTTTGAATACTATCGGCCAACAGCTGCTATATATTACTAAACAAAAAAATTATTTCTCGCTATTTCATTGTATTTCTTTTCTTATCTCAGTGCTCTTCTGTTATTCTGCCCAGCTTTTTTAATAACTAAAAATACACATTTCGATAAAAACGCTTAATTCAAATTGTAAAAGTAACTTATAGCCATATCAAGATACTTTATTCCAAAAATAATAATATACAATAAATTCTCTTATTCTTTATACCGCTGAAACAGAACGCTTAAAGTGCATATTATTATTAAATATGTGCTTCAATAATTGATCTTTAACAACCTAATTATTAAAAATATAATCGTATTTCTAGCCTCAATCCTAAACATTCTATAAAACACAAGTACAATGTGTAACGAAAATAAGTGACCTTTATGCAGTGTTCCGATACTGTGAAACTTCGAGTCTTATATTAGCCCATTTCTAGCAATTATTGATTAAACATATCTCCCAAATGACAACGTACAAGTAACTCGCCTAAATATCACGTAGTAGCTCCATCACAGCTCCATCATGAGTATTTTAAGTAAAACTGGTCTAGTTCCTATACAAAAAAAAAATATCTTTGAAAATAATGAAAAAAGAAAGGTAACAAATAATTTATATTCAAGTAACTCAATAAATAAATCTATGTTTACATTTCTAGACAAAATTTGATACGTTCGTTCTCTCTAAAAACATCGCCCGGCCGGTTGAATTTGCCATCCGTCCATTTGGTGGTCTATATAATCCTTATTCTAAGTTCTGCTCTGTTCTGTGCAACCACCCCGCTCCGAGTGCCGTAAGAGATGTTATCAAGCAGGTTAAGGATACTTGGGTAAGTAGCAAATACTCGAGTTCTGCATTTAATAGAAGATATTAGTTCTTAAATGAAAAGTAGTCATCAGAAGGGAAGAACTTCTATGCCACACGTAAGGAGAATTTCGAGGCAGCAAACTTCGATACGTCTGGACATATTCCAGAGGAATTATTTCGGCGTTATACTGACACTGATTCACGGCCATTAACTCCGTCACCAGCAACTACAAGCATTCGCACGAAGACCAGTGCAGGCTCGTTTCTAAATGCTAGAAGATGTTTTACTCCTGAACCCGGCAATGAGAGCACAAACAAAAGGAAACAGCTTATATTGGATCTGAGGCAGGTTTCTTAGACTACAAATGGAATTATTATTAACTATGTACCCTTAGACGAAGTCATAGCCAAGAAACTGTTTTCTGGAAAGCGTCTTCGGAAGTATCTCAAGGAGTACAAGGAGACTCACAGTCGGCAGTAACTGTGGTTGAAGAAAAACCAAGAACACAATCTGCAAGAAACGAGCAAGCCAAAAAAAAGGTAAAGAATTGATGGTAGGGAAACTTGGTTCATTAGTGCTATTGTTTTTTAACACGATCTGTCTGATTTGCATTTCAAAATTAACTAAAGGTTCCTTTTATCTAATTAAATAGCAATCTACAGCTACTGCTAATGAGGAACAACCGCCTGTTGACAGTACCCCCCAGCAAATTTGCATCAATGAAAAAGATACTAGCGAGCAAGAAGCAATGCAAAGGCGCGGTAAAAAACGAAAGAAATCGAAGCAGCATTCAAGTAAGGAGCAAAAAAATAAAATGATATATGAAATACAAGTTTTTAATATTTTTTGCAGTTGCGCCAACTTTCCATCTTAGCGAAGATCCTGAGACGCAGATCGCAACATTGGGTCCGGATTCCTTGAACCCAAGTACGAGACCCTCGCTGATACCAAACAGCTCCACGCTACTTCTGTCTTCAGAAAACAATAATGATAATTTGCCGGGAATCTTAAAAGATAGCTTCCTTACTGAGGAGGCATTCCGTGTACTGAAAACAGAACTAGATGTTGATGTCATCGAGAATACATTTGAACGTTACGTAAGTACATAATGTGATAGATACACATTAAAAAGTTGGGAGAAAAAGTGAAGATCGTTGGTAAAACCAAAAGTGCACAACCCGCGTTTTTAATATTATTTAAAAAATAAAAGAAAAATTCCTGGGAGCCGTGTGCGAACTCCACCTCAGTCAGCAGCGTGAAAGTCGGAGCCACGACGGCGCCACACCATCGTTCTTATAAAGCAGCGTGAAGGGGCAGGAAGGTCCGCACAAACAGAGTACGAAAAAAAAGGATTTTTAAAAAACTGTTTAAAAAATGATTTGATAAATCGTTGTGAAGATCAATAGGCTTCTATTCTGATAGTTAACCAATCGACAGAAAAAAGAATCACCAAAATCGGCCAAGAATTGCGACCTGTAGCAAGTCCTCATACGTATAGACCAACGTATAGAGACGCGTGTCATTTTTCAAAGACAAATTTAGATCATAATAAATATTTAAAAAGATCAAAATATGGTATCATTTTCTAGTGGAAGATCTCCTCTTTCCAAAATGCTATATTAAAGGCTGATTACTTGTATTACTTGTAAAATTACTCGAGTTATAATTGTTTCTATCGTCCAATATTTTTTGAAGAGTTTTGCTGACTTTACGCATATAAATAACATAATAACTATAAACGAACATTCTACTGAGAACTATATAATATTTTTAAAGCAGTTTTACGAATTTTTTTTTCCCACTGAATAAAAATAAAAACTTTTTTAAAAAAAAATAAAAATAGCCAAATCGAAACTTTAAAAGGTAAAGTATAGTATTTGAAGATTTTAAAGATGTCTTTTTTTAAGTTTATACATACATGAGAACCAACGCAAAAATTTTTATTAGTATTGTGCATTACTGGCTCACACGGAATCCCTGATAACCTAATCCGGAGTTCGCAATAAATCTTATCAAAACTGAGAAAAAACGAAGACAATTTTCTACATATGAATGAAAATTAATTTTGAATTTTGTAAATTGACATTCTTATTCATTATTTCTAACTCTAGCTGAACAGAGCGTTGCGTGAAGCAATGAAATATGTGACACCGAAAAAGAGAGATTCAGTAGACACAAAGCCAGACGTCTTGAAAGATTTATTTTTTCAAAAAAATCAAGATTTGCCCAGGAAGTTGGCGAAATCGGCTGCGAGATTTGGGATGCCTCTCAACATAAAGTTCTTGGAAAGTATGTTTAATTAACACCTAATTCGAAGACTATTAATCCTGTCTATACTCGCAGTTATTTCTGTTTATGAATACTTAAGCGAGTTCGTATGGATATCACGCCAACGAAAGACACTTTACAAGAACACATTTTTAAAATATATCACCAAAGAGGAATTTGATGAAACTGGTGATTCTCTAGCTACCGACATTGAAAGACGGATGCCTGTTACGTACTTCAGAAAGGGGGTGAAAGAAGTCCTCGGATATTATAGCTCAGATGAGGTCATAAATCAGCTATGCGAAGTTGTGGAAATAGACATATATATCGACATGAATTTTCGATCCTGGTCAGGAATTCTGGCTTTTGCCGAACGTCTTGCACTTAAGGATCCCCAGGAGACTGATTCGTGCGACGAGGTAAGTGACACGTGTTACCACATTGCTTCATATGTTTTTGAATAGTATTTATTTAGCTTGAGAAGTCTGATTTCGATAGCCTGGAACAGCGGCTCAGCATCTTGAACCTTTCACCAAATATGAAATTTGTTTTGGAAGTCATACGCAAGGGACACGTGGGACGCACTTGAAGTTTTTAGTTTGTGAGATCTACTGTATGAAAAGGAAATATACATTTTTTGAATATATGTAGGCTTTTTCTTGATTGTTCCTATTTTTCACAACATGAACTTGATTGTTATTAACCCATTGCGGACCAGTAGTTTTATGGCTGACTTTACTTTATATTTTTGGTGAATGAATACAAAAAAGGTTTTAAAGGCATGATTTAAAATTAAATACCCATTGCATTTTGAAGTTATTTATTACATATTCGTACAAGCTAACAAGCTAATATATTTTTGAAATATGATACTTTGTAAAATACTCTGTAATATGAAGTGGAACTAAACAAAGCTGGCAAATGTAGCGTGTTTCTCTTAACGTTACGTTTACATACTTTGCAATTTTATCATGTTCTTCTTCGTTATCCATGGTTATTGAACGCTATAAAATATCCAATTGATATAAAAATCAAGTTAATTTTCTTATTAAGAACAAGAGACTAATCACTTTTAATTCCATATGGAACTTATAACCTCAGCGAATGCGTTTTCCGTTACACTACTCCACTCTAAATGACAACAATGAAAAAACGAGAATTCTCGTTATTGGCCACAAGCTCTAGAACAGAAAACACGAGAATTCTCGTGATCCATCCGCAGTGTGTTAAAAAATTACACTAACATGAAATTATCACAACAATCGATTTTTAAAAGACATGAAGCAACGTAAAATATGTTGATTTTTTTTTAACGGTATATGATATATCTCTGACTGACTGTAAAGGACGAAAAGTCTTGAAATTTCAGAGAAATATTTTGTTTAAGAAATGTTAATTAAAATAGCACAAAAAAGTAAGTAGAACTCATTATATTTTTATATATAATATGTTTTAAAAACATATATTCGTTTGTTCCCCTAAATCGTGCATATCACGAAAAGGTGCATAAAAATAGCCTTCCACGCGACTAAGTATATTTATATATCATATCATGTATAATAAAAGCGTCTCCCAATCGATTTTTGAACAGGATGACTCTTAAAGCCTATACACAACTTTTTGTACGGAACTATTACAAATAAAACGATTTCCTGATAGAACTTAATAAGTTTATTTTAAATTTTTTATTTCCCTGTGCAAGTGATGGAATATTTCATCACCAATTTCTTGAATTTGAAAATTAAAATGCTCCAAAGCATTGCTATTAATTACACCGCCTGTGATGATCAATTTTAACACTTGTAAATTCGTACAACAACGAAGACTTTCATCTAAACAATAAAAAATTTTCATCTTGATTCCTTTAATGTATTTGACTCTCTTTGCTGTGTACCATTTTCGGTACATCCTGTCAAAATATTAGACTTACTCGAAATATTTCTGCACGGAATGTATTACAAATCTCTTAAAAAGCAACAAACAATTAAGTGACTTAATACTAAATAATAATATAAAAATTCGAGATAACGAGGTATTTTTATTAAATCTATACAGCTTAACTAAATTTTGACTCTATGTTTTCTTTTGCCAGGTGAAAAATTAAAATTTTTTCAGGGTTAGTTTAAAATTAAACCCATTATATGAGTTATGAAATGGCTTATTACCACATTTATTTAGCTATGTTTTATAATTTCGTTAACTTGCAGCATCATCCATACAGTTTTAATTTCTGTCTGTAGTTACAATATACAAAGAATTCTATAAAAATCGTCTATTACCTGCACTGTAAAATTTTAAAATAAATTTCAGAGTCAGAATTACAGGTTGGTGGTCAAAGTTTTATGTGGCTTTTCTGAATGAACCTACTTTTTGCCCACCCACTTATTAATTATACAAAAGGATCATTTTGAGTGGTATTTTTAACTTTCCTTCTAAAAATAATACATTTAAAAATTTAAGAATATACAAAATCCAAAATACTGCAATTTTTTATTTGAAAAAAAAAATAATAGGGTAGCAGGTAACAATTCCAAACGAAGTACAAAGTCCAATCTTTCGTCAAGTATATTAAAAATAAATCTAGAAATTTTGTTTACTAGAACAAAAGGCACGTGCCAGACGTAGTGTTGTTCATCTCAATTTCTATTTTTATATTCAGTTCATTTCACTTTCTTATATAATAAGTTAGACATCTGACCTCGTATTTCCGGCAAAATTCTCTTCGGAGGAATTTTACTGTTCCTTGGCGGTCAGCCAAAAATCATAACATTTTATAATATTTTGCTGAAGAAAAAAAGATCTACTATAATTTATGATAGACCCATACGCATTATAGGTTCATGAAAATGTGATGATATTTAGCATTAGAAAAGCAAATATTAATATCTAATCTATAACACTTTAATAGGTTTTAGAAGTCTTTTCAACAGAATATATCAGTGAATGCAAATTTAGTTCATATTTTTAGGTTTGATTAGTTCTAAAGATCTCTAGCTCGATCGTAAACATTTGTGGTCTGCAGATCACTCAATCATAAAAATGTAGAAGTTTTTGAATATCAGAGGAGCCATTTCGTCTGAGATGAAATTCCTTTCCGGTCTGAATGACGAGAAGGGATTTTGAATTGGCGGTAGTATAATATTAACAGATCGACTGCATTCCTTTAAGAACCTCTGGAGATCCAAGGGAGATTCATACTCAGTGTAAGACGTAACAACTACGGGACAGTTTCGTCTTCCGACTGCTTTAATTGTTGCTGGCCATGTGTCCATGTTGTTGTAGCCAGTAACTCGGTGCAGGCCCGGGTTAAAGAAACAGACTGGAATATTTATGTCATTTCTTAAATTAATAAAATTAAAACAATTCAAGAAAGCGATACCTAAATCAGGCTTTTTGTATGAACCTGAATCACAGTAATCATGGTACATGGAGTCTACGAAGTACATATTTATAGTGCGTTGTTTTTTATGACAATCCTCGCAAACTCTGTTTTGTTAAAAATAATTTAGTAAGTATTTTAGTAAATAGTTTTCAATTATCAAACTTGTTCTTAATAATAGGCTGCATCGATATTCCCGGTGGAACCAACTCAGGGCCAACAAAGACTATGTTCAAACACTCGATGAATGGGGTTATATGCAAAATGAAGAGTTCCCACTTTTGCATAACATCTGCTTCAAATTGCATTTCAGCTCCTACAAATTCAAGTTTTATATTGATATACTGGCAAAAATACTACAAATACACAATATTTGGTTATAACAGATATATAAATGAAATTCCCACACGTAAATTAGGTTTAACAATATAAAAGATTTTTGATATTTGTTTTAAAACTGATTACTTTTTACTTACCTATAAAGTGAATTGTTAAATGTTTCTTATGGAGCTGCTGGGAAAGTTTCAAGCCATACCACACTGTAAGTGGAGCAGATGCAATCTGAGTCATAGCGGCATAGGAACATTCGTCCTGTTGACCTACGAATAAATTTTTTGACCGAGCCATTTATACTACTTTTTCATAGACTAGACATAGACTTCATATCAATTTCATCATTTGAAGCTTTGAAACTGTCGACGATACGAATTCGTATTTAATAAGTACGCAATTTAATGCATATTTCCAAAATAGTAAATTCCTACAATACTGAAGCTGTGCTTGTATTCCGCTGAATATTCTCAGCTCTATCCAAATTGATTCGGTTTGATTCGTTTCGATTTGCGTCTGAGCCAATTTTACTCGATTCGGCTCAATTTAATTCGTCTTGCTCGCCTTGACACGACTTAACTTGCTTCCACTTGTCCTGTTTTGATTTGTTTCAAATTAGCTCGACGTGTTTCAATTTAGGTCAAATTAATTTAAGTTTCACACAATAATGATTGTAATTTGATTGTTATTTTAATTTTTATTAACGTAATTTTCGTAAAAGATATGATTTATAAAAACATAAGTTACCTCCATTTATAACATTTAAGATATCTTTCATAGTTGAATTACATTCTGGCAGAGTCTCCAAAATATTTGAAGGAGCAGCATCCCGGCAGCAATCAAGAACGCCGCCTTTACTCTGCAGAATTATCATATTCCTTAAAAGCATGAATTGTTTGCACCAATTTTTATGTGCTGTATGGGAATCTTTTGTTTGCCTCTTACAATATACCTTAAATTTTAATTTGTTTCGTAATATAAATTTTATGAAATGTATAAATTAACCTGTCCACAAGATTTGCAGGCTGTGAGACAATCAGTCCTCCATTCACGGCAGTGATAGCAATTTCTCGGAAAGATTACAATTTCCTTCTCGAACGGCTGAAGTGGTCTGTCTAGAATTTGTTCACAGTTCTTCATGGTCATTACGCGATACGTACGATAATCGTCTGAGGTTATTTTTGCAACATTATTATAAACGTGCCCACCTATTTTGAAATACATGTAAAATTAATTGGCTAGGCAGGCGTTAAAAGTAAATAATTAAAGCATGTATTCATTCGTTTTTAATTTCTTCGTACACTTAATTGAAATCATAAGGCTCGCGGAACTGTGTTGACAATGATTAAATAACTTATCGAAAATGGGTGGTGGCCTACAAGTAGGCTGCCACATCAATATGCCATTATTTTATTTGTAGATGTTTTAGCATATTTTAGCAATCAAAAATTGTTTAATTTCCAAGAAAGAATGTCAGATGTTAATAAAGGTATGTAGAAACTAAACATTTTATGATCGTATGATTAGATTTAGATTTTAGTGAGATTTATCATCCTGTCTTGGACTTGATAAAGTTTCGAATTCCAACAGAACAAAGTTAGGACTTGAACTTTCAAATCAGATTCAAATCGGATAGTTGGAAAACTCGAGAGGAACTATTATTTAAGAAATTTAAATCGATTCAGCACAACAACTTATCGATATTTGTTTTGAACTGTTTATAAAAATGTCTTTAATTATGCTCAAATTTCATCGTTCTTCCCAATATAAACAGGATTATTTGAAAAACTTTCAGACTTTCAAACAAATTGTGTGCATTATTTTGGCGGTTTTCACAACAATAATTTTTTTTACATTTAAACCATAGGAAATCAGAAATAGAAAAGAAAATTATTTCATTTACGAAAGTATGCAGCATTTAATAGATTAACTATTGACATACTGAGTTTGGATTTTCGGTTATCAAATACCTGGGTGTTGACCATCGCTAAAATCTTACCTCTGTTGTATGCAATTCTACTTAACACAGAACAGAGTTCTCCATGGTCTACATCGTGTTCCATGTCTTCCCGGCAGCAATAAAAGGTCATGTTGCATTTTTCGCAAGGGACGACTTTATCGTACAATTCCCCCTTGCAAAACTAAGTAGCCATTGTTAGTAAGATTCGTGGTAGGAATCAAATTTTCAACATACTTCGCAAATAGAGTATATGAAGTACCGGCGAGGAGTGAAGACGTACTCAACGAACTCCTCGTCATCATCAGATTCTTCCGGTTCCGGTGGAAGTTTGTTTCCAATGTTACTTGTAAGTTCTCCAAAAGATAATCCCGACTCTCCTTTCACGTTGGTTTCAAACAGCCTCCTCAACAAGAGGCTGCTTTGGGGTCCATGCTGGTCGTGGAGTGTTTTAAGAGCCTTAAGCAGGGTGGTATTTAAAATTTTATTGTTCTCTTCGTTCTTCACATTATTAGTGTCGCCACGCGTGTCGTGGTTCTGTAATAAGCGAGACTTTCTACAATGAGATGCCTTGTCTCTTGTTACATTCACCGGCACTTTATTTATATCCGTTTTACTTGCTAGTGCTTGACCCAGCAACAATTTGTTGCTTGGAGGAGTATTTTTAGCTTTTGAGACCTTTTGTTTTCTGGATTTTCTTCCATTTAAGTTTGAACTTGCAACACAATTGTTCATAATTAATTTCAAAATAGATGTATTGTATTTAATGCACGTTAAAATAAAATTTTTTTGCGAGACACCGCCAGCGATGAGATCTAATAGTTCTGTGCAGTGTCTTCACGACTCTATTATTTTTAGGAAACTAAAGATTTTTTGGCTAATGGCTAAAACTAGAACATAAGATCTTAGAACTGTGATTGTGTTCGCGGCCGTCTATGCAAGTTTACGAGACAAAACAAATTATATCATTCCCACAAATTGCACAGTGTGAATGAGTTCTTTTGCAGTACAGTCATAGCCCAGCTTACTCTTACACTGTGTTTAATGAAAGGTCTAATATTGGTGAAATGAGAGGCAGGCAAAGAATTACACAAACAAATCACATTTTTATTGACGAAAGCGAAACAAATATTATATTATGTATAATAATATATAATATATTACTATAATTATGAAAGTGAATTCTAGGGCTTAAGAATCATAATGATTCAATATTTTCGTACTAGCCTTTTATATAAAAAATAGCTTACGTCTCAGTGAATTTTTCTATATTAATTTCATAAATCTCTGAGATTGTTTTTTTAAATAAATGAAAGAACTAGATTTTCAAATTTGTTGAATACAAAACGATAAAGTAAATTTTAAAAATAATATCTTTATTATATCTTCAAATATGGTGTGTAAAATTTTAACTAAAAAATATTAAGTGTGGTGGGTAAAGTTCCACAAAGCAAAAACCTGAAAGATTTGATTAGTTCACCTTAAAGAGGTAGACAATTTTCTGATCTATAAGATTTTTGGTTATTGTCTGAACCAGTATTATTAAAAAATATTTATTTATTAATAAAAAATTTTTAAGACTTGTTAATAAAATTGTTGGTGTCTATACATTTTCTTATATTTTAAAGGACAAAAACTAAAACATTATTTGAACATAATAATCCTAGTTCGGTTGACACAGACACTATAATTACGAAAAATATAAACATTAGCTTATATTTCATTCAAATTACTTGCTTAAGTTTCGAGTTGCCTTCAGAAATATTTGTAAGAACCTAAATTTTTATATCATACTTTTATTTAAAATATTTTATGTAAATAACCATTGGACAAATATTTATGGAATTCCATATTATATAGCAAAAACCAAATTAAATATCAGCTCTATCAATATTATACCAATATTACTAAGGTTTTGTGGCCAGTCCAACTGTTTTCATTTTAAATATTTAAATATGAATTTTTGAAGTGAAATAAGATACTTTCCAATTTTAAGTTTTTTTTTGAAAGTGTTTACGAGTATCTGATTTTATCTATAGACCTCAAATTCAAAAATAAACACGTGTGTTATTCTAGTACAATATACTTGAAAAATTCTGTTTTATGCTGACTTTGAAAATATAACTCCGGATATGGAGTTAACCTTTGTAAAGGTTTATGATTTTTGCTAAATTTACAAATTTACAAGTGTAATGTAATTTCTATCGTCAAAGTTTTAAGAAAATAGAGATTCAAAAATTGTTGGTCACTTTATAAACTACCTAAAGAGATTATAAGTTATGAGACATTTTGTTAAATCGAACGCATTTAATTTATTTCTCAAAAAATAGACTTTTAAAACTATAGCAAAAAGTGAGACCTGAACGAATATTTTGATCTCTGGATTTGAAATCTAAAAAGAAAACTGTATTGTATTGTATCTTGTATAATTTGTTAAAAATCAAAAGCCTCTCGGGCCTGTATAACTAAAACGGTTTCTACTTAATATACATAATATAGTTATAAACGCCCCGCACCCTTTTCTATCGAGAAATAATTTATCACTTTTCAAACAAAGGTGTTCACTTCACAAATCAGTCAAATTTTGACTGACAATCCGTTGTGAGTTTTTCCCCTCAAGAGGGCCATTTTCTTTTTCATTTGCATTTATTCATTTTATCCACTAAACAGAGATTAATATTCGGTTGAACAAATGGAGGGTGAGTATCAAATGGGGCCAATTGATGCTCCGAATTATACGGCGCTCAATGTCACGCAAATTGGTCTTGACAAATGGCAAGAATCAATCAGGTTGCGACTCATAAATAAATTGGGTTCGATTTATATCCATCCCTCAAATTGAGAGCTATTTTTACTAGGAGGTCATGGCGCTTTATAGAATTGTTATGTTCTCCTTAGGTAGCGATTAATTTATTATTTGCAGGATGCCTCCTTATAGGGTTCCGTCTTTTTTGAGCACTAGACGCCGGCCAGTTTTGTTTAAGCTGTTGAACGAAATTCATCGTTTTCTGAAAAAAATCACATTTTATTCGTTTAGTCCAAATGATGACCAAATTATCTAAAAGCGAAAGGAAGCGATTACGCGAGGAACGAAAGGAATTACAATTAATTATTAGACGCAGTCGAAAATTAGGTGATATCTTCGACAACTGCGAAATGAATTTTCTAAAAAAAGCACTTAGAAGTAGATCGTGAGTGCCTTCTTAATTTATAATGCGTGAGAGTTCTACAGTTAACTCTGTTTTTCTTTAGCACTAGGCAAAACCACGTTTTATACCACAACTATGTGAAATAATGTTAATTTAAACGTGCAGTTTTAGTAGTCCCTTTAATAAAAATGTTAAGAAAGCTTAAGATCGCAGTCTTAAGCCTCATGTGATAAATTGTGCACATCATTATTAAGAAATCCCTGAAATAATACGAATACAAATAACATCTGATGAAATTGTTACCCTTTTTATTTATATTTTTGGAGGTACAGTCGCCTTTTCTGCTCCCATATCGTGTGTAACAATGAAGATGATGGCTATGGAAGAATAGTATATAAACTTTTTAACAGAAAATAGAACCCCTTTTAAAAAATCGTGATTTTTGGTCCGGTTTCATTTACATCTTTTTATTACTTAAATAAAGACTGAAAACTTTATACTTCCAAAGATTTTTAGTTTTTAGTTTCGATTATATTTTATTTGTTCATTAAAACAATGATAATTTTTGATTTTTAATATTTATTAAACTGCCGTGAAAATGGTGCTCCTACAACATTATTAAGAGTCGTTTAGCGTGTGAGGAAGTATGATAACAATATATGAATCGTTTACGTTGTTAAAGATTATAAGTCAATTTCTGTTGCCTAGCCTTGGATTTCGTACTCAAAAAATTACCATTTTAGAGACCTTTTAAAATTCCAGTAAAACATTCCTGTAAGCTTTACTATAATTCCAAATTCTTGACCTATAAACTTCTGATCTAAGCAGGAGAGCCATACTTTTTTACTGTATTGCCTTTGAAGTAACGCAACAAAAATTGTGAAAAACACGGTTTTGAAATATTCAAAATAAGCTCTTTCAAACGATACTCCACTCAATGAAGTGATAAATAATTTTTGTTCAATACACTTTGAACACCCTTTACAAACAGAAATAGCAAAAAAATAATAGTCTCGTTTTTCTATTCTTTGGACTAGATACGGCCAAGCAAGTTTTATGACTCCAAAAAGTGCCACTAGTAGTGCAATATCAGAATTAACTTGTAGTTTGCTGGAAACCGAAAGTTATACATAAGAAGGAATTGATAAAGTAGTGCTAAGGAAAATCGCGAGAGCTTACTTAAAATAATTTAAATGATATACCTGATAAAATTAGGACTGTTTTTCAAACTTAAAAGAAACTATTGGATTTATTTTTAAAATATATGCGTCTTTCCCAACTTCAACTGTGAGGTTTCTTTTTTCAAACAATTTAGAAGATATATATCCGTGTTTTTAAAATGGGCTATGAATTTAAATTATTGTACCTTTTTTGTTTGTTAGCCACTATATCGTTTGTTTTGTATCATTGAATTATAACACACGATTTTAAAAATATTATAAAGGCAGACTAAATAGATAAATGAATGAAAATAAATCAGTATGTCCCATCAAAGAGAGTCCAGGACAGTATTTAGTATCTTAAACTAATTTGTTGTCACAAAAGGTAACTATTATAAAAAAACAGCAAGTTTCGATAATCAAATAAAAGTTTATTGTTTATCGATGTGTATATTATTATTTGACTTTATAATAGTTTGTTTTTTATACATATATCTTACATGTATCGAGAAACGTACCTCTTAAGTGAAATCACGTCCAAAACCGGAACCTCTTCAATCCACAAACTTCATCTGAATTTATAGAGCATAGAGTATAGTAATAATAGTAACAATAGTAGTAAATAATAACAATGCATTGAAAGTTGTTTTGTTGGACACTTTTGTAAGGCGGACATCTGTTTAAATTGGATAATTTTTTAGTATTCATCGCATGTAGGCAACCTTACAAGTCGGATTCTTGTCTGTCTTGCAAATTGAGAAATGAGAATGACCAACTTAGGAGAGAAATTTTACAAATTCTCGTCCTAAGTTGGTCATGTACACTTACCAACTTGTATTCAAACTTTTTTGTAATTCTCTATTTTGGGTGATTATTATTAAAAGTAAGTTCATATTTTAAATGAATTAATGATATATTCATATTTAATATGAATACATTTTATCTTCATAGTATAGAATTCCAAAATAGTTAAATTTTAATTTCGTTTACCTTAAAGTGTTTTGTGTGTATACATATCTGCAATATTACACCTAGTCCTTATTAAAACCTTATTTCCGAGACCTTCATAAGTTTAACACTCGTATAATTCGCGCAAAATACTTGAAATTGTGAGTGTTTAACTTGAAAATTTGCACTGTAGTAACAAATAATAAGAATGGAAATAATAATAAAAACTATAATGATGATAATAAAGCAAAGGCTATAGGTTCTTTGTTTTTGTATGATTATTTAATTAGTATCTATTGTTTTAGGAACTAATAACTATTTTTTAGGATTTGATTATGTTGTCTTTCGGCAACCACCGGCAAAAATATTCTTTGGTACGACGATTGAGCGGGAGTGTCTACCAACACACGGTCCCGCTGTAGGTCCTTTTATGCGACGTTTTGTTCAAGAATCAAAACCAATTCCAGGACCCGCTTCTTATGAAACAGGAACTTCACTAATAAAAAAAGTGAGCAATTGGCTAATAGCGTTATAAGTACTTAACTACTAATTTTCTATAGTTTGCTGCATCCAAAGGATATGCCGGCCTTGCTTTGAAAAGCGCAAGAACAACATTTAAAGATGAAATCTTAACCCCTCCAGTTGGGATTTACAATTTATCTGAATGTAAGCCTCTGAAGCCGTCTCCCAAGCCCTTTGGAGTTGGCGCATCCTTAGAGTTCAAAAAGAAATTGATCACTCCACCGTAAGTTTATCGTTTTCGTGTTCAAAGTTTCGATTTCATCGCTGTCTGTTGCAGGCCGGGCTGTTACAGTTTTCGAACTCGACAAGAGAACATAATCGAGGCATTCCGCTCCAGACGAATAATAATTCCTACAGTCAAGATTATATGTTCGCCGTGTAACTATTCTAAATGTGTTATATGCGAGCAGCAGCCACAAGGTGACTACTGGCACTGCACCATATTGAATCAGGATATGTGTCGACCATGCATGGTAAAAGAAAAAAAATTAGTCGAGTTCAAATGTAATCAAGTTGTGACGACATCAAAACGAAAACGACGGTGGGAATTAGAAAGATTTAAAATGTATCGTTATTGTGGATTTTACCACGATCATAATGGAACAACTGCAAAAGTAAGACTTTTAAAGAGGGAAGAGCTTATAAAGAAAATTCGAACTGAAAACTATTTGGCCATGTTCCAGTAAGAGTAAATAAATCTCTGATTATATTTCAACAATTCATTTCTCATCCAATCAAACCTTTTGAATTTTTTAAGTAATTTATAATGTTCAAGCTTTACACGTCAACAAATATAATGACGCTATTTTCTTGATTTTAATTTTCATTCCACACGTCGTCATTATTTTCCTCGTTCCTGGAGTAGTAATACATTACTTTAATGAGCTCCCCTGTAAACTGAAATTTTTTTAAGTGCTAATATTAAGAATAGACTGAATTTGATTGAAGCGTGTTTCTATAACATTTAATTAATCATAAAAATATCATGATGCATTTTGAGAGGATTTCTTTACATTTTAATAAAATATTCTATTCAATTTGATGTAATGCTGAATTAAACCCAAACCAATAATCTATAAAAAGAATTCTATTGAAAACGTTTAAAATTACTCGTCGATTAAAGGCTTGGTATGGCGTATTATCATTTTTTAAATTATACTAAATTTATAATTTATTTCAGAAACACTGGATCTCTTGCTTATGATTTTAAACACTAGTAGAACTTAATTGAGTATAAAACATAAATATTGTACAACTACTCTAGAATTATATTTTTCACTTAGCTTACGTGGAAAATGGAAGTCCAAGTAGGAGCTTTTGTACACATGTTTAGAAATCTACTACGCCTTTTAAAATAAACAGGGTAGAAAGCCGAAAAGACCATATAATTTCTCATTCAATTTATTTCTAGTGTATACAAACTTTATTATTAGAATATACGTAATTCCTTGACATTCTTGGATGCCATGTCGCCTACTCTTCCTTTTACATCTATTGAATTTATGCGGATCATAGTGTTTGGCGACCTATAGAAGTTAATTCTCATATATTGCTTCCTTCGCTTCTTCCTAAAATGCGTTTTTGTGTGAGTCAGTGTTTTCTCTATGATCGTTGCTTGGACGTCGACCAGTCCGGATTCAAGCACTGGTGTTCCAATTAAGGTGAAATCCTTTCCACCAGCGAGAAGAACCTTCTCTAATCGTATTTTATCGCCAATGGATGGTGGCCAATAACCTTCGACAAGAATAATATCGCCCGGGGTGACTTTGAATTGTTTACCGCACAAATGCACAATAGCGAAAAGTCGCCCTTCTGAATTGGTTTGTAATATTTTGTTTACATTATCAAATATTTTCTTTCGTTGTTCTTCAACTGATTTGACATCAGAAGTAGCCGGTAAAGAGACCTTTTTACCTGGAGGACTTATAGATACCGTCCGGATCGTATCTGAAACAAATCTATAAGTAGATTATAAAGTATAGATACCTATACTCACTTGTTAGTTGCTTAATGGTACTGTGTCTGAGCGAATTCCACAATTTGCCTGCTAAAAACGACATGGTTCCTACTCATGCTACAAAACTACTTTTTGTGCCAATTGTCAATGTGACAGCCGCCTTAAGAGCCCTCTGCACTATTAAATAAGAACAGCTTGAAATGGTGGTTGCGGTAAATTAAAAGCAGAGGAAAGGATCAATACGGAATTTTACAGAAATTTCATAAACATGGCTATAGCACAGTGCCGTATAATCGTAATGAGTTCAATTATTTGTTTTACAGAGAACTTCCATATTATGATTAATTTTGCACAATTTCAAATTTCGTCTGAAATGTTTCAGAAGAGGCATTCCTTTCTATTCCATTCTAAACATTCCAGTAAGAACTCGTGAAATAAACAAATGTTCGGCTGCATTCGTTTTTAATCGGTAACAACGAAATTGACAACCCGCCCGTACAATAATGAGGTCTATCTGATAAAGAAGTGCCATAGCAGGGTTATTTTAATTTTAAGTGCTTAAAGTAGTTAAGTTCGCGCTGTGCTCTGCGAAAATGCAGGTGATATTCGTTGCTGTTGCAATTTTATGTGTTTGCATACCATTAGGGCACAGCGGTACATATAAATTCGAGGCTAAGTACCCAACAATCCTTGTCGTTACGCTAATTCGCAACAAGGCTCATTCTCTGCCATATTTCTTCACGTACCTCGAAAATCTGGATTATCCCAAAAGTCGAATTAGTCTGTGGTAAGTGTAAAAGAATACTTCATAAAATCTTTAGTTTTGTTGTCAAATACTTTTCGGCTGCTGATGCGATCCAAATTCTTTTATCTCTTCGGGGCGGCAGGGTTAGCTGTCGACCCATGTTTTTTGCTCTAGCTGCTACAGGCATGGTCCCTGATCTAAGTCTTTGTTTTATTTTTCATAAAATTGCATCTAAATTTGGCGGTGATTACCTTATCTAAAACGGTGGCGGCGCGATTTTTGCAGCTGCTTTGCTGTCTTTTATCACTAGCTAACTTAGTGCTTTAATTTGAATAAATTTAAATGGATATGTTCACAACTGCGGTTGATATAGACTATTTCCCATTCCATGTAATCTTCAAATGTATAACCTGTAAGTAGAACTATCCGAATTTTGCTTTGTCCATAAATGTGGAACGTCATTAAGATAATTTTTAAAAAATACAAATTTTGGTGTTTCAATTTACACCTTATTGTACAACGTAAATACATTATGTAAGAGATCTGCTTTTCTCCAGATGCCTTGTTAATCTGAACATTGATATTTTTTCAGATTTCTTAACGACTTAAGAACAACCCATATCCGTCTATAGTATACGCAGAATTTATATAACTACATTTTATTAAATTCTTTTTCCGCAATTTACAGGTTTCGGTCAGATCATAATGAAGACAATAGCATCGAGCTGATCCACGTTTGGTTAAATAGAACTGCAAATCTTTACCATAGCGTTTCTTTCGAATTCGACAACCATTCCATTCGGCACAGGAATGAATCGTCCCCAACGGATTGGCCAAAGGATCGCTTCTCTCACATAATAAAGCTGAAAGAAAATGCCTTCGATGCAGCACGTCAACTTTGGGCGGACTACGTTTTCGTATGTTTTGATATCTATTTCAGAATTTAAGTTAAATGCGATTAAGTTGAAGAATATTGCAGTTCATTGACGCCGATGTTTTCCTCACAAATGCAGATACACTGAAGCACCTTGTGTCATATAAGCAGCCAATAGTTGCTCCAATGCTGCTCTCTGATGGTCTGTATTCGAATTACTGGTGTGGGATGTCGGACGATTACTATTATCAGCGAACCGATGAATACAAGGAGATATACCATAGCCATAAAGTTGGAAATTTTCATGTTCCTATGGTTCACACAGCAGTACTGGTGGATTTAAATGATGCCAAGTCTGATTTTTTGACTTTCGATCGTCAGAAGCTTATAGATAACCAAATACGACAAACTAGCAAAATAAAATTATACGGAGGTCCGTTAGATGATATAATAATCTTTGCAATATCGGCAAATTCTTCAGGAATACCTATGTACATAAGTAATGAGTACACTTATGGCTACTTTTTAGCACCCTTAGAGAATGATGACGAGTTGGAGCGAGACTATCAGCAGTTAGTAAACGTGAAATTAATGATAATCAATGATCTTGGGAAAGAAGTTCAAGTTAACGATGAATTCAAACCTTTTATATTCTACCCAGAGAAGTAAGGAGTTAACATAAATTTCATTATTTTTATAAAAGATTTATTTAAGGCATAAAATTTCGTTGGATCATATTTACATGATCAATCTTTTGAGACGACCCGAAAGGCGAAAGAAAATGGAATTAAATTTTAAGGAGCTTGGATTAGATGTAGAGCACTTCCCAGCTGTGGATGGAAGGTACCGTTCATGCGTAGTTATTTAAGCATTGCTTTGAGACGTAATTATAGCAATGACTAAAGATATTTCTATTTACAGAGATTTAAATATGACTGTCATAAAGCAAATGGGAATCGAGTTTCTACCAGGATATGAGGATCCATACCACCACAGACAAATGACGATGGGGGAGATAGGATGTTTCCTGAGTCATTACAATATATGGAAGAAGATTATTCAATTGGGGCAAGCAGAGGTATTGATTCTAGAGGACGATATTCGTTTTGAGCCTTATTTTAAGGAAAAGGCAATTAGCATGATGCAACAAGCAAGAAGTGTTGGTGGATGGGATTTGATGTAAGGGATTGTCACGTTGTTGGTTATTTCTAACTTATTTTTCAATCCTAGTTATTTCGGACGAAAACGCTTAGAGGATCAAGATGAACCCTGGATTGACGGCACCAATAATTTAGTTCGGGTTGGCTACTCCTATTGGACACTGGGATATGCGATTACCATTGAAGGCGCCAAAAAACTTGTTGCCATTGATCCTTTGAAGAAACTAGTACCTGTAGATGAATTCTTGCCAATCATGTTTAACAGACATCCGAATGATACTTGGAAGAGAGCATTTCATCCAAAGAATTTACGTGCATTTAGTGCTGCGCCCCTTCTCCTCTATCCAACTCATTACACTGGAGATGACGGTTACATCTCTGATACGGAAGACTCGGTAATTACGCCGATTAAATCAAACGGTCAGTACTTTCTATTAAAGCGACGAACAACTGAAACCAACTAAAGTATATTTTTGTTTTAGATACTGATGCACAATTAAAAAGTGATAAGGAGCGAGTTAAGCCTGGTGCTCTCAATTCGCTTATGGACGAAACGAACATGAATTCCAAGCACAAAAATATGATCTCAAACCAGTTGACTAAAAATATAGGGAAAAGGGATCCAGGAGACCTGTAATGCTCAGCCATATTGTAGATTTTAAGTAGTGTAAAACATACAAAACCATGTTTTAAACTAGCCATATTGCCCACGACGCTAATCATAGTTATTTTGAAAGATATGTACACATAGAAATAGGCTAACCATATTCAAAACTTGACGAATCTCATCCAAAGCAGAAAATGATTCTCACTCGATGTGCCTTTTAATACAGAACGGACAGAATTTTATGCTGTTTATTTCAGCTTTAGTTTCTGCCTTTTGTAAACAAAGTGATTTTATATTTTTTATTTATTTAGACCAAACAACTGTAAGGCAATCTAAATAAAAATATTCGTATATCTGCAGTTCTTTCGCTCAAACTATAAACGGAAATATTTGCGAAGTCGTTTCTACATTAAAACCTTTTAATTTCAAAGTCTAATGTATTCTATAAACAAATATATTTAGGCTTAGTCTTAGTGGACACAATAAAAATAATAAAAATACGCCTTCCATAAAAACCACAATATAAAACATTTCGCGACAAATCGTAGCAAAGACCGTTGAAATAGAAACACGCTTCAAAATGCCTACAGCAACATCTATTTAATACGTATTAACGTAACCTACTTACTGAGTTAAAAACAAATATTCGCATGTTAAATAAAACTTATCGAGATACATGACAACACGTTACTACATCGAGAATATATAAAAATTCTATGGAGGATTTTCCTCGCGTCCTTGATCCTTCATCGGAAATTTAATGCTTGGAAGACGGTCTTCGTTATCAGTTGACCACATTTCGTACGATGCCTGAAATATCAGCACCTTTGTATAAAACTGTTAGTGTGCCAACATGGTTAAGCTTACCGGTTCTTCTATGAATGGAGGTCCCATGGGTTGATGCTGTTGTGAAGGTAACGATTGTTGCTGTTGTAAAGAGTAATTTCTTGTTGGTCGACAAGAAAGCAGTTGTATTGCTTCGGCCAATCCATCTTGACTAGTAGCTGAAGGTTGCCACAATGAATCTTTAATATGGGGAAAATTTTTCTTTTTTAAAAAAGATACAGATTTGAATTTATAGCAAACCTGGTGTTGTACTTTGGCTTCTTTCCGAACTTGTCCTGGATGTGTGGACACTTAACTTCGAAATTGGCATTATTCGAGTTTGATGCCATGTCACAGTATTCTTGTCAGTCTTTGATGCTTCCCACGGCATTGACCAACGCCGCATTTGGCTTTCAACATCAACGGCAGAATCACTACCCCGAACTTCGCCAGCAGCAGCTTCGGACCACCTCCGCTGACCATTTAATGGGAATAGCGGAAAATTCAGGGGCGAACGTGATCCTCGGTAGAACGGCTGCTTCATTCCAAGAAGATGTCCCGGATTTGGCAAGGGACCTCTGATATTTTCTAAAAATCCCTGAATTGGACTAGGCCCTCGAATTTCTTGATGTGGTGAAGGCCCTCTAGTTTGCTCTGGTGCAATTCCTACTAATAAAATTAATTATATATTATTTAATACATATTTCTTTTATACAATAACACCGTAAACTTGTTCTAGAGAGGCTTGCGTTGAACTAGAACTAAATGTGGTTCCACGGATATCACTGCATTTCTGAGGGACCGTTGATCCCAGATTTGGAGACGGTGTCTGTGAGCGTTGCTCATGTGGTACACTGTATAGACAATGTGTTTTAGAGATAAGCAATACTGATTTCGATCTATTACCATGTCCCCTTTTGATTAATGATTGCACAGTCGGGATCATGTGGGAATCCCACAGGAGCTTGGCAAACAAAGCAACACATAAGAGATGAAAATGCATCGTAGCTGGCTACACAAAATTGGTGTTGAATATTAATCATTGTTTGTGCATTCTCTAGAATAATATGTTGATTGTGATCTCTAGCCCGATGCTGATCATTTTCCTGGTCGCCTGTACCACCCGTCGATGTAATGAAATCTTGGAGCACACCGATTATATGGGACTTAACGGTACTTGTAGCTACTGCCGTTGCACTATCAATTCACTATTTTTTTTATATTACAGCAATAATTAGACATCCTTACCGAGCAAGATCGTCCCAAGCGCCTGTAAAATGGGCCGACAGTTGGTTAGAGGGACCTTGTGGCAGAAGACTTGGCGGTACACCCGGTTGGATAACGGCTGCAACCTCAGTTTGATGACCCCACTGTTCTAAAGCTGATATAGTTTGGGCAAGTCTGTAGCCGGAGGCACATAAGTTGTTTAGCACCTTTTCAATGATCGAAAGTTTGTCACATCCTCTTATTCCCCCAAAACTTAAATCGTACCTGCAGGTAATTCAGCCACGCTCCTAAGCATTCGCTGACCGATATTTTCGCAGACCCCTGAGAGCTGCTCGAACTTGTTGAAGGGGATATAGAAGAGCCACTGCTGTAGGATAAAGCACCTGATCCAAGAGAGCTTCTTGGAGTTATCGGAGGATGGGAAGTTACCTCATCTTGGTCACTCATGCTTAGAACGGCCAGGCTCGCGAATTTACCTATATATATCACGTTTTATCATGGAATTTGGCATTTTTATAAATAATCTGCAACCGGGAGTGATAAGCAATAAATGTGTTTACAACAAACACTCCCGTCGCAACTGTCATAATGAAAAATAAAGTATGGCAGTACTATTAGATAAGTTCTAAATTTTTGTCCGTTAATTTTAAGCTGCGGTCCAAAATTGCATTAACAAATTGTTAAGCTCCGTGGGACCTATGAGGCAAATAAATCTGAACACTTTAATGTTATAGATAACTTCTAAGGTTCATTTTGTTATTTTTTGTAATAATTAAATTGTAATTAGCTTAAAATAAATATGTACAGGTTTGTGCACGAGTAATTGAAATGAATATTATAAAAGTGACTAACTGCTGCCAAGTTCGTTGCGTTTGTTAAGTTAATCAAAGGAAAAAAACTAGAAGTCTGTTTTCTGTCAAGTCGGTCTGCAGGGAAAGGTGTATTGTGTGGTTTTAATAGGAATCACAAAAGATTTCTTGTGCTATTGACAATTAATCAACATCGTTTTGTGTTTTGACCGTACGAACAAATAAGCTATGCTTTAACCGATGGGGAACATAATCGTGATGTGGTTTGTGAAGTGTCATCGACCCTTATGAAAAATGTTTTCCCTATGGTAAAATTAAAACTCAATAGAATGAAGTCTTTGTAGAAAATTCATGGGGAGGGAACAGATTAAAAGTGTTAGACGTAATGAATTACTAATTCAGTGAAAATAAACGGCTAGAAAATATGATTTTGACGACGAAAGGCTTGGTTATGGTGGCTCTTGTAATTGCGACGTTCCAAGCTCTTCATGTGTTTGGCGAGTACCATCGCCTGCCACCCCAACTTCAGCAGCATGACGCCGAGAAGAACAGCCCGCATAACTGCTGCAATAAAACAGAGCAATTGGGACATCGATTGGAAGTTAAATTTACCACCAAAGTTGTTCAGAATGAATACATCGTCGCATTTAGCAATTACTATAAGTCAGCCGCCCGGGAGAACTACCTCAGGTCTGCACTTAATCACTCCAATGTAAGTAAAGTAGTGCAGTCTTATCAGGTCCCTCTTAATGAAACGATGAAGGCAGTGCCAGCTATATAAGCGACGTTCGCTTAATTCATGTAAATTATGTGAATAAAGCTTGGTCTTAAGCTCAGACGAACTCTTTCATTCCTCTCTCGATAATCGCGACATGTTTTATTACTCGTTTTGATTAGCTTAGGAATTTATGACGATGCAGATAATGGTCTCAACAAATTGGCTCTGTCTTTTATGTTCTAGCGAGGAATTGTAACCCAGTTTCTCACAACAGACTACACTGTCTTGAATGTACAACTTAACATTATTCTTTTATTGTGTCTGATTGATAAAACGTTGCAAGCTTTCAAGCACCTCTAATAATAGAATTTATAACAAACTGAAAACTAGCACTCTAATATTAGGTTTTTTTAATCCCTCTCTTTTAATCCGAAGTGGGCATAAATATTTAAAGGACGTAGTTTACAAGAGTGAACTCTATTATTATTTTTAATTTACAAATTCACATTGCTTTTTTTGATTATAATTTTTGTAAATGACTATTGTTTAAATGAATGCTTCACATTATCTTATTGTGCTTTACGACTCTAAAAGCGAAAATATTACTAACAGGGTCATTTAGTTATGTATAATATTTTTTGTAATGATTAGTTTCCACTCCCATCAGGGTTTGCTTCTTGTATGTTTATGATCTTATGACATTCTTCAATCTTATTTCTAATTAGAAATAAGCTGCATAATGCTAGTTCATTCCTAATTTATTAATATATTAAAATCTTAAGACTGTATTTCGAAAAAAGAGCGTTTTGTATACTACTAGCTTTCTGACTAGATATGCTGAAATTACTTTTCGCTAGAAATTTACCCTTCATTGTCCAGTATCGGAACATTCAAAAGATCCAGAATCTATGTTTAATGTTTCCTTCTTTCCTAAGAATGCTGTCTAGCATCTTGTCTTCTTTTCGAATTCAGTAATTTTATTCCTGATTAATTGTAATTATTAAATATTTTATAACGTATTCTAAATAACATTTCTTCATACATATTGCAAATTAGGCTATGTTTTCAAACTAATCTCTAATTAATTAATTTCTAACAGGTTAGAAACTGGAAAATTATTCCACGCCAAAATCCTGCCAGCGATTATCCCAGTGATTTCGATGTAATTCTTCTAGAAGAAGATTCAACTTTATCTGGCCTAGAGGCTATAAAGTCTCATCCAGCTGTAAAAAGCGTAACTCCCCAGCGCATGGTCCATCGCAGTCTCAAATACCTTCCTGTTACAATAGACGAATCCGTTGAACGGTATAAACCTTCAGAGGAGGATCTTCTAGCAGAACAAAAACTTGAACAGGAACTGATGGAACTTTTGTCAAGCGAGAGTAAAAGAGGGGCACAAAATATGGATATTAAAAGAAATTTGCAAAGTACGATGTCTGAAACTACCAAAGAACCTTACACTTCTAATCGGCACACTAATAGACGTCTTTTGAGAGCCATACCTAGACAAATTACTTCAATGTTGAGAGCTGACGTCCTTTGGGGAATGGGTATTACAGGGAAGGGGATCAAAGTGGCTGTTTTTGATACGGGATTAGCTAAGAATCATCCCCACTTTAAAAAAATTAAAGAACGAACAAACTGGACGAATGAAAAGTCGCTAGATGATGGTGTAAGTCATGGCACATTTGTTGCTGGTGTAAGTAGTATAGTATTGATTTAGAGCTTTATATAAATTTATTTTATCCTTAGGTAATTGCATCTGATAAAGAATGCCTGGGATTTGCTCCGGATGCAGAATTACACATATATCGTGTATTCACAAATAACCAGGTAAAATGTGACATATTTTAATCGACGAATAAATAGGATTTTATAATTATATATTAGGTTTCATACACATCATGGTTTTTAGATGCCTTTAATTACGCCATTTTAAGAAAAATTAATGTCTTAAATTTAAGTACTGGTGGACCAGATTTTCTGGACCATCCATTTGTTGATAAAGTCCTCGAATTAACGGCCAATAAAGTTATTATGATTTCGGCTATCGGGAACGATGGTCCCTTATATGGCACCCTCAATAATCCAGGCGATCAGAGTGATGTCATTGGCGTGGGCGGGATGAATTTCGAAGAAAATATTGCAAAATTCAGTTCACGAGGCATGACGACATGGGAATTGCCGCAGGTAAGCCGCATGACACGTTCCCTACTATTTTCATAAACTTAATTTACTACAGGGATACGGGCGACTTAAACCTGATATTGTTACCTACGGCAGCCAAGTAAAGGGTAGCAATGTGAGGGGTGGGTGCCGCACCCTTTCAGGGACATCAGTGGCCTCACCAGTTGTAGCGGGCGTGGTCACTTTAATTGCTAGTGGAGTTCTTCACAAATTAGATATTATAAATCCGTCGTCAATGAAACAAGCTCTTATAGAAGGAGCAATAAGACTCACAGATAATAATATGTTTGAACAGGGACATGGAAAACTAAATACTTTAAAGAGCATGAAAATACTTTCATCATACACACCAAAGGTTACTTTAAGTCCGCCCTATTTAGATTTTACTGAAGATTACATGTGGCCATATAGCACACAATCCTTGTATTATACATCCACTCCAGCTATTGCCAATGTTACTATTTTGAATGGGATGGGTGTGACTGGGAGAGTGGTTAATAAACCAACTTGGCATCCATATATCAAGCAAAATGGTCACTTGCTAAACATATCCATTTCCTATTCGGAAGTGTTATGGCCTTGGTCAGGATGGATGGCAGTTTATGTGGGTAAGCGATTTATTACATGCCATAAAAATTTGTATTTATAAATATGGAATTTTAATTACAGCTGTAAATGAACACGCCACTAAATTTGAAGGATTAGCACAGGGCCATATTACTCTTACAGTACAGAGTTTTGCTGGGCCTGATGAGACAGAATCCCGAAATAGTACAGTTAGTTTTCCAATACGGGTGAAAATAATTCCAAAACCTCCACGTCACAAACGCATTTTATGGGATCAGTATCATAGTTTAAGATACCCACCAGGATACCTTCCTAGGGATAATTTAAAAATTAAGTCTGATCCTCTAGATTGGAGGGCAGATCATATTCACACAAATTTCCGTGATTTATATACACATTTGAGAAGTTCTGGTTATTATGTTGAAGTACTTGGACGGCCTTTTACGTGCTTCAATGCTTCCAATTATGGGACTTTGCTTATTGTAGATCCAGAGGAGGAATTTTTTGATGAGGAAATATCTAAATTGAGAAATGATGTTTATAATCACGACCTGAGTATTATTGTATTTGCTGATTGGTACAACACATCGGTGATGAGAAAGATTAAGTTCTTTGACGAGAACACCAGGCAGTGGTGGATGCCAGACACTGGAGGAGCAAATATTCCAGCACTTAATGAACTTCTTGGAGAGTTTGGAATCGCCTTTGGTGATTTTGTGGGAGAGGGGTATTATTCCTTGGGTGATCACAGCATGTATTATGCCAGCGGATCAACAATTGTTCGATTTCCAAAGACAAATGAGAGTATCCTTATCGAAACGGAGCTACATGATCAGGGTGTGGAGGTAAGATGGCTGCAAAAATAACTGAAGATAAAACAGATTTACTTTAAAAACAAACTATCCATTTATTACCTTTAGATATTGAAAACAAGCGAGGCACCTTCAAAGAGACGTATTCCTGCTGCCATTCTTGGTTTAATACAGCTAAATAAAAGTCTTCAAAAACTTGCTACTGAGAATCAATTTGACCGATATGTCGAAAATGCTATCGATCAACCTCAAGTTGATCTTGATCTCGAAGAATATAGGCAGGCCCGCTTTGATCAAAATGACAAAAATCCAATTTTAAACAAACGTATTTTACTAGAGGAATCAGGACAGGAAAATGAAACAAAACCGAACGAACAAAGAATGCTTAAATTCGATAATAATGAAATTATAAAGAATCTCGAGAAATTTGATGATCTAACGAATGATCTTGAGGCTAATAATTTAGAGACTGGAGTGGAAGATGAGAGTGAAAATGAAGCAAAGGAGCTGCATGGAAGGATTAGTGAAAAGGGAGCAGCATTTGAAGCCAAATATGCATTTGGTAAACAAATCGAAATAAGTAGCAGGAAGGAGGGCAGAATTGTGGTGTTCGGAGATTCTAATTGCTTAGACTCAACAAACCAAGAGAAACCCTGTTACTGGCTTCTTGATGCTCTTCTAGAGTTTACAATGACTAGTCACATATCAAATTTATTGCATGACTTAAATAAAGTGAATCAAATTGTTTTGCCAGAGAACAAACCATTGCCTTCGAGAATTCCTAACAGCAACTTACATCAATATTCAAAAGTCTTAGAACCACACAATCCCCAGAATAAGCGAGATATTCCAAAGTGTGTGGGTCTGCTCTGGGAACAGCCCATATTTCTGAATCTAACAGCTCCACACGATCTTAAACAACATAATGATAGAATATTGAACGGGTTTGGAGTGAGCTCCCATAACAATGCTGAAGACGGAGAAAACAGTTCCAATCTTTTGAGGAAACTTGAGAGCCAAAAAGGTGAGGTACGTAGTGGTTTAGGGTTTTTCTTGTTTTGCTTTGGGATTTCTTGAGTTTATATGCATAATTGGAATGTTATAGATAGTAAAAATTATAAGCTTATGTGTTAAAATAATGCTTTTTATAGGGGTCCTAACGCCTGAAGACCTGGATATAGGAATAATCAATTGGAGAGGAAAGAAGTCGGATAGTTCCCTGTATACAGATGAGAGCTATTTCCAGTACTCGAACCGCCGCGGAGGAGAAAGCAGTAGTTCAGACGAGGAAACCCTCAGCTATTCGTTTATATATTTAGTTCTTCTCACATTTCTAGTGTTCATTTTATTCGTAAGCTGGTTTAAGCGGCGGAGAGGCACCGGTGCTAGTAATAGTCGCAACTGCCGAACTTGGAGATATTCAATACTTAACTTTTTATGGTTTTAAATTTCCATTTAGGTATCTAAGTAATTTTATATTATTTTAAATTAAATTTACTGCTATGCTCCTGTGATCTTGACAGGCAGACAGTGTCCTGTATTTATAGACCTAGTTACCTTAAACAGTTTAGTTCTTTCCGTTGTTATTTTCTATATGCAATAATTTGTTGATGTTTCCCCAGTTACTAAAAAGATCGCTTTAAAAGAGTTTTATTTTGATACAAATTTTTATATGGAAGAAAAAATTGTATTACTTCTTCAAATGAATTTAATTTCATCGAAAAAAAAATGTCTTTAATTATGCTTGTAAATCCCCTTTTCGTAGCATTATAGTAGTAGCCTATGGCTTATCCTTCACATGTAAAGAATATTTAAATCTAAATTTTTTAGCAGGTGAGAAAATCCACAAGTATTTTTTCTTTCCAAAGCCGAGCAAAACAATGCCCAAGATATCTAGACCACAGCCAAACGGGAAGTTCTGTTGCACATCGCATATACGACCACAGGGTATTTTAAAAAAACTCGGACGTAGACCTTACATCATGAACGAGACGGAAGCAGCACAAAAGGCTTTGTTTACTAAAGCAAGTGGGGTATATTATACAGATAAAAACGACCGTCGTGTAAAATTTAATGAAGTTGTCCAAGCTTTCAAGTTTGGGGCAAATTGGAAAATGACAACTTTTATCGAAAAATTAAAGAGCGAAGCTGAACAACAGGTAAATACAAGGTAAATTTTTCATCGATCGTAATTTTGAAGTTAGTGTAGCTTTTTTCAGTTTGTGGTCATATTTTGAACAAATACACCTACAGCGTTTTTGATAAATTTGATCTTGTTTCTTTAGGTTGGAAAAGAGAGAGAATTACAAGCAGTATCTGGAGCAATTCAGACACGCAACAAGAAGAAAAAGAAACTAAAGAAATTGCCAGTAAAAGAAAAAATGAAAGAAACTTTAAAGGACTTCCTTACGTACTTTCTTGCGAGCATGATATCCGAACGGATAGAAGTATTTCGAAAAAATACAACCCAATGAATTTATATTAATCATATATATTTTAAGTAAATCAAGATTTCTTACACATTACTTGAAATTTCAAGCAACACAAGTTCTTTACATCGCTCATATTCAAAATATTGTGGGAAATCAATTGGAATGTATCGAATTGTCCAAGGTTTCTTTTCCGCTTTCTTCAAAAAATAATCAAAGCAGGGAGCTGACGTATCCAATTCCGAAATTGTGAACACGTATCGTTTCTCAAGGGCCACATAGACAATTTTCTTGTTTCCGTTTGTATATATTTTGTCAAAGATTTTGTCCAGCACGTGAATAAAACAGTCTGTTAGGTCATCGTCATAAATAACTGAAGAATTCAATAATGTTAACTTTGATACGATTTTTGATCATCTAAAGTATTATGTATTACCGTCAGCTGCTATTACAATGTCTATATTTTTCAGCACTTCTGCTAGTTCATCCGAAAATGCTTTTTCGAAATTTAATTCCATGACTTTGATATCGCCTTGTAACGACTTTTCGTTACGCTTTATGTTAGACCTGATTAAATCTAAAATGCCTCCAATATCAATATCAGTACAGATAACATTATTGCAATGTATGCCGGCTGCAATGCTCGTTAGACCTACTCCAGCACCTAGTTCAAGGATATATTTCTCCGCGAAATTGTTTCTATTGTGAAAGAGAAAATCGGCAAGTAGAAGTGCGCCACGCCATACCTGAAGTCCGACTAATCGAAGTATTGTTGATGCTGAATGTTCTGTAGATAAAACAATTTAATATGTAATTTTTCAAAAAATAATTTCAAGAGGATACCTAATTCAATTACACCTTGCTTTTTTCTTGGTACTATAAGGTCTCCATCTTCATCCTCCTCAATTTTTATATTTTTTATACTAGGTGGATATATAAATTTAAATTTTGATATTATCCCTGCAAGAATGGTTTTGTTACAATTATTACTATTGTCTTTAACTTAGACGACTTAAGTTTTAATCTAAATTCATAAATAAGAAAAGAACTATTTTCTTCAACATACTCCATCTCAGCACTGCAATTCTCTACTGAGATTTGATCTTCAAAAATCGTCAAAATTGTTTGGGATTCATTTATAGCAACTACATTACATAATTAAGAATTTACTTACTTCCATTCTCGCCTTTAACTTGCTCAAAATCAGTTTCGGTGTAAATTTCCGATGACACTTCATAGGGCTCTTCCATCTCAAAAAGCCTTTATATGTTATTCAACCTATCACAAAAACCACGGTGTTTCACTGGCTTCCTTTAAATAACTAAAATTTTGAAGTCACCTGCCATTGAAACGTGCCGATCAATTTTTTTGTGGGAACAAAGCCAAAATTTGTTTATTCATAGGAGCACACCCCAAATTTTTACATAAATGCCGCAACCATAAAGCTAGCCGCCCCCCTCTGAGCTATTTTTAAGCAAAATCACAATATTGTGCCGTGTTTGTTTACTTTCCGCGATAAACTTGACATCTGTTGGCAGTCGGCCAAGATGCAATCAGCTGTCGTTGCAGCGTTTCGTTCCGCTTCATACTGCTGAATTCCGCGAATAATCTGTAGAAGCTTTCAGAACAATTTAGCAACACAATTATAATTTGTTTTGTTTTTAATTAAGGCGCTTTTGTTCTTATGGCAAACGAAATCATATCGAGCAAACAGCAACAATTGTTTTTCTCTTCAGCAAAGGAATTTGTGTCCATAATTTGTTATTAGATAATAATAATAAAAAGAGATCGAAACTTGATACATGGGAAAAACGCGCATGGGTCTATTAATGAGGAAAAAGCGCTTGTTCCTGTAGTACAAATTTCCTGTCGTTTCTCATTTCCGTTTCGTTTCGCAGATTGAATCTGAAGAATTTCCATGAGTTCTTAGAAATCTCCTCGCGGCAAAAATTAGATAAAAAGGTATTCCTAGAATGCTGCGTTATATAGTTCTAAGAATAATCTAGATTTCAAAACAATCCTAGCGTGAATTATGAAAACATCGTTGTGTCTTTACCCCAATTGAAGTTTTGGAGTATTTCCGTAACCTTAAAAGTACAATAAGAACTTTAAAAAAAAAAGACAACTATTCTTAAACAATAAATGTAATACAAGATCTTTACAGAAAATTTTCATTATAAAGCTTCTCGAAGTAGAGATTCTAATCCCTTGCAAGGAATTTCTCTACATATTAAATGGAATTAAAGAAAGCCGGCGGAATTCCGCCAAGTAGATCCATAGATACGAGCAAAGGTGAAGAAATATAAAATGGCTTTTTGGCCTAAGGAGCTTAATTTGAATAAGAAATACTTATATCTGCACAAGCCATTTTTCGGCAGCAAGGTTCACTTTTCTCACAAGAAAACCCGATTGGGCGTGTTGCTACTTTATAAAAAACTGACTATGATTGGATAAAATAAAGTAAAAAAGTGACGTAGTGCAGTCGCCAGGACAAAAAAAGGACGGCTAGAAAGCCCCAGTCGTTTCCTGCCTGCTACTGTTTTGAATATCTTGATGACGCTGAAGAAGACTAAGGCATTGATGGAGACACTGGGTGCTGGCGGTTGATATCGCCTTCAGAAGGAGCAGATCTGGATCAGTTGGGGAAAGTGGACCATTTGTGCTTTCTATTGTTCGAGCAAGAGCCGCATTGCTGGAAAAGAGGCAAAAACTGAAATAATCACTTGCTCTTCCGGCTCGTACAAAATACCATACCATAATTCTGTTCTCGTAAGTTGCTGCCTTGCTTCGACAAAGGCGTCAGAAGCAGCTAAGAGTTCTCGAGGAGGAAGAGTTGTTAGGTTAATGTCCATTGCCTTCGTATGGCTTTCAGCGATTGCTCGCAGTCCATCGACCCATTCTTGTCTAGCTCTAGCATCAGCAGCTCTTAATTTTAGAGTATCCCCGGAAGCACAGCTTATTGTAAACGTTTTAGAGTCCTCATCACTCGGACAAACCACTGCCGCCGCCAGATGAACTTGACCTCTGGGTGAATTTCCGAGGATGTGAGGTGCACTGTCATCGCCCGACGAGTCGCACAGGTAATAGCTCAAAGTGCCTGCTTGAGCATCCACTGTGAACCACCTGTACTGCCACCCTATTTATTAAAGTAGAAATTATGATTTATTCTTAGGTCGAATTATTCTTTGGATAATATCCAAGAGATGTTTACTCTCCTGCGTCTTTCTGAAAAACCTTATTCCCAGGCGTAATTACACCAACGGTTTCTTAAAATATCTCCACACATGGTGTTTTTTACAATGTCTAATCATAATTTTGCTTATGGCCAAAAATTTCGCAGAAGTGGAATCGTTAGATGTATATAAACCCGGCCTTACCCTTAACTACATTTGTGTATTTGCAGAGCTGACCACTCAACTGGTGTCTGTTTTGATTCAACACACGATTTAAATTTGATTCCATGTTTGGCTCCTTGTGCTTAGTCTTCTTTGACTTTCGGCGAAACACTTTTAGTATTCGGAAAATTTTTCAAACAACAAATTAATGCTGCTCGCGGAACTTGTGACAGCACTCACTTTTTCCACTAATTCTGCTGTCATCTGCAGCAGCATTGCCAAGTTCACCCAATTTTTGAAATTAGCATTTTTGTAGTGGAGAAATATTCCTTAGGATGAAAAGATGCGAGGTGTAAATTTAAATAAGCTCACAAGAAAATGTGTTTTACTTTAGAAAAGAATAAAGACCTATGAAAATGACATAATCTTTCTGTCTCAGTACCATTTTCACTCCGCAATGACCCTGGCACTTTGCAATATTGCAACGCTATATGGATCTGAAAAATTATTTAACGCAATTCATAAAATTAGCAATCCTTAAAATCCTTAACATTAAATTGGTTGGGGCTTAGTCCTTCATATTTGTGAATTCCTTTTTCAGGGAACTGATTCAGTTTCCAGTTTTGGTTAATTCGTGTGCAATTAATGAAATTAACAATTTATTAATATTTAATTAGCTAAGAAAATCTAAGTTTTCGGAGTGGTGAATTACTTCCTCCGAGGAATAGTCCCATTTCCGGTTTCGGCAAATTACATTAGATGCAAGGTTGTAGGAAAAAAATGTGTATCATACACATACCTACGGACAAGCTATAGCAAGCCTAACTTACCCACGGTTGTATCTACTCACATGAAGAAAATCCTTCTTTGTTGCCAGGTAGTTTCCATAGTAGCAAGTTTAGCACAAACAGAAATATTTACAAACAATTTAAAATGGACTTCAACTTGGACGATCCTTTGGCAGATATTTTAAGTGACGGAAGCAATGAAAGTTTCTTTGAAACAGGTCGGAAGAAAAAAACATCTACACCAAAAAAGGGTACAAGTGCAAAGTCCTTTACATCTGCCAGCTCGGCGGGAACAAGGGGGAATCTGGAGGACCTCTTCGGCATCAAAGACACACAATTAAATATTTCAGGCAGAAAATCGGATTTGGACACAAAACCATCTTACCAAGCTGCCAAATTCAGTGAGACGTCCAAACCGAAGTTAGAATTTCCAAAGGACGAAGTTGTTTTCCACGATGACAATCTTATATCCGATTTAGGGTTCGATCCTAAAAGGCCGAAAAGTTCTAAATCAAATATTCTTGATGATCTCCTTGGTCCAACTGAGTCAAAAAAATCACTTACGATTATTAATCCAGCCCGACCACTTACTACTGGTGCGATTCAAAAGGAAGACGCCAAACCAATGTCACGGCAATCTACAGAGACTACTGAAAGTACAGTGCCTGGTACATACACAGCATCACTACCGAGATCAAAAACAGCGGGTCGACGGCCGTCGGCTACGTCAACTAATGATGCGCTGGGTCTCTTTGGACCATCCGCACCTTTAACGAAAGACAAAGATACGACTGAATCTAAAGAATTTCGAGAAACTCCTAAATCAAGAAGAAAAGGGACAACAGCAGACTGGCTCGGCCTTGATCCTGAGCCCAAAGCATCACTAAAAGCGCCAACTCGCCCAGCATCACCGGCTCCTCCACCCTACCAAAAGGAAACACCGCCCCAAGCGCTAAATATATCCGAATCTCAAAGTCAATCCACCTATGTACTTCCTCAGACATCCAGTGCGACTCAAGGAGCCCTTCTAGTTACAGCAACGAGTTTAGAAGTTCAAAATGCTTTGCAAGCACTGCGGCAACAGGAAAATCAGCTGGAAATTGCTGCTCAAGTAAAAAATCAAGAGGTAGCTCTACAGGAAATGCAAAAACGCCAGCAAAATTTGCTCGCTCAGCAGGAAGCTCAGTTTAATCAACTACTCCAGCAACAGCTATCGAGACA
Organism: Proctacanthus coquilletti; assembly: GCA_001932985.1. Taxonomy (NCBI): domain Eukaryota; kingdom Metazoa; phylum Arthropoda; class Insecta; order Diptera; family Asilidae; genus Proctacanthus; species Proctacanthus coquilletti. The sequence goes on from MNCL01000071.1 coordinate 268,030, forward strand.
AAGTCAGCTAGAAACAACTATCAGGTCGCAACAAGAGCGGATCAACGCTCACATCCAGCTGCTGATGACACAAACACCGAATATTATTCCAGCTCTACCACTTCCAAAGTCCACAAAAACTGAAGCAGGGACGCAAAATGAAGGCGCCCTCCATGAACCGGATGAAGTGCAACTTAAAGCTGAAGTAAAAACCCTGGAGCTTGAGAAACTTCGACTAGAAGATCTTGTATCAAACATAAATGCCAACCACGAAAAGGAGATTGAATTTATAGAAACGTCTCATAAGTATGAAGGATATCTCCTGTAGAATGATATAATATAATAAATATTATATATCTTGTAGGAAGCAAATCAAGGTTCTTGAAAACAACATGCAAGCGATGGAAACTCGCTTTCAGGAGGAGATCAAGTCATTGGAAGAGTTCTACCAAAAGAAGATTGAACTTATCGAATCTGAAAATCAAAACAAAATTGCAGACTATGAACAAAAGTTGAAAAAGGCTCAGGAGGAGTACGATACAAGTCTAAGTAAGCTAAAGTCAGAGCATCACACATCCTTGCAATCGTTAAGAGATGACTATAGTAAAATGGTTGAAAACATAAGGCAGACAAAGTACTTGGAATTATCTGCCATTCAAGAAAACAGCTCATATTTAAATACTTTAAGAGCTGCTTCACACCACTTAGAAAACGCATCTGGCGATTTGCAGACACTGAAAGATGAAATTCAGAAAAGAGTTGATTTAACTCACAAGGAAAAAGAGCTTAAGCTTGAACTCTGGGAAAAGAAACTGGAAGGTAATTCTAATATTTTGCTAATAAAATACAAACTTGTTAAGGTCTATTAAACTTAAGAATAGCCTTAGGAATACAAGAATACTAACTATAATAAGTTAGTTCCGAGTCTCTAAGAATGTTCTCTAGTTTCAGAGGCTATGAGCAAGATACTGTGCTCTCCGTTTAATACCAGCACTACGCTTTCTAGATAGTCCAAATTTAAAAAACTTACAGTAATAAATTCAATTCAAAGACTATAAAATTTGTCGAACATACGTCGCGATAGAAAACCTACTTTACCTAACCAGAATTCTGGTCTACATACTACCTTCGGGGTGGGTGAGCTTTCTTGAAATTTGAAACGTTACGAACTTAAGTTCATTAACATGTCAATACAATTATCTAATAATTTTTGTAGATATAGGCAGTTAGTATATTAGATTTTTTGTGCATATATTAATATTGCAGATAACGAAAGGCGCTTTAAGATAAACGAGGAAGCCAATGAGCAAGAAAGAACCCGCTTGATAGATCTAGTTGCGTCGTTGGAGGCTCAGCTTAGCAAATCGATGAGAGAAGCTTCAGAGGAGCAATGGATGATGCGACAAAAGTTAGCCTCCCTCGAAGCAGAACGATCTGCCTTTGAGCGTGAGAAATTGTATATACGGGAACAGATCGCCAGGGACCAGCAACGCATTGAAGAATTAAAGCAATCTCAGCTAGAAGAACATCAACGATTGTTACAACAGATCCAGGACGAGAGGCAGGCTCTAGTAAACGAAAAAACAAAATTAGAAACAGTCAAACGTCTGCAGGAATCCAGTACAAAAACCGAGAATGTTCAGGCGGAATTGGATGCCGCTATAAAAGTAGCCCAGGATGCCTCCAGACAAGCTGATCAGGAAAGAGATCGTTTTTACAAATTGCAAAGGGAATTAGAATCTAAAAAGAGAGAATTAATTGATCAAGAAAATGGGATTCGGCAGAAGCAAGACGAACTTGAGGCAACTATCGTGGCGACCAAGGCGAAGGAAAAGAAGCTAGAGGAAGAGCTGCGAAAGCATCGTCTTACTCAGCAGCATTTTAGCACTAAAGTGCAATTGCTGCACGCTCAGCTGCGCCAGGTCACTGAACGAGAGGCTCACTTATCGCAAGATAGATTGGCCTTGTCACAGGAACGGCTTGAGGTCCAAGAACTAAAACGGAAGTTGGAAAACAACAAATGCAGCCTGTGTAAGGTTGGCGAAAGAAACGCGGAAATGCTAAAGTTCTCCAGCGAAGGTGCTCAGAGTGAAGGGCCACTTTATCACGTCGTCAACTTTACAGAGAACACTGTTTTGCACAGCGACAAGATCGAGAATTTCCTCGAGCAGCACCTGTACGATTCGTTAAAAAAAATCGAGACCACCAACGGTGCGGGTTATTCCGCTGACTTCGATGGTGGAGGTGTACGCTATTCAAATTATCCTCATGTGCCAACTTCGCTTTTGGACTCCGAGATTAAAAATCTTACTTTTGATATACAGCGTAATTTTATCGATGAATAAAAATATCCAATAAAGCATGTGCGCAAGCAACGTTTAATAAGGATTTTAGTTTAATTTCTTCTTGATCGTTTCTGTTTAAACTTGATAATAAGAAAATAAGTAATTTAATAAAACAATCCACATCTAGCAATATGGGCTAAGAGCTTTATGGGCTAAGTTTAATAAGAGTACGGTATAAGAATCCCTCTCTCATAAAATTTCGTGAATAGGGACACTGATGAATTCTTAAAATTTGGAAGAGTGAACCTTTATTATAATATTTCTTTAAATTTAAATTTTTTTATGAAGTGGCAATGTCTCAGGGTTGTAAGAAACGAGATTTTAAAGTATAAGTAAAAGCAGTTCTGGAACGTAACATATAACTAATATCGGTCGACTTGGAACAAAATTAATTTTCGGCATTAAAAAAGAATAAATATTTATTATTTAGTAACTTTTGCCAGATAATTTTCGTTCAACTAGAGTTGCTAGAGGAACCATAAGAAAACTTTAATTCAATTTTTGTTTAAATTACTTATGGACTTTTAAAATTTCATGCCTGAATTAAGTACAAAGTTTACAGGTATGAAAATCTATATCCACAGTTTTTCTAATTGCATAAGTATGAACGGTAAAAAAGGATTCGATTTATATTTTAAATATAAGTCCTGGACCTTTCCCGGCTTTTATTAACATTTGTCGGGCATTCCCAAAGTATTACCGTTTATTTAATTATTCATCTCAAAGTATTTTTATGAAACAAAACTACTTTGAGATGGTTTTGTGTTAATAATCTAAAAATATTGAGCAGTGGAATAGCGCAAAAAATTTCCCTAAATAGAAAGTTTGTTAACAACACTACGAAATGTCAAAAAAACCCCATTGCAGCTGAGTTTGACGTTCAGCCTTGTGAGATGCGGCTTTGCGGGTTTCCATCACTCGTTAATAGTTTCCTAGTGATTTCCTAATACCCCTTTTTATTAAGTGAAAAATACTTGATATTCAATTATGCTTTTACGAAGACTTTTGAAGCTATGTGGGACAGCACGTAGTGCATTAGGAAATAGCATAAATAAGGAAGGATTTCTGATTCGTCTTCAAAGCACCCAAAGTAATCCAAATGATCCTAAGAGGCTAAAAATTAAATCAACATTATATTATGTGACTGCAGCCGGTGTATTAACTGTAGGATTAAGCTATGCAGCTGTTCCTCTGTACCGGATGTTTTGTCAAGTAAGGCAACAATTATAATTTGTATCTAAAGTAAGTTTTATATAAGATAGGCTTACAGCTACGGGGGTACCACGTCGCAAGGACATGATAGTAATAAAGTGGAAAACATGAAACGAGTTGAAGATCGAGTTTTAAAAATAAAATTCAACGCTGATAAAGGAGCTTCAATGAGATGGAATTTTAAGCCGCAGCAATATGAGATTAAAGTTGTTCCTGGTGAAACAGCTTTAGCATTCTATACGGCGAGGAATCCAACAGACCAGCCTGTAGTTGGGATTAGTACCTACAATGTGATACCATTTGAGGCAGGACAGTACTTTAATAAAATCCAGTGTTTCTGTTTTGAGGAGCAACAGCTTAATCCCAACGAAGAAGTGAGTTATTAATAGCAGTTAATATGGATTTAGGGTTGTTTATGTCCATTTTAAGGTTGACATGCCGGTTTTCTTCTACATCGACCCTGAATTCGTTGGCGATCCAAAGATGGAGTTCGTAGATACTATTACTTTGTCATATACTTTTTTCGAGTCGAAACCTGGCATAAGTTTACCGATTCCTTCATTTGCTAAGGGTCATTAGTTACAAACGCTTTTAAAGCAATTGTAAATAAAATATTCAAACTCTAATTTTTACATAGGCAGTTTTCATTCGAGTGGGTTTGGAATTGAAAGAATTGGAGGAATGTGGGAAAAATTTATATGAGTGGGGGTTGTTAAAAGACGAATATCAATTTTAGATAAACGGGGATTTTGGATTTGCAAATTCTAGTCAATTTATGTAATTTTTCAAACACATAGCCAATTATCCATCGGTGATCGAGATTTCACGACTATCATCATCCACAACTTTTAAAGGGAGTAAATAAAACACTACTAAATGTTCATTCGTATAAACATGTAATTATCTGGCACTATTTACAAATGTAGCATATATTTAAAGTAGATGAGCTTTTGCTGCAGCTTGGAAATTACTTTTACTAAATATCATATCAGTTTTAAACGAACAACAGTCATTTTAAAAATTACTTTCCAAGATAACAACATATTCTGCAATAGACCTCCGAGTATATTTCTCTTAAAATAAAACAAAAAAATTATTGTTGCACTAACAAGTTAAAAGCCTGTTTCCCAATTTTTTAAATTGAAATTATTAACGAATCTTTATTTTATGGCAAGTGGATCTTCCAACAATATAAATGTATACTTTCTACAAATCAACTAACATTAATTAAAAATATGCAATATCACGGAGTCGGAAAATACATGGCACAAATATGGAAGTATATCATCGTAACTTATACCTGCGTTTATATGTATTCCTTGGTTGGGAAGACAGAATGACAGGACTGGACGGAGTCAGCTAATTATTTCGAAGCTGTGATTAAGCAAGACCAGGTCTTACCAAGGTACATATAAACGCAGTTTCCGACAATATCATATATACTAACACTACATTAAAAAAAATAAAAATAGGGATTTGGACACATTAGCATCAATAACATTACTTAATTCGCAACAATCTCAGTCTTTTAGTTACATTCCGAATTGCTTAGGGCTATGGCACGATTATATTTAAGCCCATAAATACGTGTGCTACTTGCGCCTAAGAGAATAGCGGCATTTCATTATCTACCTCAATGATGCAGAAAGCAAGTATTTAGTCAAAGCCCTTCAGCTTTCAGATCAAAGAACCTCATGGCACATAGAGCAGTCCTTCTGCAAAAGAACATCAAAATTCCTTATTACGTTATCTTTATGATCGTTATTATAGATATATAGAAAAACTCCTTACTTGCACAATGAATGTCTCGGTAATCTAGTAGTAGCGACGTTCGCAGTCATCTTCATTCCACTCTGTATCTTCCGACCAGATTGCAGTTCCCACTTTCGCTGGAATCGGAATCGGCTTTGTTTCTGTTATATTTACAGCTGTTTGATTGATTCCTGGATTTTTTCCCTCATATGACAAAAGTGCATCGGCAGATGATTGATAGCCTGAAGGAGATCTCTTAGAGATTGTATAGTTTTTACCCTGAGAAATATATCCCGAATTAGTATTCTCTGTTTATTGAATTAACACAGTTACGTACGTCATTGTTGTCCCAATATTCATTACCATCTGCTCTATAGCAAATACAAAACTCTAGTTTTTTGGAAGAAGGTGGAAGGGTAATTTTGAATGAAAAGGTGTCAAATATCACATAGGCAGAACTGGGGCCATATATCTGAAAATTGATTACATAGGTAAAGTGGATTCGCAGAACGCTTTAAGGCGGAAGAACAAACCTCTGAATATGTACAATATATATCTTGCTGATTTTTCCAATTGTCCCATGTTACTCTAACGATGACCTCTTTCTCAAAACTTATATTTTTTACCTTTACTGTGCCCACAATGATTGATTCATTTTCCTTAACAATAACATTTTCTAGAGAAACAAATTGGCTTTCGATCTTTTGTCTAGAATTAAACAACTTTTAGTATTTGAAAATAATTGAAATCGACTTAATTTTACCTGAACTGTAGGTAATCTGAAGCTGGTTGTCTGAAATCTACAGTCCATTGTTCCGAAGGGTGTGGACTAACAAGCCCTTGAGTAATTTGTGCTAGAAATTTTAGACTCCAAAATGGTGGAACATTAGAAGGTTCCGACATAACCCTTACTTCTGTTAGCGCAAGGCCTTGGTCGTCAGCAAATACCACTTTTTTCTTAGACCTGCTATTAATAAAATAAAAATTAGTAACATAATTAACACTACATACATGAGTTGAACTGCGCGTAAAAATTCCTGAATCTACTCTACTAGCCTTTCTTATTTGCCTTACGCAAGTTAAGAACTTTTCAAGATGCCTGTGGATTTTATTCCCTAGATATACGATTGACTGTATCAGTTGACAAAAAGCCGAAGAAAAAACCATGAATGTCCAACTCTAAATCAAAATCTAGCTACAATTGTGATGGAAAGCAGCAACATGCTCACACTTAATTTAAATCCCCTATAGATAAACTAGCAATAGAACTTTTACATTCACTCCTTTCCTCTTTGACATTATTAATGCTTTTCATTAGAAATACCTTTGATTTTTGGTGTTTTCTTCAAATTCAGGCTCTTTATTCGGTCGAACTATCAAACAGGATTTTGGTGCTGTCGTCCTGTTGCTCTTAAGTTCAGCTGGTGGAGGAAAACTCTTTCGTGACTGTAGAGTTGACATCATTTGTGGACGACAAGACCTGAAAGAAAATTAACGAATATTAATTAAGCTAGTAAATCTAATAATGATTAATTAATAATGAGCTATTGATGCAGATTGGTAGATGAAATTTTTGTTTCGAGAAATGAAAACATCCAATTTAGGACCATAAATTAATTTGTTACAATCTTTAGTATTTTTTGTTTCTATGTTTTTCCGAATGAAGGACGTAGTAAAACTACGCCGTATGTAAAGGTTTAAAAATAATCACGGTCAAGTAATTTTTCAAATAAATAGTTTATCAGGGTTTAACTCAGAACTACACTTTTGTTTTACTGATAATTGAGGAGAATTGGAATTCCGATTCCGATTCCGATTACGGGTTATGAAGGTTAATTGTGATGAAAGTTCTAAGTTCAAAGTATAATTAAGGAAATTGTTTTTACTTACATAAAATTTTTAGCAACATATTCCGATAAAAATGTAGAGGGGGGGCTATGGCTAAACACAGGGGGACTGTGTGAAATCATCATCTCGTAGTAAGCAGGCATTTTTGAAATATCTGAAAAAACATCATATTAGAGAAATTAGAAAAGTGGGGCTCAAAGTATTATCAAAACATTGTAATTATTAAGCGCTGGTACATACACATGTTTTTGTTTGATCTATAAGCCATTTATTTTTGTTTGTAATCGATAGCCCGGTCTCACATTTAAAACCAGAATTTATTTTCAACTTTAATCTGCTAACACGTATTAAAAAAATATTCAATATTCAGTAGGTGAATTATATAACTTTAATTTGTGTCTAATATACGAACCTATGGTTCATTGGAATAGAATACATGCATTAGTTGGAAAACGACGAACTGTTCTAATTAGCAAATGAATTCAACCGCGCCCAAAAAACCAAACTCGACTGGACTTTTGATAACCTGAAGACAATTTTTATTTACGTTGTTATATATATTAATTTTTTCTATAGCAGATTTTCATTAACGATTGGACGATGGCACGGCGCTACGTGATATGATACACTCGTCCCGTTTCCAATATTGCCAATTTTCTTTAAACCTCCACGTTTTAAAACCAACCACGGGGACAAAATACAAATCTTCATTTATACTAAATATTTAAAAATCAAGCTAAGCTAAACTAAAGCTTTAAATGCATAAACAAAGCTAACGACATTAAGTTATATTATATAAAAGAAACACGAAGAAAACTAAAATTTTGATGAAAATGCATAAATATATTTAAATAAGCAGAAAACTTTATTTTTTTCGTTTTCATGTCAATTATAAACATTATTTGATAACATTGCTTCTAACAAATTTTATTACAAATACTATAGGGCCCAGATAACCCGGCGTTAATTAATCATATAATTTTATCTAAACGTTCGATTAAAGGTTAAAGATTTAATGGCGACATGGAAATTTAAAAAGTGATCCTTTTTAAGAATACACTTCCCATCTAAAATGACGATGATTTGTTTTTGAAGTGTTTTGCAGTAGTTTTCAATTACAACATTAACACACGTTATCTAGTGTTCTTCAAATTTTTCAGTCTGGTATCATACTTCAACTGCCAATAAATTTTTAAATTTTGTCCAGTATTATCTCAAAAAGCTGATTTCTAATTTGCCGGAAATTATTTTCAATTCAGCTATTTTATTTATAGAGTTTTTTTATTTACTGAATTCGTGGTAAGCAATTCTGTGATGTGTGTGAATTACATTAGCACTATCTTTAATGTCGCTAGACAAACTTCCGTAAGCAATAAAATGCGCATCAATTTAGTTATAATGTTCTATGAAGGCGAATAATTAAAAAAACAGGTAATTTGATAAAATTTACAAACTTAAATGTGTATTTACTAATAGGATTATAATTGAATAAATCTTTTCTAAAAGCCCACATGTTACATTTTTCGGCTTTTGAGTTACGGCCAATTTTAAAGTTTTTAGGTGTCAACAAATGATATCTGTAAAAGGTACTCATATTCCAGGGTTCGAAACAGAACTTATTATACTTGAGTTCATGGAAAAACCTCACATGTCTGTTACATGTGGGGTTTTTGCACGTTATAATTTTGTCCGCCAAGAGGTGCCTCCACACGGCACAGACTTCAGGCATACCTTTTTGAATGTTTGGAATGTACGGATGCTAAATGCCTCGTGTGGACACACCTTTAATGTTTTGACAACAGTCAATGTGAACAAAATATGACTTGGAAAAATTATTCAAATACATACCGGAGGAGAACAGCCAATGGTATAAAGAAATTTTAGTTTGGTCAACCACTGAAGATACGAGTACTGCGGTGTAAGCTGGTGAAATGTTTTACTTTAAGTTGTTTTATTACCCTAATTGTAATTTCAGATAATAAGAATATCGCTTTGTTAATCTATGTTCGGTTTGCTAAATCTATTGAAATAAACGAATACTTGCAAAAACACCACATGTACTCGAATTTCTAAGAGAGTGTTCGTTCTTTGTGATCACCTAACTTTTTGAAAATTCTTCGAAGAATATTTCTATATACTTAAAGATTAACTTTGCACTAGAGTGAAAATTATTTGAACACATTTTAAGTAAACAGTCTTTTTTTTCTGAAAAATTTCTTTATTGTAATATGTTTAGAAAAGACTGATTCAATTCTTTTCTTCAAAGGGTCCAAAATTGAAGTTTTCAGCGACTAGCAGTATAAAGTAATAACGTTTTTATTTTATCAAATAGAAATATCTTCCATTTAAAATATCAATTCCAGTGTTTCGTTTAACAAATCGGAGGTTTTTATTATGACATATATGCGAGGATATATCATCGCCTCTTCTACTTGATCATGAGAAATTCATAATTCAGAAGAAAATTTGTTGAGTTACTTCTGAGCATATGAGTTATAATTCAGATTACAAAGATTAGATTGCAAAGTGCATAAAACATGTAAAAATAAGACCTTCTCTTTTATGCATATCTACATATTAAATATTGCTTTTGTAAATACGAATAAATTTGTACAAAAAACTTTATGAATGGTCAGAAAATTTGTTAGCCAATAATCCTTCTTTGTCCAATTTATTTTGTTTGCTTTTCCACTGTTATTATAATTTGTTTGACAAATAGTTGCTATCGCCTAGTGCGTAGTTACAAGCAGACAAAATATTCAATAAAGATTTCTAAAAACACCCGCGATAAATTCCTATCTGAAGTTGGATTACGAAAGCACTAAGATGAATCATAAATCCTCTGGCACGACATTGATATTTCTATTATTTTTATTTTTTACTTGAGAAGAGAAGTTTTATTCGACACCCTGTCATAACTAAAACTTGACATTTGTGTATAATAATTAGCCTTTTTGTATTATTATGTTTTGTGTTATTAATTATGTGAAGTGATGCACTTGTTCACGAAAAAAATCGTTTCCGAGAATTACTTTCAATGTTTCACATTTGTGATTCCCCGAAACTCTGCATTTCATTGCATGAATTTATATAAATATGATAATCATGGAACAGTTATATTATTAATTGGTATAAAATACAAAATATAATGACAACGATGGAAATCGAGATAAATGACCTCTTGGAATTGCCCGCACATACTTTTGATCAAAATTACTTTGAAAACTCTCGAAATAATTTTGGGGCGCCGCATTTATCAAAATGATATGCAAGTGCTTAAAAGTGAAATTCAAAGATTCGCAAGATTTTGTTAAATATTAAATTTGATAAGAGTTTGAAACCTCGTTTTTCATTTGGTTAAACGACGTGGAGGCTTAACACATTTCATTTCGCTGATATCTTTTACATTTCGATTTTTTACTCAAAAATAAATACTTAAATTTAAAAAAGTCAAAAGTAGAACAACAACAGATCGTTTAAATGCGGTAAATTTTAGGAAAATGAGCAAAGTTCACGAATATGAAATTTACCACGGTAAGAGTATAATCTGCTATTATTTATTTTTTATTAGTCGAATTAGAAAATATAAATTTAAGAGTCGAGCTGGCAGTTGGAATCCAAAATGTTGATTATGAAGACATATTTTCTTATCGCATGATTCTATAACACACCAGGATATCTATTGCATTAAATTTCATGTATATATACATATATTTTATTGAAGCCTGCTAACAGAATAACTTTTTTTAATTATTCCTGTCAAATAAATTTAGTAAGTGTTTCCTAAATTTATGAGACCTCTGAAAAGTATTTCCACCTGCGTTGGTGGATGTATAAGCAAACAGCTCGCCAATTTTATTTTTAGTGTTATCAAATAGACATCACGCCACTTTGATGTCTCTCAGCTTAAATTGTGTCAGGCTTTACAGTGTTTTCTCCTCATCCAATGCGACGTCACAGAGAAAATTAGTGTCTATTCTTTGAAGATTAGAAAATTATTTCCATGCATGTAATTGAACACCACGCACCCCTAGTAATAGTGTAATAGTAATCCTAAGACTTTGAAGCTTCGAAGCTTAGAAGATATATATAATATAAAAGGTTTGAAAACAATTCTTTGTTAATTTTGATTTTTACTCAGCCTTTCAAACGATTCATGGATTAACTAAGACCTGAACTAGTTCAACTTTCTGTCTTTCACTCCATATCCCTTCAACTTTTCATTTAAACATCCCTGTCGATTACATTTAAGATCGAGAAATACAGACATAATTTACTTTCTTTTCAGCTAGTTTCTCCTTTCAAATGTTTAGAACTTGCAGGTTAATATGAATAATTTCATATTGTTAATTTATTTCGCTCCAGGCAATTTAGCAGCATTAATAAGTTCTTTAAATAAATTTCGCATAACAGCGCAGAATAACGTTAATAGGCTTTTTCTTCACTTTTCGTAGGATTTCTGATCGTATTTTAATTAATGCAATTACTGATTCTTTCCCTATACTCACAGCTTGCAGCTCACTTAATGGCACCCGACTGAAGCACTGCACTTCGTACATATTCTTGTATAATTAAAAGTATCATTACCATATTCACAGCCGATAATTTACTCACTTTTCTAACACTAGGAGTCACTTAAAAAACGTTGTATGTCGAAACTGGTGGCTGCGAACATTCATAAATAGAAAATAATATAAAAATTATTTTAAAACAGTAGATTTTTAAGAAATTTTCGTTGCCAGACAACATAATGATATGAAACCACCAAGTGAAACTAGGAATGAAATTAAAAACAAAAACTTCTGAATAAAATATGCAATGCTTTTTAATGCTATTTTCTTTATGTATTGAATATTAGGTTTTCTAAATTTAGGTAATAAATAAAACTATTACTTTTTGAATATTTTAATAAATTGTACAAATTAAACGGAATTTCTTCTTTCACCTCCCGGTTTTCTTTAAAACACAAAATTATCTTACGTCTAACGTGGCTCTTATAACTTTATCACAACTGAAATAGGTATACTATCTTAAAAAAAAATCCCTTTGAATTGTTCGGTTTCCAAAAAGTTTGAATTAAATCTTCCTACCACTACAGTTAAAGGTCACGTGGTAAAATTTAAACCAATACTCTAGAAGGAGACTTTTACTGCGATTATCGATACTTTTCACCATGAACTTAAATGATAATGTAATAAAAGTGGAGGCTTCAAATTTTCCATCTCTGGCTGAGCGAGCCCTTTTGAAGGGGTCCCGTTTGACGGGTAGAAATTATAAAATCTTTATTCAGTTATTGCTAGTGAAGTTTTAGCGAAAAAAAAATATAAACTCAAATTTACAATTTTGCACATTAACCCTAGAATCTGCGCGTGGAGGGGCATTTGCACTCCACCGATGGAAAAAAATGCGGTCAGTTTGAAAAATTTGAAGTTGACGTTATAAGATTAAAACGTAATTCTTATACCAATAAATACATTAAAAATGTAATACAATTTAATTTATTCATAATCATACTCATTAACGATTAAAATAAAAAAATTATCTCATTAAAATTATAAAACTTCCTTTAGAAACCAACATTTTTATTATGGCGTGCAAACGCGCTCCACACGCTGAACGTCGTAACCTTTTCGAGCGCGCGGACTCGAGGGTTGAAGAAGTCTGCTGCCCCTCTTCTGTACATGAGCTTGATATCCATTAACACGCGAAATGATCGCAACTTTTAAAAGTGGTGCTTTAATTTATTGCATGTAAGTTTATTTAGCCTACTGTAGAACAAGTAAAATATAAACAATTGAAAATCTTTCAATTGCAATATCATTCTTTTTCCTTTTTTATTCTTTTTAGTTTCTTCTTGTTAGACATTTTTCATGAGTTTAATTAAATTGAATTGAGATTGTAAGGGCCCGTTTTTTCATGCAGCTTTTCATGAACGCCCTAAATGTATTTCCTTTAGTTGGATCGCTTTTTATCAATCAGTGCGCAACAAGTAGTTAATTTGCCTAACATATAAAAAAGAGTCAAGTAAACTTTGCTAAACGAGTTTGACCTTGAACAAGGAATATAACTCGAGGGATACTTACGCAGAACATTAACTCCACTATACCATTTAAACGAGATCATTCTAACTCGCTGATATACCTGACTTTTATGTCAAGAGTTCAAGCGATAGCGCAGACGGCGCCTAATCGCGGGCTCGGGGGGTTTTCATAATACATAATACTGTCTATCAAAATAGCCGACTGTAGATAACGGTCACGCGTTAAAAGCATGCTCACCGCGCGGCCACATAAACAATTCGGTAAATGTCACGCCACGGCTCTGAAAAATGTCGTGTTGCTGCCTGGTAATTCATAATAAGACGGACGCCGCCGAGGAGCTAGCTCTGAAAATCTTGAGGTGAAACAACTGCCTACCTGTCTCTCTTGCAGCCCTGAGCCGCGGTCACCCGGCAGCCAGAGCAGGTTCGCAGTTGGTTGCTGTGTTTACAAACATTTCTTTCTATGTATCGAAGAGAAAGTTCTTCTAAAAATAAAAAGCCGAACGAATCCCAAGCTCGAGACCAACACCAGCCGTCTCCCCCTGTTGACTCGGTGTGAGTTCTAAAGCGCGCTCGCAGACGATAAGCCGCACTATTTCAAATTCGGAATTGGAATTGATCTTCAAGTAACCTTCACACAAAAAACCTAGAGACTTTTAGCACTACTGGAATCGAAATGAGCTTATCAGCTCCGCATTGAGGTTCACTGACCGTTTTCATTGACTTCAAACATCAGAGCACTCAAATCAAATAGAACTGCAGAAACTCACATTTGTTGAGATACAAGGACGCGTTTCCGACGCTTTTATTGCATACAATTATTTCGATTGCTGACAATGCATTCAAGGCTCCGTACTTACAGTTTGAGAGGCCTTCCACTCGCCTAGCCCAAAAGGAGTCGTCAATGAAAATGTATAAAAGACCTATTAATCATCCAATTACAGAAGCATCTCCAAGATTGATATTTTGAGAGAGTGAACATCGTTAGTTATTACATACATTAAGGTTTAAATTAATCTAATGGGAATACTTCTTAGTAGACCTTTATAAAGAAAACCTGAGTAAATTATCGAAGCTTCTGGTGCAGTTGTTCTAAGCAAGGTTTACAAATGAATGTATATTTCAAAATTAAGACGTAAAATAATGTACATATGCGCCAATGAAAACCAAGCAATTATAATGGTTCAAGAGAAAATCCATAAAAGAAGGCAAAGAGGCAATTCATTTCGGAACATGAGCACAACCTCTGAGTACGTGATCGATTGTGAAACTAACAAAATTTTCACTACGTCAAGCTCCAGAAATACAGAAACTTTCAAATATACTCAACACACGCTCGCTCGACATCCATGAAAAACATGTTTTGGTTCATGTTTTTTAATATTTCGAAATTTGTAGACAAAAAAACATTCCCTTTTCATTTCTATTAGTTTTAATTTTAATCATAAAAATATTTTAATAATTCTGCAGGATAACTTTTGGTCGGGAGATACGAAAAAAAACTCCAACCTTAAAATTTCTTTTACATGAAAAAAGAAGATCTAGACCTATAAACCAACATGCACGAGTTTTCTCTGCGCTGTGTGAAATTTCTCTCTTCACTTCAAAACATTCCCGGAAGTTAAGTATTAAATGAAATTTTGAGGGCTTGAACTTTAAAGCAGAAAAATTATTTGAAAATAAAATTATTATATATAGAAAGTAAAACGTCTATACTCGGATTTTTCTAGAGTGTATAATGGTATTAAATTGGCTTTTCATAGTAATAATACACCAGTAGGAGTAAAAGTAATAAAGCTGCATAGTAATTAAAACTTAGGAAATATTTTCTTTAGAAGTTTGGTAATTTTGGAATTATTTTTATATTCCATCAAAGACTTTTCATAAAAATTTTAAAATTTCTGCTATAATAGAATTTTATTACGTACTTTTTAAAATAATACTAAAAATATATGTCGAACACCGGTTTCCCTCCCCTCGCTTTCTTAGGAGAACATAGACAGGTGTCTAAAATAAGTAAATTGGTGATATTAGAGGTGCATATACACTTTTCAGGAAAAATTCGGCGCTTTAAAATGTTCTGCAGGGTGTTAAAGATTTACTTATTTTTTTAAAATCTAGATGAAGACAAACTCTAGTTTGACATTTAAGTATAATAATATAACTACATTTTTAGTGTATTATTTGATAATTCAAGTAAGAATTTACATTAAATATTGGTGTGAAAGTTTAGTGAGGATAACATACGTCTTGATGGTGGCAGGGCTTATTTTGCGACGATCCACATCAGTGTAGGGCAGATTGTATGGAACTCCCGGTGCGCTAGTCCAACTTACATTTCCAACAGTCCAACTTGCCTTTTTTCAACTTCAACGGGCTTGGGAAAATATTTAGTATTTCATTTTTTGTGTTACAGTAATTTTAGGACATCTCAAAAGCGGCAAGCTTCAAGGTGGGTAAACTTTTATGTTAAACATGGTTTCAAGAAAAACGCATTTTAAATTTAACTTTGTGTTTGTGTATCGCTCTATCGCACAGCATTCAACAGACAACAACTCACTTCAAAGATGCTAAATACGTAAAAAAAAATCGATTTTTCCGACTCTATCGACTAAACACTTCCTTAACTAAGTTTTATTTTTAAATATAGTAAAAATTCCGAAAACACAATCTTAGGCGCCGTCCACTCCTTATTGAAGGAGTAAAAAAAGCTGTGTCTTCAATTGCACTACAGCTTCATACCTGCCGTTCCTGGCAGGTTTGCAACCAAAGCGTGTACTACTTTGACGTCCGACTTTTTCTGCCCGCGGTTATAATAATGCTTTTTTAATAAGTGAATTTTGTTAGTAAGCAAATCACACATAGGTATAACACGCAATTTGTGATGACTAGATATTTGTACCGCACTTTAAACGTACTAAGTTTCTAGCGTAAAGTGAGAAGAATTGTCACTATATTGGGAGTCTGCTTAGGGTAATGTAATGTTACCTAAAGAAACAATAAATCAATAGTTCTTAAGAAACAGTTCTCTTGAAACGAAATTCATTGTGCTAAATATATCTTGTCTAATTTAAGAAATGGCAAAATGCAAAAATTTTTTAGACCTACAATATTTAAATATATTTCACAACAACTTTACTATTTTTAGGAATGGTCAGTTTTTCCTCCTGCCGTTTAATTTTATTATAACATAATTTCGTTATCATCATATTAAAAGCAAAATAATATATTGATTTGGAGAGCACATCCACTTGTACATGCCATTGTAAAAAGATCTATTTTGATCATTAAATCTAAGTCTGCAAACCTTCTGCAATGTCTAGAGCCCCACAAATTGTAGTCATACTTAAGATATTGAATTTAAAAATATAAACTTGGATATCGCTGATATGATAGAGCTTTTGTACTTCAGAATTTTCTTGCGCATTTGTATTCAGAAATAATAGAAAACCCATAATAACAGAATTAGAAAATAAATCGGTTTCATTAAATGGTTTGATTTACTTATTTCGTCTTTTAATAAAGCTACTTTGGAATTTTATGAGAGCAGTAGACGAATTTACATATGCACTTAATCAAAATAAATTTAATTATTTTTTTAGCATTTTAATAGATAATTATGAGTTTTTACAGACTTTTCTGGAATTATTGAAAATGTGCCGAATGTGAATTGAAACTATTCACACTCTAGGCCCTTCTTTTTCGTTAACTTAAGTAGGCTAGAGTTTGTGATCTGATCTTAAATTAGGTATAATATACATACCTGAATGTTTTTGTGCAAAAAACTGATAAATAAGCACATAAACCTTGTAATTACATTTGGTTAGGAGTAGAAGCAGAAACGTTAATATTAATTAGCAGGTATTAACTCTAAAAAGTAAAGAACTAAGCTTAATTATGGCCTTTAATGGCGACATTAGTGCACTGATTCCATCATTGTTGAACTGGTTACTAAGTGCCACATTTACAAAATGGGATGTTAATGAAGGCGTAGCAGCTAGTTCGACATGAGTAAGAAAAGGTAATGTTCTCTTTATCGATTTAGGGCATTTGCAGTGCGCAAGTGACTCGATTTTTGCTCAATCGAGGAGGTAAACAATAAATGTTCTGGTCTCTTTCAGTTTACAGGCTTATCAAATCAAATTGACCCTATGAGTCTGTGATTTTCTTGAAACCGACTGGACAAGGCTTACGTTGATAACAATAGTCAGTTAGGTCCCAGAATCGCCGTGAAAGTAGGTTCACAGATCGTCCAAAACCAGACGAGGTTTGCTTATGCTAATCGAACCGTCACATGACTATCAGCCCGAGAAATAACCACTGCACGCACTACCCTATACCTACGACTGGGTCGGGCGTCTATTATTAAGTAACTAGAGGTTAAATAAACAAACCGGCTTTCCCCAGTTTGACTTACCGCTTACCAGTAGTTGGGTGGAAATGTGGTTACTCCTCGTTGTAGAACTTGCCCGTCCACTTGATGGAAATAAATCTGTTGGGCTTGTGTTGCATCAAAAATAGCCTTTCGGTCGCCTATTTTTAGGTTACAAAATTTCACAAATGTAATCACAGTATCACACAGAGACAGAAAAATTTGCGTTGCGCCGATAAGTCATGGCTCCTCAATTTCTTAGCTTAGGGGCAACTCCAACTGTGTTTAGGAGAGTTGCAGCAACGGTAGTAAACGGGTTTTCTTAAAAGTTACATTAAAACGTCCACAGGCTTTAATTGCACTGTTGTTTTACTTCTTAAAATCCTGTGCTTGTTGCGTGGGAACGTACTTGAGCTTATTTCCCGAAAAACGACGACGACGAAAACTCAGTCTCTCACCGCAAGTTGAGATCGACTGTGGACGAACGCAGACAGCGCCAACAGTCCAGCGGAAGGCGAAGCACTACACACTGAAGTTGACGCCGGACCGGAGTCTGGCGAGATCGGCCACTAAGCCAATCAAGGGCCGACGCAAGAGTGCGCCGTGTATGTGCACTCGTTGCATTCGCGATCGCGCGTGTGTGCGTGTGTGCCTTGCCTAGCGTGATCTCCACTGTACGGTACAACTACAAACACCTGCGTCCACGGCCAGCGGACGTATTGGCCGCGTCTCGCCTTATCAGCGATCGCATTGTTTGTCCTCCTCCTACGAGATTATCTCGCTCAACGCAAACCATCTGCAAATATTTTTCTCAAGCCAAATATTAACGCCAGCAATTCGCATCGCCGGTTATCAGCGGCAGCTTCCTAATGGTTTTATTTTCAAACAGGGATTAAGATCCACTGTAAACTCGCAGCTAGGCTGGATGCATGGCATTTTGTCGAACTAGTTTATTTGTAATCAACCTGGAACGATTTGGTGTTTCCTTTTTTCAGCACTTACGTTCGGGAAGGTAGTTACTGCTACTATTTTAAAGATTATCCTAGCGATCGTTTCCCAAATTTTGGATATAATAAGCTAATGGAAGTATACACAAAAGGTAGAAATTCCTCGGAAGCTTTACCTTTTTAAAGTAACGGTTAAGTTGCTCGCAATTTATTCTTCGAATTGATCAAAACAAAGTCTGTTATAATATTTAGTAACGTGCATTTAGAAAGAGCAAAGATCATAAATGAATCGTGTAATAATAAAAATAACCACAAACAGACGACGAATAATATAAGAATTTGTTTAAAAAAACTATTGATTTTATTAAAACTATTGAAAACTAATAAAATAAACACAACAGCAAAGTACACTCAATTGAAAAGGCAATGAAATACCACCGAGAGAAAAAAAAATTAGTTCGAAAAATAAATAAAAAGGAAATTGTTACTCCCACAGAATTGCAGATGAAATAATAAAATAAAAATTTATTTACAGATTACAGTATGGTACCTGTGGCAGCCCTTTAAAGCTTAAAGAAAAGTGTAAAAATTCTGGTTTTGAAGAACTTTCACTTTTTTTTAAAATGTGAAAAATCGTAGTAAAATTAAAAAGCAAGGGATTCTTTTTTACAAAAATCGCAATCATTCTTATCATAATTATAAATTTAAATCTTTTCCAGAATTTTTCTACAAACTGCAACAGCAACTCTAATATTGAATTTATAGTCTAAGCTACGAAATCTTGACAGCAACTTGAGATCGCGGCCAACTTCATTAGTTGGGTTTTTTGGATGGTGTCGTGCGTTGGATTTAGATTTCGCAAAAATACGTAAAAGTATTAAATCATGGCTGATGCAGCGGCACGGCAATTGCAATATGAATACAAAGCGGTAACATTTGATTAAATTTGCTGATTTATAGAGTAAGTTCCATGCAATACTTTGCAGAACTCGAACTTGGTGCTGCAAGCTGATGTGCGCCTAATCGAGCGACCGCGGAGGGACGAAGCCACTGGAGAAGTTGTCTCACTTGTCGGTAAATTAGAAGGAACTCGAATGGGCGATAGATACCAGAGATCTAAGCCAGAAAAAACAGAGGAAAGGAAAGCAAAGTAAGCATTTATGTAGAATAGAAACAGCACTTTAAGGCTAACTTAATCGTGCCCAGAAATAATCTCTGGAAATAACGTGGTATTTTACAGGCGTCAGAAGCGAGATGAAGCTCAGTACGACTTCGAGAGGATGAAGGGGGCAACTTTGCTTTCTGAAGGAATTGATGAGATGGTGGGGATAGTTTACCGACCAAAAACGCAGGAAACCAGGCAGACTTATGAAGTTTTATTAAGTTTCATTCAAGAGGCGTTAGGCGATCAACCTAGAGACATATTATGTGGTGCAGCCGATGAAATCTTAGCCGTGTTGAAAAACGAAAAGCTCAAAGATCGAGATCGGAAGCGTGAAATAGACAACCTGCTAGGGACAGTAGCGGATGAAAGGTAAAGAATTTGTGTAGTAAAATATTGGCACTAATTTCGATTATACACAGGTTTGCGCTCTTGGTCAATCTCGGGAAAAAGATAACCGATTTTGGATCAGATGCGATGTCTGCTTTGGGGCTTGGCAATGACGAGCAAATTGATGAAACATACGGAATAAATGTCCAGTTTGAAGAGTCGGAGGAAGAGAGTGACGAGGATATGTATGGTGAAATCAGAGACGAGGACGGACAAGACGAAGGGGAAGAAGCACGAATAGATAACACCCTCCACGCAGAAAATGTAAGAAAATTATATTTCTTAATTTTAGTCCGCAACTTGACATTTATTTTTTCCAGTTAGGAACAGACGACGTGTCGAATGTTAAAAAGGAGCGTGGATTGCATCCCCTGGATATTGATGCCTATTGGTTACAACGTTGCTTAAGCAAGTATTATAAAGATGCAATGGTGTCCCAGGCTAAAGCAGCGGAAGTTTTAAATGTACTGAAAGATTCAGGAGACGATCGAGAATGTGAAAATCAGTTAGTGCTGTTATTGGGCTACGATTGTTTTGATTTTATCAAACAGCTTAAAAAGTATCGTCAGATGATTTTGTATTGTACCATGCTGGCATCTGCTCAAACGGATTCTGAAAGACATAAAATACGAGAAATTATGAGAAATGATCATTACCTAGAAAAAATTTTAAGACAATTGGACACAGGTAAAAACGAAGAAGACGAATCTGCTCATTCTTCGAAATCGCAGAAAATCAAAGAGGAGCAGGAAGAGACTAGCCAAGGTAATTTAGGGCAAATAGGAGGTATACGGAAAGTTCTAGAGCTGGAAGAATTGACGTTCGCGCAAGGATCACATTTCATGGCCAATAAGCGTTGTCAATTACCTGACGGTTCATTCCGAAAGCAGCGCAAAGGGTACGAAGAAGTTCATGTACCTGCGCTCAAGCCAAAACCATTCGACGAAAAGGAAGAACTAATGCCAATTGAGAAGCTTCCGAAATATGTCCAACCTGTTTTTGATGGCTTTAAGACCCTAAATCGAATCCAGAGCAGATTATGGCGTTGCGCTCTGGAAACAGACGAAAATTTGTTGCTCTGTGCGCCCACTGGAGCTGGTAAAACAAATGTGGCACTGCTTACAATGATGAGAGAAATTGGAAAGCACATAAATGACGACGGTACCATAAATGCAGACGAATTCAAAATTATATATGTTGCTCCCATGAAGTCCTTGGTACAAGAAATGGTTGGCAACTTCGGTAAACGACTTGCTTGCTACAATCTGACGGTCTCCGAGTTAACAGGAGATCATCAACTAACCCGAGAACAAATTGCAGCAACTCAGGTAATTGTCTGTACACCTGAAAAGTGGGATATTATAACTAGAAAAGGTGGGGAGAAGAGTTTTACTTCTCTTGCGCGTCTAATTATAATCGATGAAATTCACTTACTACATGACGAACGGGGTCCTGTCCTGGAAGCTTTAGTAGCTAGAACTATTCGTAACATTGAAACCACACAAGAAGACGTTCGATTAGTTGGCCTTTCAGCTACATTACCGAACTATCAGGATGTGGCTTCATTCCTGCGGGTCAAACCGGACAAGGGATTGTTTTATTTCGATAACAGCTTTAGACCAGTTGCATTGGAGCAGCAGTACATTGGCGTAACGGAGAAAAAAGCTTTAAAAAGGTTCCAAGTAATGAATGAAATTGTATATGAGAAAACGATGGAGCACTCAGGGCGCAATCAAGTTTTGATTTTTGTCCATTCGCGAAAAGAAACTGGGAAAACTGCAAGAGCCATTCGCGATATGTGTTTGGAGAAAGATACCTTGGGCAGTTTCTTGCGTGAGGGATCAGCGAGCATGGAAGTCTTGCGAACTGAGGCCGAACAAGTAAAGAATTCAGAATTGAAGGAGCTACTTCCATATGGCTTTGCAATACATCACGCTGGAATGACAAGGGTAGATCGTACTTTAGTTGAGGATCTTTTTGCAGATCGACATATTCAAGTGCTGGTTTCCACAGCAACTTTAGCGTGGGGTGTAAATCTTCCAGCGCATACAGTAATTATCAAAGGAACTCAAATATACAATCCAGAAAAAGGTCGTTGGGTGGAACTTAGTGCCCTGGATGTATTACAAATGTTGGGACGAGCCGGGCGTCCGCAGTACGATACCAAAGGCGAGGGCATTTTGATAACGAACCATAGTGAATTGCAGTATTACTTGTCCTTATTGAATCAGCAGTTGCCCATTGAATCACAATTCATTTCCAAAATGCCGGATATGCTTAATGCAGAAATTGTTTTAGGTACAGTACAGAATGTAAAGGACGCAGTAAACTGGTTAGGATACACTTACCTTTATATACGAATGCTTCGACAACCGAGTCTTTATGGAATTTCACTCGATAAAATCAAAGAAGACCCTCTTTTAGAACTTCATCGCGCTGATCTTATACACACGGCTGCCCTGTATTTGGATAGGAGTGGGCTTGTAAAGTACGATAGGAAGAGTGGCCATTTCCAGGTTACTGAATTAGGACGTATCGCATCGCACTTTTATTGTACGCACGACACTATGATGACCTATAATCAGCTCTTAAAGCCAACATTAAGCGAAATTGAACTTTTCAGAGTATTTTCGCTATCGTCTGAATTCCGAAATATCACAGTTCGGGAGGAAGAAAAATTGGAACTTCAGAAACTTATGGAACGTGTGCCGATACCCATTAAAGAATCGATTGAAGAACCTAGCGCCAAGGTGAATGTTCTTCTTCAGGCTTATATTTCACAATTAAAGCTAGAGGGTTTTGCTCTTATGTCGGACATGGTATTTGTTACACAATCCGCTTCGCGACTGTTGCGTGCTATATTTGAGATTGTGCTCCATAGGGGATGGGCCCAATTATCAGACAAAGCCCTAACTTTATGTAAAATGATTGATCGTCGGATGTGGCAGTCGATGTCGCCACTACGACAATTTAAGAAAATGCCAGAGGAAATCGCTAAGAAGATTGAAAAGAAGAACTTTCCGTGGGAGCGTTTATATGATTTGGAGCCCAATGAAATTGGAGAACTTATTCGTGTCCCCAAACTTGGTAAAACTATTCACAAATTCATTCATCAGTTTCCAAAGTTAGAATTGTCTACTCATATTCAACCCATAACGAGATCTACACTGCGTGTCGAGCTAACCATAACACCAGACTTCCAGTGGGATGAGAAGGTTCACGGTCAATCTGAAGGATTTTGGATATTAATCGAAGACGTTGATTCGGAGATTATACTTCATCATGAGTTCTTCTTGTTGAAGGAAAAATACGCGACCGATGAACATTTGGTTAAATTTTTTGTTCCTGTTATGGAACCATTACCGCCGCAATATTTTCTCAGAATTGTCTCAGACAGGTGGATTGGAGCAGAAACACAGCTGCCGGTCTCATTCAGGCATTTAATATTACCTGAAAAGAACTTACCGCCCACAGAATTGCTGGACTTGCAACCTCTTCCCATAAGCGCTTTACGAAATTCGAAATTTGAGTCGTTTTATGCCGATAAATTCCCTCAATTTAATCCTATTCAGACTCAGGTATTTAATGCTGTTTACAATAGTGACGATAATGTTTTCGTTGGAGCACCCACTGGTTCGGGGAAGATGACAATTGCTGAATTCGCAATTATGCGTCTCCTTTCTCAAAATTCTGAAGGAAGATGCGTTTATTTGGTGTCCAAGGATCCCCTCGCTGACCTAGTGTTTAGTGACTGGCACAATAAATTTTCACTACTTGGAATAAAGGTTGTAAAATTAACAGGTGAAACCGGTACTGATCTGAAATTGCTTGCTAAGGGTCAGATAATTGTGACCACAGCGGATAAATGGGACATCTTATCACGGCGATGGAAGCAGAGGAAGAACGTTCAAAATATTCACTTATTCATTGTGGATGAACTTCAATTGGTAGGCGGTGAAGAGGGCCCCGTACTGGAGATAGTGTGCTCGAGAATGCGATACATATCTTCACAAATTGAAAAACAAATTCGTATAGTTGCATTATCGTCATCCCTCGCAGATGCCCGAGATGTATCTCAGTGGTTAGGATGTAATGCTAATGCTACTTTTAACTTCCATCCCAGCGTACGTCCGATTCCTTTGGAACTGCATGTCCAGGGCTTTAATATGACGCACAACGCTACTAGAATAGCTGCAATGTCGAAGCCAGTATATAATGCTATTATTAAGCATAGTCCTCACAAACCGGTAATTGTTTTCGTGTCGTCTCGTAAGCAGGCCCGATTAACAGCTATAGACATACTGACCTATTGCGCATCTGAACTGCAACCTAGCAGATTCTTCCATGCAGAAGAAGAAGATATTCAACCATTCCTTGATAGAATGTCAGACAGAACTCTAAAGGAGACTCTGTCTCAGGGTGTTGCTTATATGCACGAGGGCCTAACAGCTTCAGACCATAAACTTGTGGAACAGCTGTTTGAAACTGGCGCTGTGCAAATCGCTGTGGTAACTCGAGATCTTTGCTGGGGCTTGAATATATCAGCACATTTGGTTATTATTATGGATACACAATACTACAACGGAAAAATCCATTCCTATGAGGATTATCCGATTACAGATATTCTACAAATGATTGGCAGAGCTAATCGTCCAACTGAGGATATAGATGCTAAATGTGTACTGATGTGCCAGACATCCAAAAAGGACTTCTTAAAAAAATTCTTGAATGAACCATTGCCGATAGAGAGCCATTTAGATCACCGGCTTCATGATCACTTTAATGCAGAGGTGGTTACTAAGACGATTGAAAACAAACAGGATGCTGTTGATTACCTAACATGGACATTCTTGTACCGGAGGCTGACGCAAAATCCGAATTATTACAATCTGCAGGGAGTAACTCACAGACATTTATCGGATCACCTTTCTGAGCTAGTAGAGAATACTCTATCAGATTTGGAGCAATCGAAATGTATTAGCATTGAGGACGACATGGACACCTTGCCTCTTAATTTGGGCATGATCGCAGCCTATTACTACATAAATTATACAACTATAGGTAAAATTTACATATCTCTGCTAAATTGTATATAACGGCTATTTTTTACAGAGCTATTTAGTTTATCGTTGAATAGTAAAACTAAAATTAGGGGACTGTTGGAAATTATTTCGTCGGCAGCGGAATATGAAGACATTGTTGTACGTCATCATGAAGAGAACATTCTGCGAAGTTTGGCTCAAAGACTTCCCAATAAAATAACTGGACCGAACGAAACTGCCCCCAAGTACAATGATCCCCACATCAAAACCAACCTACTTCTGCAGGCTCATTTGTCGCGTCTTCAGCTTGGCCCAGAACTTCAAGGTGACACAGAATTAATTTTGAGCAAAGCTATTCGCCTTATTCAAGCTTGTGTCGACGTGCTAAGCTCGAATGGGTGGTTATCACCCGCCGTAGCTGCAATGGAACTTGCACAAATGGTGACACAGGCAATGTGGAGCAAGGATTCTTACCTCAAGCAACTACCACACTTTACATCAGACATAATCAGGAGGTGTGCAGATAAGGTAGATATTGAGATTTGTATTTTTCGTAGTACTTAATTTTGATTTTACAGAAAATTGAAACTGTTTTCGATATCATGGAATTGGAAGATGACGACCGAAATAAACTACTTCAATTATCCGATGGACAGATGGCGGATGTTGCTAGGTTCTGCAATAGATATCCTAACATTGAAATGAGTTTTGAAGTTCTGGATAAAGATCGTGTTAATTCGGGTTCCACTGTGAATGTGGTCGTTCAACTTGAAAGAGAGGATGAAGTAACTGGTCCAGTAATAGCACCTTTCTTCCCACAGGTATTTATCCCACTTGGTCATCTTATTTACAAAGATTTGTTTAATAAACATTTTTTGCAGAAAAGAGAAGAAGGCTGGTGGGTGGTTATCGGCGATCCGAAAACTAACTCTTTGCTCTCCATTAAAAGATTAACACTGCAGCAAAAGGCTAAAGTAAAGTTAGATTTCGTAGCTCCAAGCCCAGGCAGGCATGAGTACACACTTTATTTCATGAGCGATTCATATTTAGGATGTGACCAGGAATATAAATTTAATATTGATGTAGGCGACTTCCAGTCTGAAAGCGAAAGCGATTCTGATTGAAGCGCACAAACTTATGTACTCTTTAAATATTTACATTCAATATACGCAAATATACTATAAAGTACAATTTGTTCTTTAGAAAATTAAACCATTATCCCAGTTCTTTTTCATTCAGTTTCAAATTACATTACCAAAAATCAATAAAAGGAACAAGGAAAAGAATACCTTTGGGAACAAATGAAAATATATTTGGCAAGAATATGTACAAAATAATTTAAAGAAATCGAATTGTCTAGAAAGGCATAAATAAATACGTTTGCTCGTAGCACGGCAGTAAAAAGTAAGCGTTTTATTTTATTCATAACGCAAGGCGAATCCAAATGTTTTTTATCATTTAAAAATAAGCAGTTTACTGTAGCTCAGTCTTTCGGGGGTCCAAATTAGAGATCTGTGATCTCGTCAATTTGATCCGACTCAGGTGCTTCCTGCATTGCAGCTTTAATGGAGTCGTTTAGTCGTTTCAATGTGTCTTTAACTTCCTGGCTGACTGTACTCGCTTTTTGAATGGCGAGACAGGAATCCTGCAGAGCTTCGTCGTAATTATTCGCTTCTAGATGAGCCTTAGCGCGAGCATAGTATCCTTCGTAGCTACCTGGCTTAATATTAATTGCCTGCGTTGCCAAATTCATTGCTTCGTACAGTTCCTGCGAAATAGGGATATTAATAAAAGGAAAATGTATTTAAGCTTTACTTACGTTCATTTTCCTCTTGCACCTTGAAAGATTTAGCAATAAGTTTACTTTGATGCTCGCAAACACCGACTCTGCCGCGTTGTCGTTACCTGGGACCTTTTTAAGGGCATATTGATAGCGGTACGCGGCGTCTTGGAAGCGATTCTTCCGATAAAGAATATTGCCATCTTCGAGTAGTTTGTTGAGTAGCAGCACCATGATCTCAATCTTTCCGGCTGCCATTGCCCAAGTCGCAGGGCCTAGTTTAGCTCCTTTTTTAAGGAACACCTGCACGACCTGTGTGTTGCGACAAGCTATTGCACGGTCCAAAGGACGCATTCCATTCACGTCGATATGTTCCATTTGTGCGCCTCGGTCGAGCAAGAGCTGCACGAGTGCAGCGGATCCATGATAGGCACCCAGATCAAGGGGAGTGCGGCCTGCTTTGTCCGAATGATCCTTATTGCTCCCTTTTTCTAAAAGACATTTTGCAGCCTGTAGGCGACCTCTTAAGCATGCCCAACACAAAGCAGTTAACCCTTCTTTGTCACACTGTTCCAGGGATGCTCCTCTTTCAATCAGTAATTCAATTATTCCAACGTGACCTTCCTCTGCGGCAATTATGAGTCCGGTTTTTCCAGTGGGTAAGTCGGTTTGTTCAATGTTAGCTCCACTTTGGAGTAATCTCTCGACAACTGCCCAATGACCTTCCTTCACAGCAATTAGTAACGGTGGCCAGCCTTTTTTATTGGCTGCATCTACGTTGGCCCCTCGTGATAATAATACAGACACTGACTCTGAACATCCATTTCTTGCTGCAGCTGTTAGAGCAGTTTCTCCGCATAAGGAGTCTACTTCGTTAACATCCACTTCAGCCATGTCTAACAGGTCTTCTAGAATAGTTATGTTTTCTTCAGATGCAGCTGCAACAAGTGATTGCTGCGCCCCTTCTTTAAGGGAAACGTCTGTCGATTCGGGGCGAGCAACCCAGTCACAGGCCAAGAGATATTTTACAACACTTACTTTTCCCATTCTCGAAGCGTGCACGAGAGCGCATCGTTGAGTAGTATCAACCTGACCCAAACTACTTCCAGCCGCTATAAGTAAGCGGACCACATCGCAGTGTCCTCTTAGGGCGGCTAGTATTAAAGGTGTGCACCCTTGGCTGTTAGTTTTTTCTACATCTGCACCAAATTCTAGCAATAAACTGACCATCGGCACAATACCTTCATAGGCTGCAATACATAGAATTGTGGCGTCTCCCATAAATTCCGTCTGGTACTGTGGCGACGCACCAGCTAAAAGCAGTAGACGTGACACCTTTACGTTCGGACTGTATACGTTTCGCAGGGTGCAGAGAGCAGCCGAGACAGACTCAGTAACCGAGTTAACCCAAAACGACTGGATGTCTCTGGGTGACAAGATGGGATGAGAGTTCCTATAAATGTGCGCTTTCAGAATATGGTGACCCAGTTCCAAAGTTTGTTCTGGGTTTAGCGGCGCCTGGAATCTCGAGAGTCGGAATGCTATGGCCGCATGTCCTAAGCGAAAGTCACACAAAAATTTCGAAGACTCGCCCTCGTCACGTCGCATTAGCCATTCTCTAAAGGAGGGATGGAAGAACATGTACGTGTTGTCTATTCGCTTCACGAGAAATCCGGATAAGGTTTTGAATCGCTGGAGAAAGTCGTCCCATTCTACAAACTCGTCAACGTTCAGGGCACAGAGGGAATAGTATATTTCACTCAAGGTTAATGGATATAGGGCTGCAAGGCATATGTTTAAAATTTGTGACGCCTTGTCGAAGCTCGATGAGGTTGGAAACCGCAAATTAAAATGTAACAAAAATATTTGAGCCAGAGAAACTGGAAGTATTTTATAGCTGGTCGACTTCACGACGAGGCTTCCTCTTTCTATGAGATCAAGAATAAGTTTTGCGTAGAGAAAAGATCCCTTCGACATGTGGAGAAGGTGGGTAATGAATTTAAATTGTCCAGTGGACACGTCTCGTGCCACTCCAATATTGTTTTGAATATTGACGCTTTGATTGACTCGAAATGTTATATACTCGAGCATGTCTTTCTGCAGATACTCGTTGGAACTCCAGCTGTCCAGGGTCATTTTTGTGTATGCTAATCCCTTAACGAACTCCAGCATTTGTGTGCGTACAGTAGCCACAACTTTGAGCCACGACGGAAAGTATTCTGACATTTTGCTGAGGAAGGAGGCAATGGTGAATCCATGATCTGGTCTATGGTACTCTGCTTCACAGAGGGCATCTACCAGAATCACACAATTTTTCGCTGTTATTTTCCCAGCTCGTCTGAGTGTAGTTAGTGGCTCCAAAATGGCCATTTGCATTACACGCTTGGGGTTTACTATGCACTCTTTAATGCTTAGAATATTCTGAAGATGGGGCTCGTTGATTAAGTATTCTCGGTAGGCCGACAGCTGAGGTGCTTGGCATAGTTGGGCTGCCAGAGAGTGGATGAAATCGGGCACCAAGCAAGTGCTGTTGTTATCCACCTGACAGAAATGGTAGGCAACCACATGGGCTGCCAGCGCCTTGAGTCTATCATGACCTACGTTTATTTTGCTGTAAATTGCGTCACTGTCACATACGGGTATTTCTTTTCTTCGACCAAAGCAAGAGTACTCCACCAGTTGCAAGATTAAGGCTGTCTTTCCAGTACCTGGGCATCCGTTGATTAAAACGCCTGGTGTTTCGGTTGTTGTTAGAACATTCGATAGATCCCTTAGGAGCCACTGCCGACCAACGTACAATGGATCTGGCTCCTGAAGAGGTACCTCGAAGAAAAGTGGCTTTAAGGTCAGCTGCCTTGTCCGGTACTGTGCTGCTCTACTTTTAACTTCGCAGCCCTCCTTTGGGCGAATTATCCTTGCTGATCGGTTCAGCCCTGTTTTTTTATTTCTTAAGTTGACTGCTTCTGAAGCTGTTCCGTTCTGCACATCTGAAAATTCCTTCTTTATATCAATCAGATCTTCGGGTTAGGAGCTTGACTTACTTGTTATTAGACGCTTCTGTGCGGATTTTGAAAATCCAGAACTTTGAATTGGCAAGGACAGAGACATGCAACTCGTTACGTCGTCAGCATTTAGATTTGTTTCTTGAAGAGCTCTCAATACGTCCGTTTCAGATGACCCAGTGAGTGTTGAAACTGGGCTAGTATTCTCAGAAGCCAAGGATCCATAAGACTGAACCGTTCCTCTACTTGTCTTCTTCGCATGATTTTCTAAGAAAAAACCAAGTCTCGTTTGAAGTTCTTGGTACGATGCTTTACCTTTTCTATTAAGTGTAAGAGGCTTAACGCTCCCACCTTCATCATCTGTAAATAAAAATTCATTGCATTAAAATTAAGATTTGACCAGGAATGTTTTGCCAGATGCTCTTATTCTTCTGTAGTAGTTTATAATAATAAGATCAAGTAATTCACAGTCATTAAGCAGAAAGTATGAATGTCAGACATGCTTAAAATCTCAGACCGCATGCGTTTTTAAGTATTTTTAATTAAACATGCTTTCCTGGAATTGTAAAGCTGAAACAAAATTGAACACTAAAAATTGCTAAAAAAGTATTTCTCTAAAATCTCTGTTGGCGACCTTAAAATGCATTGAACGTAGAATCTACACATTTTTCCTTTTCATTAATGGCCGATTATATTTCATTATTTTTATTTGTATTTGTAAGAATATAAAACAACATTTGGCTTTAGTTCTGCATAGAAACTAAAATTTGGTAATTGACCTAAAATAGCGCGGTGTTAATAGTGGTACTATGAAGAATCATTCTAACGTTTTTTTATTTTTTATTTGGAAATAATTGCAAACATTTTCGCATTTACAAATATTTCAGCACATTTCAGTATATTTTTGCAACATACAAACTTGACGGTGACGTGAAAATATTCAAATTGAAATTAGTATTAAAATTTGCTTTTTTGAGTTATTAAGGATCTTAGGGTGAACGACAGAGTGATTTATGCATAGGCGATAAATAAAAAACCCTGCATAGATTATTTTGCTAGTACATTCCAAATAAAAGGGTGCAACACTTAAAAACATCGTTTTATATCCTGCCTGCTAGTTGGTTGAGTCCAGCATTTGTGGTGGACGAGTGCGCGCTCCAAAGGGACTTTATTTTATTGAACACTAACGAAGACAAGTGACCCGCGTACGCCGAAGTTCCCGCCAGACTCAACCGATTGCTCTTTATGTCGCCCGAATTGGAACTACTGATAATACTTCTTCTTTGGTTTGTAATGGCCGAGTCAGAGCATGTGGATGTTTCAAGTGATATAGAGCCTTAAGAAACAGAAACAAGTAAAATATATTTATTCTTAACAAATTTCTAAGAACATTTAAGAGACTATATACAACAAGATCTCAATTCGATAGTATAAAAGTTTAATTACTTTCTTTTATTTTATTCCTAAATGGAAACCTTTCATGTAGTCTTCTCGGGATTATAAAATGGGGTCAATAATTAGAAAATCCAAGATCGTGCTAGTCAAAAGGGTAGATTCATGGTCTTTTCTTTGACATTAGGATTCTATTTTTTAGACAAAGTGAAGCTAGTTGAGCTCTATCATGTAAATACCTAGAAGAGTGGAATAGGTAGTGATAAAAAAGATATTATAATCCATTTAGTGTACTAACAATTCACTCTTCGATCTCATCTCAGACAATTTGGGTATAGTCGACTGTAATTATATAATGAAAAATTTCAACATTTATAATATTTAAGTAGGTTTCTGTGAACCATTCGATATTTTTTTTTTTTTACTAATTATACATTCTATGAAAATCTCTAAAGTATCAAAAATCTAAGTACCTTATAATTTCTTTACTCCGTTGCATTTACTACTATATCAAACTACATAATTTATTTTATACATTTATCTTATGTTATCATTCTTAATATAATTCAATCACGGTAGATATGGTACTGTAAATTTTTTCAATTTAGTTCTTATTTTTTTTGTCTTGGAGCCCAAAGAAGTCTTATAAAATTGACGGTCGAATTTCAACTCCTTTTAAAGTAAACTCCTAAAGAGATAACGACTCGCTAAATAAATATTTTATTAGTTTTATATGGAAAATTGTAATTCTATACAATTGCTCTTGTATCTTGTTGTATATAACGTCTTAAACATCAAAGCAATTCAAGATAATTGAAGTTTTCATTTATTGGATTATCAAAATGTGCGTTCATTATAATAATCATAATTAAATGGTTTTTATAATTACCTGATAATGTGGAGGTATCCACACATCCATTTGAAGATGACCGTCGGTGGCTTATGCCAAAGGGACTTTTTATATTTTTTGCATTGAAAATCTTTCGCCGGTTTTGCGGTGGTGTAGCGCATGACGATGTCGAAATTTCCGAACAGCTGCGATTTGTATTAAAATATTGAGATTTTTGTTGCTTCTGTTTACTACTGCACGGTCGATTAGGTTCAGGTGATAACGAATTCTGGCGACCCTGAAATAATTTTTAATATAATGGTTGCACAAAAAATAGAAAGCCAAAGATTAAAAGTTATTTAGATATGTATGTGTTTGTATGCTATTTCATAGTTTTCAGGTTTTCGTTGAATTTATAAATAAAATACAAGTTGTACGTAAAACATAATTTGATATCGTTTTGTTCGGGGAACCTGTAATATTTTAGCATAATTCCTTATTTCTGATAGGTAGACATGTTCCAGGTCTTGCTGAGCGGTAATTAAGGCTGTGTTCCTTCACATCCACAGGTAAAGAGTACCTACCAGTCAAAGCATTTTTTGCGAACCTGCTAGTGGAACTTCTGCAACCGAGACGAGCCGCAGAAGATGTGCTTTCGAGTTCTCCCGAATATGCGAAAACCCGTTTCTTGAGACTTCTTAAGGTACATCGCCATAGTTGGCATTAATGGGTTACTCTTCATTTTCTTCCACTCCGAGCTGGTGCTTGACGGGACTGTGCTGTCGACGGCAACATGAGTCATCTCGGGTCGAGATAAAATTATATCTGTGATCCCTTCTCACCTTTGCCATAATTTTAAGGCTTAAAAATTCCACACAATAAAAAGTTCGTTCTTTAGTCCAGACATGAAAAATGGCACGTTTTCAAAAAAAAAAAAACCTATACAGAGTACAGCACAAAGATCACCCAAGTTTAGCTCACATAATTTAAAAAATTCTAATCAAAAATTAAATTATAAATTGTTTTATAATTGTGCAAAATTTCTTTGATTTTTCGAAGATTGGATTTATTAAAAGACTATGGGTTTTTTATCCAATCAAGAGGTAGGTGCATTTATTTAATTTGACTGTGATTTCAAAGTAATTGGCGGTCGATTTGTAGGAGGGTTTTTAACTTGTTCAATAAAGGCCAAGGTAAAACACTCTGATGTAAAATTTCATTGTCGTGAATTAAGAAATTATATAAATATCTAACAAGATGTTGAGCCTTGAAATACAACTAATTTTATTACCTGTGCTACCTTAGGAAAATTACTCTTGGATCGCATCTGTAATTTAAGCTGTGGCTGGGGCGATCCCAATGGACTCACAATTGTTGTTGTTGACCCACCAATTCCTGTATCATATCCATGCAATTGATTACTTTCATCGTCTATAATTATTAAAAGATTTGGTATTTTATTTTCGCTAAATATATTGTTGCATCTTCCGCATCAAGCTCGAAATGCTCTTTTTTTTGTTAATTGCAGTTGACTCACCTTTAGGTTGTAGAGAGTTTTCTAAGCACAGTGGACACTGTTCGTTGCGAAACATACAGGAATAGCAGATTTCATGACCACAAGCATCTATTAGTTTTCTTTTCTTCCCTTTATCAAATAGCATTTGGCAATTAGGACAAGTTAAGCCAGCATTATCATTCTCGAGTAATTTCCTAATGGCTTGCAGATCTAGAAATATGTAGACAAAAGTGGGCTGCATTTAATATCGCATTTAATTAAATAAAGAATAAGTTCGTGTCGTTTCTAATGCAGACATAAATTATAATATGTTCGTATAGAGACAGAATATTGCATTGCATCATTTAGTCCACTATTTATTATTTATTTAGTTATTTATAGAAATTCTACTTAATGACTAGAAGATTTATTTATAATTTAAAAAATTATTTTGATTTGTATGTTGTTTTGTAGTTTTTTTTTTCTTTTTTAACTTATAGAATAATAATTCTTTTGAATTTGGATAGTTCTACACGATTGCAATAAATCCATATTATTATTTTCAGTATTTTTAACTATAGATAATTTTATACTTTAGACAAATTGTTTTGAACGCTCGCAATTGAAAAAAAACTATTAAACTCCAAAAACTGATTACAATGATGGCGAGTGATGATGAATTATGTTAGTATGGGACCTAAGAGATAATATTAACTTAAAATTCACATCAATACCCTAAAAAACAGTCTTTGTTCTATCAGTATTTAATGTAGTATTTTTCGGAATGAATTATAATTGATATATATTGTTATGGCTTATCCGAAATAGAACTCATAGGCAATGTCATCTGCAAATGTAAATGTCTTTGGGTTTTTGAAGGTGTACTAATCATCTTAAGGAAGATTATCAATAAAGAAACAAATTAATGTTCTACATATTTTTGTAATACATACATTCATTGATATATCTACTTAATATCTAATTAGATGAAGTTGGGACTTCAGTTCATTTTAATATCAGGAAGTTTTCGAAGGAGTTCTCAATTGTATTATACACCAGAATTCTCTTCATTTTTCAATAAAATCGTTAACAAAAAACTGCAAAAGTATATATAGAACCAATTCTATTTCACAAACTTTTTTTTATTTAATCCAAAGTATATAAAAAAGTAAATATTTTCCAAAATTTTCGTCATTATTTAATTAAAGATGAAATTCCCACTCTAGGGATTTAAAAAGTAACCTTTTTTGTTTGACAAGATTTAAAACTTTTATATGCGCAATTGCCGGTGTCAGAACTTCACTTCATAGTATAGTGTGCAGAAAAGAGGGTTTGAACCAAATGTGTTCACCAATTCATTTTTGTAAAGCGGAAATAGTGAACCTTTGAGCCTAAACCCCGTGCATACACATAAAAGTCTTCATATGGTGAATGCAGCCACTTCTTTTTACTATATTATTTTATATTTTATATATAATAAGGTCTATGGTGTACTGTTTAACTTATAGCGTGTGACTACTCCAATAGTGTAAATGTAACCTCATTTCATGTGCTGGTAGTTGACACTTATTTTGTGCTAGCCAAAATTTCTTGGAGCTCAAAAGACAGATGCGAAATACATAAAAGAGTTCTTCACGGTGCTTGATATAGGAAAGCGGGCTACAGCTGCTAAGAGCCAAGAAACAGCCTACGGAGAAGTCTGCAATTAATCCATTTGCATTTTTTAGCTGGCACTTATGTACATAGGTACCTACATAAGTGCACTCGTGTTAACTGTGGCCTGTGGGTAAGGTAACTAGCCTGGCCGCAGTGCAGTCGCCTACATTCTGGCTTCCACCGTAAAAAGGGTAAAACGGCTATCATTCATTTCATTCAAAATCTCGTTTCTTGCATGATCACTTCTGTGGGCAAGCCGATTTGTTTTCATCTTGTTTTACGTGAAAGTAAGTAACGAATCACGGCTTAGCCGCAACCGCTTTTATGAATGATTTCCGTGCGTTCGTTTTAAATACACAAAACTGCGGCTTTTTTTCGGTTCTATGAGACCACAAGTAAATAAAATTTTAAAATTAATGTAGGTAGGCGTTATGCAGGGATGTTTTTTAATCTTAAACTACAGGAGAAGACTTATTCCCATTAATAGTCCCGATTTTGTCGACTAAACTAAATCTTGTGTCTTTAGCAACAACAGCAAATAGGACACTAACGTTTGTTTGCCATAGTAAAATCATTACAATATTACCAACTTGCTATGTAAAGTCGTATCTAACATACAATGATAGATTCTATGGAGTGTCCTAATCCGTTCATTAAGAAAATGTATAGAGATTAAGACAGAGTTTATTACCACTTGAAAGAGAATTTTACGCCCATTCCAGTCTATACACATCTGGTTATTTATCCTTTGATAGGCTTTAATATTTTAAAGCTTCAATAAAATACACAGTTGTAGTGCTCACAGTTAAATGTGGAGAAATGACTAAGAATCGACCGATCCGAGTGGAGCTGAGTCAAGATTTCATTTGGACAGAACCAAGTCAAAACGAGCTGTGCCAAATTGAACCGAATCGAGCTAAGTCGAATGGCGCCAAGCCAATTCAAACAAGGCTAATAAAAATCGAGTTCCAACTGATTCGATCTGAATTGACCCGCTTCAAGCAGAGGTGATCCAAGTCAAGCCCACTCCGGGACTTAGACCCATTTAGAAAATAAATAATTAATTAGAATTTAAGGTTATAACTTTCATGTTTTAAGGGAAAATAATTTTTTACTACATTTTAAATTATATTATATCTACAATATACATTTTAAATTCATCGAATCGCTGACTTAGGTTGTTTGCCGACACATTTCAATAGTAATAAAAATTTAAAAATACAGGTAGTCTATCTTCTTCTCTGGAACGTTCTAAAAATAGTATTTTATGTCAACAAATGAATTTCATAACTTACACCTTAATTAATCCCAAAACATGAGATGTGTTACTGAAAAACATTTTTTTAAAGTTAAAAATGTTACTGATAAAAAAAACTAAAATTTATGCATAGTATTTTCGTTGGATTTATCGAACACCACAAAAGAACAAAACGTTAAAAATGAAACTCGATTCGTAATAAATCAATCTTTCTTGTGTTCAACTTTAAATCTTCGTTATCAAAAGACATCATCTAAAAACTGGACATTTCCTAAACGGACAAAAAATACTTCCTTTTAGGGTTATTTTTATTTCAAGTGCAAACTTAAAATAATTTGGCTGCTTGAGATATTCAAAACGTAATCAATTCCTTTTGAAATAACTTTTTAAAAAAACATTTTTACGTATTATACATAAAATTTTAAAACGCAACATTTTTGAATTTCTGATTAAGAATAGCTTTCTCATTCCGATTAGATTTAAACAAAAGGGACAATTGGTTGCTACTGCTATTTCCTGAAATGTTAATTACTTGACCATTATTATTTTATTTTATAAATATAAAATTTGTAAAGGTCTCTACCTGTGTCAGATAGCAGAAAAGTCTACTTCTTTTCTTTTATTATTTATTAAAAATTGTATATGCTGAGTTTAATTGGCAGTATGAAGTGCATACAAAAAGTATATTTTCATTAATAGTTGATATTAACGCTTTGCTAATAACAAAACTAATATTTGCCTTTAAAAAAACTACTGAAATGCTTTTAGAACCAAGCGAATGATAAATGAATGGAACGCACTGGGATCCAAGGTTAGGTTTTTGTTAATGATCATAGATATAGCTTCTTTCTAAAGTTGCAATGACTACGTTTTATCATCATTGCACGTTTTACAGCCTCAAACGCGAGAGTTTTCTAGATTATTTGCAATATTCGTTTTGAATGACAAACACAGATCTTACATCACCTTACACAGTTTTAGAATTTTAAATGTTTTCGGAACAAAACCGTCTTTTTAATCTTTCATTATCGCAGCATTTTTCAACTGTAACGTGTTTCTTTCTCTGGATACTGATAAAAGCAAAGACCTGACTTAGAAGACGGCGTCTGAAGCGGCTCCTCTTTATCAGTTCTTTCCGCTTCAGGTAAGTCGGATCTCAAGAATGGTGTGTTTGATTAGATACGAGAAAGCACTAATAGTTATAAAATTGTTGAAAAACATTCTCAATTATTACAATAGTATGTTTATAAAATGTAGTAGTGTATAAAGTTCAGAGTTCTGTTGCAAAAATACTACCGTCTTATTTCATAGACATTTTTAAACCAATAATTACAATTGACCCCATAATTCATTTAGTTAATTGAAAAACATTTTTTAATTTACCTAACACACTTAAGCTCAGGCCACTCCGAGGGCGATTATTCCGGCCGGTCTGACAGACAGTCTCGTCTGTTATATTCAGCATTTCAGGGGGCAAAAGAATTATTTCGAAAATAATTGCTAATTGCGCAATCTAAGCCCTCAACTGCACATGTTCATATGCTTCTCATAATTTTAGCACACCAAGCATATATCCATATTTATGTATTGTGCAATTTATCACATTGATTTTTAGCACACCGCACTTGTTTTAAAGCTAGGTTCTTTAAAACTTGTTTAACCGTGCACATTTCTTAATTGCCTCCATCCTATGTAAACAACACTATTTTTCTTTTAATTTAAAATATTTTCAAACAAGTTTGCGCCAATATCCTTGGTATTATAAAAATTTTTGCATATTTTAACACCACACTATCCACAGAGAGGTATGACCTTAGTAACAAAGTCTGACTAAGTGTCTTCACAGTACATCGTCGATGGTCAATCAATTATTTTTAAAACAAAATACACGAGTTATAAATTAACAATTTTCTTTTTAAATGAAAATTACTCCTTAAAGGAAGGGCAAGAAAGTATTACACGACTGCGTCAGTGGCTCTGGTCAGATTGGACAAAGAACCCAACTGAACAGAGCAAAGCGTGATAACCGACTAAAACAACTTTTTATAAGCTAATGCCCATGTACAACTACAGTCGAACCGGGTTCGGTCGTTGGAGCATAAAGGTAGGTGTTTGTATAAATCACACCTTCACGATCACGAATCCAGCACGTTTAAACAGGTGATAGTTTCGCTTTCCGAGCTTCTAAATTTACTAGACCTTTTCTTAAAATCTTGGATATCCCATAGAATGCAGGTTGGTATCAAATATGACGGCTTTTATCAGACCTTTCTTTAATAAAGCGGACACGGTAGAATATTCAGCTGAAAAAGTAGAAAATCCAGCCACATACAGACACGATTTCTCGGATCTTGATCTTGATAACTTTTCCTGTGGATACGCTGAAGCAGCTTATTGAAGAGTGCCGTCTTATTCTCATTTTGCACAACTTTTACTCTGTTCAGTTTTGAATGTTTCTAGTTCCTACTTACCGTATAACTTCAAATGTGAAACCTCCATGGGTTTCCTATAGTCTCATACAATTTCTTGCGTTACATCATGTGCAATACATGCACTTATCTACAACTCTATTCGGGTAGAGAGGCACCGTCATAAGAGACCTTATCTCTAAGGGTAATTATCTGCGTTTAGAAGACTTACCTGTTCCAACAGCAGTCATCATGGTCTTGATCGACGTCGGTTCATCATTCCATTCGAATTTACTTCCATCCGCTGATGTTACAGATAGTTCTAGAATATTATCTGATGAATTGGTTCCCTTAAATCCGAACGACGAGGTCATAATCTTATTGTCCGATGCGCCACTTGATTGTAGGTCGGCTTCAGCGTTCTCCAGGTGACTTAATTTATCGCTCTCCAGACTGGTGGGCCCCTCGTCAAAGGTTGCATTGAGCGCGCCATAACAAGACATGGTCATTATTTTCGGATAGCTTTCCATGCCATTTTTAGTTAGACTCTGCATGGGCTGCTGCTCCGTTTCACAATACTCCTGCGTGGCAAAATCACAAGAATCTTTTTGCTCGAAGACTTGGTAAAGGGGTCCATAGGTAGTTGCGGTCCAATTTTTTTCTTCAGATACCTCCTGAAGTTCTTCGTAAGACTGAATATCAAGGATTCGAGACTCATCAAGCGTAGTAATATAGTCGATGTCTTCAGCTTCCCACGATACAGACTTTTCATCAAATAGGCCCTTAAAAGAATCGTCGGCGTTTTTAATGAAATCCAGCGGTAGGGAACTGTACGAGTCTGAATCATTTTCCTCGATGCAAGACAAATGTCGAGTTCGAACGCGGGTGGTACTAGGAAATGCTTCATCGTCATATGCTTGGTCTGAATAATCAGCATTAGCAAACGCTAGGGCCCCATATTCTGAGTTAATAGTATCATCTGATGTAAATGATGTCTGTAGAAGAAGCTCCGTTGACATGATTATTTCCATTGGCTGCAAAAAAACAAAAAGCAAACAAGAATTATTTGTTCAAAGTAAAACAAAAAATACTAAAAATAAAATAAATAATAAATTAACTGAAAAAATATTACGATACTAAAGGAACCACAATTTTCTTCATATTTTCTTAAAGCGGTTTTACCCTAACAGAACTTACATAATCTTAGTAAAATGTAGTTGAATATTTAAATTGAGTCAAACTCTAGAGTGTGGAAAATTTTATATTAAGAAATATTGAATCTCATTTCAATCTTAATTTTAAAGAAAATTATTCGAATTACGTCTATCGAGAAACAAATTAATACTGTGAATTTAATTCAAATTTTTTATAATCTTACAAAATATATAAATAAGAAGGTAGGGACTGAAATCTAACTCAACTCTTGGAAAGTCTGAATTGCCTGAAGAATACCTGGATAGACGTTAAATTTTAAAAACATAATATAACAAACATAATTGATATAATGTAAATTTACTAGCATGTCGCAGACTTTTCATTGGTGAAGTGAAACGTCTTCTGTTTAATTAATTCAGCATATTAAAATTTAATCGATTTCAGTCGGGTCATATATCCAGTCTCAATTTTATTAAAAAAACAGTAGAAGATTGTTTACTGTGTAATGAAAAGTAAAAAGAAAGTTACAAAAGTTAATTATTCTATAAGTTTTTATATTCAAAAGCTCTAATATAAATGTTTTCTTTGTAATTTTTAATTTCGTTAATTTGCGACTTTTTTTCGTCTTAGAAAATGTTAATAATTATAATTTTTCAAAAGTAAAAGAGTACAAATTATAAATAATTTTAACGAAAAATGTTGTGGTTTTTTTTTAATTTATCGAGTGTTTAAAAATCAGTTAGAGGGTTGAAGAATGCGTAAACATCGATTTAATAATACAAATTTCAAGAATTTATTAAAAATTTACTGTTAATTACATTTTCAGGTAAAATGACTGAATGGGGAATTTCATTACTAAACTTAGATCCTACAAAATCTTCTTAAAACTTTCTTGTACTAAGAGAAAAAAAACAAATCATGAAAACAATATATTTATAATACTTAAAGTTATCTCAATATCGTTAAGACTTCAGTATGAAATCAAAGTTGAACACACAAAACCGTGCGTCATCACGCACTCTTAATTTGCTTGCTAGTCTGAGGAGCACTCCGAATTGTAGTTTTATTCGAATTTCCAACCTCACCCCACTAGGAAATGAAAATAGATTCCCTCTCGCTTTTTTATTCTCCCCCTTCAAATTCTTCCATATCCAACGATTTCTTTAAATGGGCAAAGTTATATAGTTAAGTCAGGATACGATTTAAATATTTTGCGCTACACCAACAAGATCGGCTCTTATAGAGGCTAAAAGTAAGCACTAGATGCCAGATATAAAGCAAGCCCCTGTAAAAAACTCCCCTAAGCTACGCGATAGATTCCCTTCATTTAATTAAAGGTCCTAGAACTATACTGTCTATTTATAGGCATTCACTTTTCGTGTGCCCTTGTCGCGTGTGAAGATCCCCAGCAAACAGCTAAATTTGTGCATACATTCCGTTGTCACTAGCGCTTTACGGATGTTGCTCTGTCTGAATTCTATTTATAGTCCGGGATTCATTTATGCACTTTCGTGGTACCCCTTTCCACATTAACGCTTGTCTTTGGTTCAAAGCACTTTTTCGTCACAAAATCGCTAGAAATGCGACAGCTTTCGAGCTTGGCAATCTAACTTACTAGTTAGCAAGATATAATAACCTACTCGGCAAATTAGCTTCCTGTCTGACATGTGCTTGAATAAAATAATTTAACAGTAGAAAAAAAAAAAACAAAGATGCAAGTTCGGTTGACGACCCTACTATTGAGGGTGATATTTTTAGACACTGTGATGAACAGATAAATCAACCGTCGTACAAACAATATGAACTTGCTGGGGTGAATAAGAATAGTGCCACCCTCACGTTTCACACTTAAGGTCTAGTTAACCTTGTCTTGTAGCTATGAACATAGCCTGCCTACTATCACCGGATATGGGTACCTTCTTTATGCTAAGAAAAACAATAACTTTAATCTCGAAAGGCACAATTTTATCTACTTTTGACTCAAGTAATTAAATATACTACTGTATATAAAAGGCTGATCTGTCTATCCTATATTTCTTGGTTATTATTTCACTATTGACACTTATTATTTAAGTCTAAATTAAAATATTTTTTTAACAAGGAACATTATTGTTATTGCATTTTTGAAACAAATTACCTCTTTCACAAACAATAAAAATGTAAGTGTTCACTCACTAGCCCACAAAAAACATTACTATCACTTAGTTAAAAAATGTAGGCCAGTACTTAATTATGAAGTCAAAAGATTCAAAAGGAACGTTTTCCCTCGTTCAAGAATAATTCGTTGAGACATTTAAGCACTTGGCCGTTTGCAGAGCGGTCTTCTCGATCACATTCCGAGTACTGGGTCTACCGGAATTTCCTCCTGACATCACCACTCCAAATTGACGAGTCGATGGGCGAGAAGACAGCGAGGATCGAGCCACGACCAATTGGAATCATGGAAACTTTCTAAAAATAGGCTCAAAACGCATTGCTTAATGCTGCTCAATTCTCCCTTAGCACATTTCTCTAGGTACTAACTAAATAGTACGGACTTAATCCACGAGCCATAAACACAATAGCTT
Organism: Proctacanthus coquilletti; assembly: GCA_001932985.1. NCBI lineage: Eukaryota > Metazoa > Arthropoda > Insecta > Diptera > Asilidae > Proctacanthus > Proctacanthus coquilletti. The sequence continues at coordinate 310,661 of MNCL01000071.1, forward strand.
TAAGGGCTTAAGGATTCGATTGGGGTATTAATTCGCAAAGTTTAATGCGCATTAATCCTTGCATGTCTCCCCAGAATGTGAAAATCAACCAGATCATGATAATAGGATAGCTCACTAGCCTGATAAATTTTTCAAGTCGGTTTTAGATTATATCGTAAAGGTTTCAATATGTTAATAGTTACTTCACACTGCGATAATTAGGAAATTCTACTTTCATTTTTGACCAGCACACTTACATATCCTCTTATGGGAAAACATTCGTAGTGTTCATTTTACTGAACGATTTGAGAAAATAGATGCTTTATGAGTTTGAACTTAAAGGGCTACAAAAAAATTACGAAAATCAGTTTTTTAAAAGTACTATATTTAAATTATATATTCAGGATACTTCGCTTCGATATTTCCATTGAAAAGTTACAATTTTCAATAATCAGTTTGTTCAAAAGAAGATACATATTACGTTCAAAGTTTAAACGCTCTTTTATCGTTACACGGTACATTTGGCACTGAGTTCAGATCTGTAATTGTAAAATCAGCGCTATATGTCTTTCGAACACTATTGAAGCGCTTTTGATATAAATTGATTCGTTTATTTTGTATTTGTGTATTTCAAAGAATGTATTTCATATTATATGATTATAAAATTCCGTAAATCAAAACGTTTTAATAAGAATTACTTTCGTTTATGAATATTTCTATAGAAATAGAATAAAAGTATATTATAATAACAGAATTTTCATTTATCGTATCTAGTCCAAAATTTATATGCAGTTTTAGCGTACATTTTCTAAACATTCTTTGGAAAATTATACGATCTGTAATTAGAAAATTGCTAAAAAATATAAAAAATTTCATGAGGTTGTCATTTTAGTATTTTGTAAATATTTTAAAACAATGATGGTCAATACGGTAGTTAAGGTTATAAAAATTAATACAAATTTGGAATATTTTCATTTGGAGATTTGAGTAGTTCCTCTTTGCGGAGGGGCCGTTCTAGAAACACAGGGTTGAAACCATTGACTCTATTGTAACTAAAAAATTCTCAAGTATAATTTAAATGTAACAAATCGTATAAAAAACAAAAGTAAGAATATAATTTACAAATTGGTTCCGAAAGTATTTCCAAAAACCCCAAAAGAATATAATTTAATTTTGCATTAATATTATAATGTATGTAAATTTTTGAATTCGCTAAACGTTACGAATGTTGATCGTGATGGATAACGTGTTAATTTATTTTTCTTTTAATATTTTTTTTAAAAATATCATACCATAAATAAATAACAAAATCCTTATGAAGTCTTCCTTTCAAAAGCGGCTGTTGGCTTGAACTTAAATTACTTTTAAATTAACGTGGTTACTCCAAGAAGATCGCTTCAAGCTAGTTAACGTATGCAGTTGACCTGCATGCATACGCGAGCCTACAGAGGATATTGTTGCATTCCGTGAGCTGACTAGAATTGCTAGAAGTGTGAGCCCGACCAACAGGTTTCTTACACAACCGAAAAGTTCATTCATAAAACCAGCGTTAGACGGGTATTAATCACTGCACACATTCCTGCTGCTGAAAAATAGGTAACATTTTAGTCGAAGTTAACGCCAAACTGTCTCCGTCTACCAGCAGAAAGCTCTAAAATAATTTATGACCTCAACAGTGAGTCAACTTCCGACGCCCACCCGATTCCGGTACAGGTTTTCATACAGGTGATACTTTCAACAGTCGAGACAATTATTTGAAAAGTTTACTGCGGCGTTCGACGAATCAGAGCAAAAAGCGCATATGAAATTCGTTATAGTTCTTCCTTTAAAGGTAGGCTGCTGCAAGAGTTGTGCCAAAGTTGCGCAATAGTTGCGGAATTGAGGCGGTAGTCGAATTCGGTCAATCCAGATTAAGAAAGATCCGATTGCTTTCGCTTGGAATGCAAACAATTCGTAATTTAAGATAAACGAGCGCATCTGCTTGAGTGGATAACAATCTTAGGGCTAGTACTTTGTTTTATTTCAATATTTTACCTTCCACATTTACATAGTGAGTTAATAAATATCCACTATCTTAAACGGGTGCCATTTTCGATAAGCTCCCGTCATTTAAACTACGTGATTTGACTACAGGCGATAACAACCAACCATTAACTACTGGAAATAGGTAGGTTTTTACAATTTCATGAATAAGACATAATGTACCATTCCTTTCATTTTCAAATTCTATTGCAAGGCTTTTAACTGTTTTTCCTTCTAGACTTCACTTCTTAGCAACCCATAATTAAATTTTTAAAAAATATGGAACGTAGAAGAGTTTACAAAGTTAGGATTTATCATTTATATTCCTTCCAAAAATTCTGCGTCCTGTTAAATGTATTAGTACAATAAATTTGTTTTAGGAGGGTTGGTTTGCATATGCATGCTGTTATTGTTACTTCTTCAAAGATTCCCTTTTAGGTTACTATACATTTTTCCAATTATTTTTAAAATTGTTATTACAAGTCCATACCTTTCAAAAAACGTATTGATACTGTGCTATGGTAGTTTGCAATTTTTATCGCTTAAAGTAAAAGAAACACCTTTTAGGATCATTTCTGCTTTTTCTGTTTCAAAAAAAACTTTCAGACAAAAATTGAAGAAATCAGATGACTTCTTATATTTTTAATTCAAAATAAAGTTTCGGGAATTTTTCGAAAAATTTGATTCTATTCCATATGCATAGACAAGTGATGATCGTTTTGGGTTTAGAATTATGATAGATAAAAGTATAGTGAAAATTTCTTAAACTCGTGAGGTTATTAAACTGGATTCAAAAAATTACAGTATTTCAAAAAAAGAAATTTCCAAAATAGTTATTGCGAAATGCCCAGTTACTTTATATAATATGGGGACTTAACGCACATAACTGCTCTTTTCCTTTGTTTAAATTTTATAGTACTTAAAAAGGCGTATAACAAAATAATAAGAATTTAAGCATTTTAAAGAACAACGACGGAACACAAGTACCAATCAATGAATTTCTCAGTTTTATACAATAAATAGAAACACGCTATTTTAAAGTGGAAAGGACCTACTTTTTATCATTGATTTCATTTACTAAAGGGTAACTTTTACACTATAATAAGACTTATAAGCTGAGAAAGCACAAATGTACAATGTAGTAAAATTTTATTTGTGTTTTATTGATAGCAGAATGTGTTACAAATAAAAACCGGAGTTCTGTTACTTTAATGGTATTAAAATTATTATGGAGCTATTGATTTTCTCCTCTACAGGAAATATGGAATGTATAAAATAAAATTTTTAAATAAAAAAGTACCTCGTACTTCACGTTCAATTTCCTACGTAATTTTCCTCATGTGTCTGTGTGTACATACTTATTTCAACTTTAACGCTGCAAATTAGATGAAATATTGTCACCAAATGTTTTTTCGCATTTCCCACATTCACAAATAATTTACTGACAATGTAAAATGTTAAGAAAATCTTTTCAAGAGGTTTTTTCTTTCTTTTTATTTATTCCTATTGAAATAGGGAAACATTAAAATTTGTGTCACGTGTTTCACGTGTCTGCCTTTGAGATGTCTCACTTCGCTCGAAGTAAAGAAATCAGTTCGAAGTTGCTAGTTTTCGCATTACGGCATGTTCACGAAAATTGTCCTTCCTCGTGTTTTAGCATAAGTGGTTATTGATAAACATATTACAATCAAATTTCATTTGCAATTTATTTTATTCACAAATTACAATAAAATTATGTTGTACATAATTCAATACTAAACAGCAAATATTTAAGTAAACAAAAGTAAATTCAGAGTTCCAAATATGAATATCTCTAGTAAATTAATCGGAAATTTAATAAATGGCAAGTAAAAATCAATCAAAATGTTTTTTTTTTTTGGACTATGACATCATGTGTACTTAACTGGCTTGTAATTAAACGGAAAAAATTTTACCTATTGACTGCTTAGATGTAGTAACTATAAACAACTCCTAAACACCAAATAGGTAGGTCTTTCCTAGCTAAAATACGTGAAGTACATACAAATATCTAAAAGTATTGGAACTCAAAATTTAATTTCAGGCTGCTTCTAGCCTCTTAAGGTGCAAATAAGTATATTATAAGGCCGTCGGCAATTTATTTTAAACAGCAAAAAATAAAAACAATAAAATTTGTTAGGATATTAGGTATTTCTGCTACAAACTGCTGAGATTCACAAGAAACGAACTGGCCTTACAGAATCAATAGACATAAAAAGAACATGATGCCTGCGCTCAAAAGAGCCGTCACAGGAACGGTAACAACCCACGAATACGCTATATTCCGGAAGAGTTTCCAGTTCACTGCCGCTTCCTGTTTGTTTTCTACACAATTCTCCACGTCTTGATGTGACTCTGTTCCTTTGGAACTGGCATATCCTACAAACACCACAGACCCCACCTTACAGTGAGTCGTCGAAATAGGAAGGCCAATTTTGCTTGCTAGAAGCACTGTCATTGCTGCTCCGATTTCAATCGTAAACCCGCTAAAAATAAACAGGGTGCAGTTTTCTTTTTCAGTTTAACACTCTATTTTTCAAATACACGAAAATCTATTTGAGCGCTAAACTGAGATTTGAACGAGATCCTTGAATACTAGATATGAATAAAAAACAATTTAACTTACGTTGAGGGAGTTATTTTAGTCAAATCATTTCCAATTGTTTCGATAACTCTTCTGCCCCATAACCATAGTCCAATGGAAATTCCAATTCCTCCATAAATAAGTATGTATATCGGAGTTTCAGTTTTTTGCATAACTGATCCCTCTTTGTAGATCATGTAAAGTGCTATTAGTGGACCAATAGCATTACTATAAATTTTAAACAATTAAAACGTAACGTATTTACAAATAGATTTCAGTACCTCACATCATTCCCTCCGTGTGCAAAACTTCCGAATGTTGCTGTTAGTATTTGAAGGAAGGAAAACAGGATAGAAACGTCTTCCTTTTCACCCTCTGCTTTGTTTGCTTTTATGTGCGAATCAGCGTCTACATTTTCTATCAAAGGGACCTTGCTGGAATTCGGCGAAGTCGTCGATAGTATTAAATGCTTTGCGCTTTCAGAACCCTTTATGTTTTCATTTATATGATCTCCTTGCTCCGTGTTACAATTCTCAAATGTACTTTTTACTTCTCCTTCAAAACCAACCTCAGTTATTGAACACTTTGTCTGGGCTTTGTTTTCCTTACTACAAAAAGTTAATTATTAAATTTTCATTCGCATTGAATTTAGAGCTTACTTACTTTACACCAAATAGTTCATTAGACAACTGACTGTTTCTCCTTTCTGTAAACACATTCTGAAGTGTTTTCCCATTTGCGAACAAACCGTTTTGCTGTTCATCAATATAGTTGAGACTAGTTACAGTTAAATCCGTATTGTCCAAGCTGCTTTTACCAAGAAGACTTTCCACCTTCCTTATTATCTCTGGGTCAATTTTGTAGTTTACGTGGGAAGGGAAGCCTTTTGTACAGTCATCGGTGTTAATATTTTTCTTACCAGGATTGTCGTTAAGAGATGCAAGCTCCGTGATTTCTGTTATAACTGGCAATTGCTTCCCATCACTTACCAATGACACGGGTCGAAGTCTGCGCGGACTTCCGTTGGGTGAAGATTCTTCAGGAAATAAACTATTCACATAAACATATATTTTAAATTAATGACAACTACCGTTCGAGTCAAAAATATTAAATTTGACTGGCGTTTTCTTGGCATATCCCAAAATCTTTCTTTTTTGTATAGGAACTATGAAAATTTGGACAAGAATCGCAATGAAAATAGCCAATAATGCGCTGCCCAATATAGCTATCCAAACAGGAATATTATCCATGTATAACACTAAAAACATACAATTGTTAGAAAATCATCAACACGTTCGTGAAATGGTAATATATTTACATTTTGGTCCATCCAATACAACACTGACAAAGTTTACGAATACCGTCGCGCCATAGAAGATTGGTAAGGCTATCAAGCCAGCTCCAAGTGGGTTTTCAGCTTGCAAAATGAACTTCCTTATCAATAAGAAAAGTACAGTGCTAACGAAACCGCTTAAAACTGGAGAGATAAACCAAGATGCAATAATAGTGCCTAAAGTATTCCATTTGAGTCCTTGTGTTCCACGCGCTATAAGACTAAATCCAATTGTAGATCCGACAATACTATGAGTCCCAGAGATGGGGAGTTTTAAAAATGTAGCCAGTAACAGCCAACAAGCACTGCTTGCCAATGCTGCTAAGCACCCAAGCATAAGTTCTGACTCATGCCCTTCATACAGACCTACTTCAAGAATACCCTTACGCATTGTATCGGATACTTTATATCCTGGAAATTAGAACAGAATAAATAGACCTTTTGAATCAACTTATAAAGAGAAATCTCCATGCATAGTATTTTTTTAAGAAATTCTATTAAATAAATAATAACGGGGATATTTAACAAAACCTTACCGATTAATACAGCCCCAGAAACCTCACATATAGTAGCAAGAATACACGCTTGACGAATTGTTAGCACTCCAGATCCGACGCTCGTACCAAACGAGTTCGCAACATCATTAGCACCAATTCCAAAGGCAAGAATAAAAGCAATTATAAAGCCAACTATGACCATCCATAAAATTTCTGCTGCATAGGGTTCCATATTGAACACACTTATGTTTATAATAGAATGAAGTACTTTGATGCTGTTTTCAAAATTTTATTATTAATGGATGTATTTCTTCATGCAAAAACTCTGCAATCCTTCGCAGAAATATTAAAAATAAAAAAGGAAATCTGAAACAGGTGAATCATATAAGTAAGCTAATATCAAAAGTATTTATTTATAAGATATACTTACTGAACATTCACCGCTCTCTAATAATATAAAAATGGATAAGTGGCGTCGAAAGGAACCACTAAAGTAATTTGTCAAAGTTGATTTGATGAAATCTGCACTGGAGGCTCAGTAGAGCCCAATAAAAAATGTTTCCGGGTATTCATGACTGAAAGAAATTAAATCAATTTTATTTATTGGTTATATAATTCGTTTATATAATCAACATGTAGTGCAATATAGAACTAGAGTGTATACATTCCGAAATAATATAAATAGTCAGTGAAAAGTTAGAAAGCATGAATTATTCATTAAAGAAATTAAAGAATTAACCAAATTAAAATATTAAATTCAATAAATACTCTCAAGTTATTCCATATAAAACTACTAACAGCATACTAAAATGTGTAACAATCCAGACTCTAAAAGCACTTCTCTTTAGGAAATTCACCCAGAGCTTTGTACTTACAGTATACATTGTACAATGTCTTTATTTTCATTATATCTCAAGTAATCTTAATCGAGAAGAATTTCACCTCAAGAGGGATGTGAATCATATTTTATATTACATGGAAATTTAAACCGTCTATCACGCAAAATTTTTAATCAGTAGTATTTCATAAAAACTCGCTGTTCGGAGTTATTTTCTTTTTTGACCAACCTTTGATCTTACTTGTATATTATTATCGAGCATTCAAAAACGATAAAAATATATAAGCCCTTAGTCGTATCGGAGTAGAGGTAATACAATTGGAAATTATAAAGAAAGAATAAGAACAATAAGGACAACACACTAAATAAAAGTGACCCCTCAGAATTGAAAAATAACTAAACTAAGAACGATAGAAAAATACTAGAGCTCCAAGAGTTTGAACTGGAAGTTTAAAATTATAAGGAATTGTATTTATTTTCACTCACTTAAATTTTTCCGAACTCTAGCAATGATTCGGGATTTCTATGACTGATTTTTAGTCAAAAAATGACACTATAGCTACTTTTGTCTTTGTACAATGTAACATCACATATTACATCCAGATTAATAGGTATATTAAAAAACATTAAAGCTAATTTCACTAAGCTCTTCTGAATTTTATTTTAGCTAGAATAATTCAAAGAGCTAAGATTTTAAATTTCTCTCCCTTTATAAATTTATTGTGATTTTTACTTTACGTTTCGAAAATTCTAGAATCTACAAGAAAATTCCATCTTGGATGAAACCACTCGTGATTTACCATGTCTACAAAAAATTACAATTTGTACATGCATAAATGGCAAGCGTACACCTGTTGAACAAGTTGCAGGAAAAAAGGCACATCTGATTCTAGAAACTTTCAGTGAAACACACGGCGTAAAAATAATAAAATTACTTGATTTTATTTATTTTACTTTTACTGATATTTCTTTTTAAAAAAAATCTAGACCTCTGTCTGTATGTAACCCTATATTACTTAATTCTATTTATGGCATTTTTCTTGCCCTTACTCTTCGTATACAACATTTTACTCTAGGAATGAATAGTTTTGATGGGGATCTCCAATGTTTATTTTATTCCATTCGGAAAAAAGATTCAAAACTACGTCAAAAGTTGGAAAAACCCAATACAAACTACGAATTGTATTAGTACATAAATTAACGAAAGACAAAATTAGTCATGACGCTATGGATTTATGGCACGTGAATTTTCAATTTTCTTCAAAATTTGGCACTATCTTTCGAGTAATTTAGGAAGCTAAAAATACTTGTAAACACATTTTATTTTGGCTATATTTCATGAAATCGACAGCCGGTGAAAAGCGTCTAAATTCAAATCCCAAATCAAATCTAAATAGCTTTTTAGAAAATTGAAATAGTTGAGTTCATTTATATATAACCACCGTAAACTTTACAAGTGACCTCTTCGCCTATGGAAAGTGAATTTCTATAAAAAATCACTTTTTTAAATAAATTAAAAAGAGTATGACGGCTCTGGGCTTTTATGTGATGGATCTTATTCTAGATTGCGTCGGAGCTAATATGTCCGTGTTCTATATTAAATGCAATCAAATATTTACCATTTTTAATATCCAAAACGAACAATGTTAACATATGTAGAAATATTTAACAAGCGTTACGCCAAACTACCTCTTTATATTCTTATGAAGTATTTATCATAATCATATGACTTCGTGTAGTAATTAAGACATGTGATTCCTTTCTTAGAACTTTCGCCAGCGATCTAAAGGTTCGCTTTTAAATAAATCGTACATGTAATAACACGACATAGTTTTTTTTCTGTTCATCATGCACAAAATCAGAAAAGGATGTGAAAGCGAGTGTGTTTGAAGTTTCTGTTCTTGTCTGTAGAAAAGCACTGAAAAATTACAAATTTTGAATTAAAATTTTGGGGAACTATGCCATTCATTGCCAAAGAAAAACAGTATGTTATAAATATTTTGGATACATATTTTTTCAAAGGCATCTGATTGATGGAAATGTTGTACATTATTTTCATGGAACATAAGAGTCAATTAAAACTAATGGCGAAAACTACGAGACATCCCGTAATTGCCCACAGCGGTGTACAACCTTGCTACGAAGTATTTCTTAATTTGCAATGAATAGGTTAATAGAAGGACGATATACGTGCGTGAGTGGACGAACTGCATATATACGTGAATGAACATCTGAAATTGGAATCCCGGGAATTGGATTACTACAGGTAGTTGAAATATAAACTAAAAAATCCCAAAGTAGACTCAGTAATGTAAAATCACCTCCAAGACAATGTTTAAATCAATCTACATTTTTATGAAAAATTTTAGCAAAAACAATAAAAATGAAATCGCGGCTTCCCTGAAATTCTATTGTATTGTATCGCTCGTAAAAAAATCAAGCCAACTTCCACTTCTTTTGAACATGTTTTTTTTCATGTTCAGGTATTGTGTGCCGCCTGCGGTAATAAAATATCGCAAAAATTATGATTCCCCTTAGTTGCAAAACCGTGAAACAAAAATTGTTAAGTAAGCTGTTTTTTACCACCTCATGTGATTTCTTTGTGCCATTCGTTCTTTATCGCAACTTAACAAATTAATAAAGCAACGATGAAGCGGGGAGATGTGGGAAAATATTGTATCTTATGAAACATATTTGGGAAAATAACTGAATATTCCAATTAATTCTTTTGTAACACGTGCCAAACGAGAGAAGGAGATACTAAAAACAAATAATTCGTGCACCGAGAGAAACAAACTTTAAAACTAAGAGAAACGAAGCAATCGTGGAATTTTCTGGTTTTGTTCTAGGTCATTTGTACTCTGCACCAACTGCTCAAATGTTGAAGAGAAAGTTGTGCGATTTTGTTTCATGGTAAACTTTTAAATCAGCATTGACCATGGCGGAGCCATTGCCAAAAAAAAGAATAATTGTAAAACTTCCATGAATTGCTGAGAATTCTAATCGGTAATTACGTTTTTCTGGCGAAATAAAAAGACCACTGCCATAAATAATAATGATGATGCAATATATTTGGAAAATAATTGTATAAAAATATTTTCGATGACTAGCCTCTTGTGAGGACTCATTCATTTACAAATGGAAAGTAATTCATGTGCGAATTGTTCTTAAGTGTCGGTTGGGTCTGTGACTCAGTCAATTTATACTTTTATCAAAAAGTATTGAAGGCAAACGCGGCTAAATCAATATTTGAATACGTGGGCTATCGTTCGCCGCTATCTGCACGATCTTCCCGGGCGGCGGAACTTTCTTAGCGAACGTTTTTCTAACTAAAGTGGTTTTAAAGCCCAACAAAAATTCGCCGATAAGATAGCTTCGGAAGTGTTCGCCTTTTGAGTTTCTTGTAAAAGCACTTTTTCACCATTTTTACGGGTGATACCCATCGCTACCAGAGCAGTGCAAACAAATCATGGCGCCAATTAAGCTCCAAAAAACATACTATGGCCGAACAAATTCCACCGAGTCGAAAACGCAGGCGCATTTTTTGACGTTGCAAGTGCAACTCTGCAAGAGTTTTGCATTCTCCGCGGAAACAACAGAATGCGATTCGTTAGCGACTAGTGGACTTTGCACGTCTTAATTCCCACAGTAGGTCTCCGGTGCACGTGTTCGTCGTCGACGGGTACATTTACACCGGAGCCGTATTCTTGGAACGGCTCTCCTCGACAGGCAGGCAGCAGCCACATTTCCTCGTACCAATGAATAATGCATGGGGCAATCAGAAAAAACTCTAATTTTCCCGCAGAAGCAATTAATCAAGCAATTTGAGGAAACATCCGTACAGTTGATATAACCCCCCATCTACGTCAGGTTCAATTGCAGCCAATTAGGTAAGAATTGATTTCTTGCGTAGCAGCCGCGTCTTTGGTCGGTATCACGAAAATTAAACATTTTCATCAGCGGCTAACGCGAAATTGGCTATTTTCAGAATTTACGGCACCTCACAAAATCACATCGATATTGACCAATCAATGAATAGGTGCTGGGAACAAGATCGGCGAAATATGCGCCTGGCGGCTCGAGGTCGCTTGATCTGATCAAAGACGCCACAAAGAGCTTTGCAAGGATGATCTAAACCAACATCAATCACTAATACAATACACAATTAAATTGCATAATGTCGCCGACCAGCCCGCCGGTATGTCGTCAACCAGAATTGATTTTTCCTAATTCATTTGGTGAGCCCAGATTTAACACAAGCACTACCTCTGACCATCTCTCAGTAGGGAAAACTATAGAATTAAATGCTTTTTTGATGGTAATACGTACTTTATCACAATTTTAAGAACTCACAGAACGTACAGTCTCAAAAGCGCGGTGGACTACCTTGCGAAATTTAGGAGTTGGACTGAAATTCTTCTTCACGAATGCACGCGCACGATTGAGGGAGAAAACTTCACTCCTCGGCGGGGAAACTAGAATAGATTTCTGCAAAAAATGTATTACTGTTTCTGATTGGTTAGCGACCATCCCCACCTACTCCCAGAATTTCTCCTTTGAAAAATGTCAAGCCGTCATAGCTGCGCGCTGTGGCAAAAAAAAAACACTGAGAATTCTTCTGCCGTTACAAAGCCATTGGACCGGTTAAATTCGAATATCTTAATTAAATAGTTTCTGTATTTATTCGTAATTTCGAATTAAAAGTAATAAATGTTCTCATTTGCGGGAAAGAGTAAAGTCGTCTTCTGTGTTAATTTCACAGAGGTAATCAGACATAATTTTATGATAAAATTTATCGAAAGTAAAATGCAAAAAAATTGTTTGATTCCGTAGTTTTCTCGCTGTGGTTTTAGACATTCAAGACACTAAGCGGAGGCTGGAGATTTCAAAACGTTTAGCTCCTAGGCGGTCGTTTAAGCCAGGTTGGATCCAGACTCATTCCAACTTGAACCTGAGACTCAAACAAAACGTCACTTGAGAGCGCACGGCTTCGGTGCCGCTAGTTGACGCTGGGCGGAATCGGGCTTCGTTTACGCCGTTAACTTGGATTCGTTTGTGCGGTGTGAACAAGAACAGGAAATAGTACAGACGCAACAGAGAGAAAAAATCGTTATGTTCAAAAATAATGGGCTGGAGATAATACTCATTTAAATTTAATATTCTACTGTAGATTATTAAATAGTTTGAAAATGTTTTATCCAACAACGGAAGAAATAAGATTTTCCTGCATTAAGAATTAAATCACGTATTTCTAGCTTTTCAATTAGCAGCTAAAAGGAATTTTAGCGTAAATAAAAAATCAAAATTAATTCACTACAAAACGGATAACCTATTGATTGTGTATAATAAAATTAAAATAAAATTCCACTCCACTCCACAATGAAATAAATGAATACAAATAAAAATAAGAGTTACTTCATATATGTTAACTCATTCATTTGGCATATACACATTACTTAATCAGTTAACTGCATTTGACAACTATGTTATATAATTAATTCTATCTTATGTTTTCAAAATATATGCTCCTTCAAGCTCATTAAGTTATCTCATAATTTGGCTACAATGGAGTTGATCATGTAATATAGGGAATAAATAACCGTTAATACCTGTTCAACGGTAATATAAGGGTCTTCAACAGGTCGTGCTCCAATTCATATTAATAATACGACTGTTGTTATTGTTGTCCAGAATAGAATTTGATTTGCTGGATAAAATTGAATTCCCCGAAATTTTCTTGAGTGTTGAAATGGTAGGATTATTATGATAGCAATAGATGCTACATACAAAACGTATAGTATGAAATGGCTTAATTCACTTCGCGGCTATAATGTTATTAATTTTTCATACATATTAGCTTCCGGTATTTCACCATATAAATCAAATTTGTAATGGAATCATTTGCTGTCCGTTTGACGAACATATTTACTTTTACTTTGACTTCCTATGAATTTGAACATATGCTTTCAAAAAAAAAAAAAATCCATAGTTTACGGGTTAAATATGAATTTTTCGGTATATTACGGATTAGAATAAAGATTCCAAAGCAATACTACGAAAATAAGGGAACAATTAAAAACTTTGTTTTTTGCAACAATTTAATTTAGCCGACGCGAAAAGAAAAACCTTCATATCTGATCGAACGAACAGTTAAGCCTGAATTAGACACATTAATTTGCTTTTCCCAGCATCTATTTAATTTGGTTCTTTTGTTTTGTAACTTCCTTACAACACAAGATTCCACTCCACCACGCTCATGTATTACCTTCCGCGACTAGAACCTCTTTACACACTAAAACTTAAACTGGGTGACCTGAATCTCATTAAAGCACTATTTTTTAAAATATGTAATATCTATATTCTAATTTCAATGTAAATGTACAATTCCTGTTTTGTATAAAGGGCAATTATTGCACAGCTGACCACAAATAAAAAGTTATTATATTTTTTATTTATTTATATTTATTCGGGCAATTTTGAACTATATGGATCAAATTCGATATGGTGCTTTACCAATGTTCGCTATTGAAAGAAAAATTGTATATTAAATTACTATTATTATTCATACAGTTTTTTTTCAAGTAGTACGACAGAATTCCAAAACGTGCAATTTAAATGTTCGTTAAGAATAAAATGAAGTACTGGGGGGTTCCAACACCTCATTAAATATTTAGAAAGGTATTAACTAACGATCTTCCCATACAATTAAGAGAAGTGACGTGTAATTCCAGTGTAAGCTATTGTTAAATGAACTTCAATTTGGAATGCGCTTTTCCCTTATATATTCCACCTCTTTGTTCTGCATTACTCATTTTGTTACTTATTATCAGTGCAGTAATATGGCTATGATTAAAAGTTCTGTGATTTTAACTTGTGTTACTTTCTTCCACCTCTTTATTTGCACATCGGGGGTAAATTCATACATGTGGTATTATCGCAGATTACTCTAATAATATGGTGATTTTAAATGATAGGTAACTATGGAGCAATTTGAAGCTTCACTTGATCTGTTACGTTCAATGTGCGCCCCGAAATTTAATCTGGCAACCGCAAGATTGAATGATTTGCGCAAAGGGATTTTTGAAGAAGATCAACAGATAAAAGTATTTAATTTTTTTATTTATTATTATGCAAATGAAACCGGGTCTCTTTTTCAGTGTTACACAAAATGCATAGCTGATACAACTGGGATGGTAAGTCATGGGAATAATATGTGATATTTAGTACTCTCTTATACTTATATAACCAGAAATGTCTGGCACTGCACATAAAATGTTTTACTTAAAGTATTCATTATTTATAGATGACTAAAACAGGTGAACTGAGCCACCAGAAGGTCGTAAATCAGATAATCACGCTTATACCAGATAATATGAGGGAGGTGTCTCGGAAAGCCCTAGATGCATGCATAGATGTCCGTAAGCATTTTCAAGTATACTAAAATTCTACGTATAATTCGGATTTTTACTTCATACAGAAAATAACTATTCTAATAGTTGCGACAAAATGTTTTATGTAACAAAATGTGTGCATGACTACGCGCCGGATTATTTCATATTTCCCTAAAATACTTTGTAACTTTACACTTTTCAATTACTAACTTATTTAAAACAATGACAGCACAATTTATTATCTTTAAAACTGTTTTTCTGCAATCCAAATAATCAATAAATAATAAATAAATATACAACATTGGTACTTTTATTCTAAAAATTTAGACTAAAAGATTTTTGGCTGATAAATTCAAGAGGTTCAAGGTTCAGAGTCGAAGATATTTAGCAGTTGTTATTCCTATGAGTTACAATATAAAGTTATCACTAACTCTTTTTAAAAAATCATCGCCTGTTTGCCAAATATGCAGTTTTGGGTTATAAAATAGTTACTGGAAAGCTGAAGAAAACGAACCAACGTAAAATTATAATATAAAATAAAAAATACTATTTGATCTTGCGAAGCTATATTTTTTATTTCACATGCCTGTAAAATTAAATTTAGTTACAGCTAAAATGCTAGCAAAGCAACAAAAGTTCATCTTTTCAAACATCATTTATATCGAATTTCGAATTAAAACAGATATCTAAATAAAAGTAATATAATGAACAAATGTAGCCCAGGTGAAGCACTTAAATTTAGAACCAATGGGAAAATTAGCTTACCTTAAGTCACAGAATGTCATGAAATTATCAAGTTGGATTATGTATGGGATGACGGCAAGGGAAGTCTATAGAGATTTACAATAAATACAATGTTTGTAGATAACTAAGTGAAGTTTAATTTTGAGAGCCCTAAATGCAACTATAGTAAAAAAATGCCAACGGATATCGCCCAAAATGTGTATTTTTGTATTGATTTATATACAAATTCAAACACGCATATTCTTACTTCTTACTGATAGTTGGTTATCCTTTGCAAATATATGTAAAAGAAAATAATCGCTTGAGACATACCAAAATTCAATGCTACTATCTCCCGAAATACTTCCCAAATATTACTCCATATCCAGGCAGACGTCCAAATATAAAGCTCGGAAGTTTTCCAACCTTTGCTTCGCAGTCCATTAAAATTTACAATCCTTAGTCAAAACTTTATCCTATCCCTCGCTGTCCTAATTAACTTCTACTCTATCCTCCATTATCCATTAAAATAATGTCTTCATCCTCTTAATTAACCAAATGTATCCTATCCAAAATGTTAAAATCCATTCCAGTCCATTCATAAAATGTCCGGAAACAAAATCCCTGCTCCTCATTTTCCATCCATTTATAATTGTAAAAAGAAAGAGAAAATATATTAATCGCTTGTTAATTTGAAGGAAACATGGACTTTAAAGTTAAAAACTGTAATCATCATGGAATATCCCGAATTCATTTGCAGCACACTTCAAGACTGTTACATGCATATGAATTGAGGACTATGGAAAATTGCTGATTAAAACGCAATACAGGTTAAGGTTGTAAAGTGTAAGCAATCGTTGTAAAATTTGCGTCATTATGTTTTATGATATTATAAAAAATTAAAGTTAAAATATATCTGGTGAACTTTTAAATTTGCTTGACCTGTTCAAACAAAACCGCAAAATATTACTCATGAAAATTAAAAGACTTATAATTATCAATCGGGCAGAGTCAAGTCGATTACTTAAAAATTCAAAAAATTGGTTTTAGTAGTTTGACCTGGAGTCCGAACGTGACCTCGAGAACGAGCGGCGTACTGGCGAATACGTTGGGGTCCCCCGCCTTCTTCTGGGAGAGTATGATCGTGAACGGGATCTAAAAATTTTAACACTTTGAAGTTCCCCTCCATTATTAAAACCAGTTATGCTTTATTTCAAAAACTGGGAAACAGATCTACAAATATTACCTGTCACGATATTCCCTCCTGTCTTCTCCAGTATCTTCACGGACCCTTATGTATGCCACCTCGCCCTCAAATAAACAACGTGAGATTTTAAATTAGATTTTCGAAGTGATAGATACCTCATGTGATCGGAACCTGGAGTCATCCAGTTTCTTGATAGCGTATTTCATGTCTTCGTGTCTAAGGAACTCGACGACTCCCGTTCCATCTTTGTAGGTGTCTGCAAAACAAACATCTCCGGCCTCTCGCATGTGGTCTTTCAAATCCTGCCAGGATCCGGAGGGCGGTAAGCCAGAAACCAGAACTCTGAACTGCGACCTCTTCGTTGGAGGGCCTCTACCGCCCCTTCCCTCACCCCGGCTCCTATCGTTTCGACTGCCACGATAACTGCCAGGTCCCCCTCCTCGCGGGAATTCCACTCTGAGTCGATAACCATCGTAATCATAACCATCTCTGGCTTTTACCGCATCTTCTGCGTCTCTGAAAATCCCCAGTTGTGTAAAAACTCTGCAAACTCGAAACTGCGACACAACTTACCGAGCATCCTCAAATTCAACAAATGCAAATGGAGGCCCACGCCGGTTCTTCAAATCCACAAAAGTCACTTTGCCGAATTTATGGAATAAGTCCTGGATATCTTTTGTTCTTATATCTGGAGGCAAATTTCCGACGTAAATTCTGCACTCATTTCGTGACATCTTGGAAAATATTTGGGTTGTATTTTATTGGGAAAGAACACAAAACTACACCCCACGCTAGCACGACAATTTCTACAAAAACTGCACAATCGATCTGTGCAGGGTTACCAAGTCCGCCATGACAAAGTATTATAGTGCTCGCTGTTTAAAGCGCCATCTACCGTTTTAATGCTATTGCGTGAATTTAAAAATCTGTATTTATTTTACTCTACAAATTTAAAGAATAAGAGCAAATAAAAGAATTATTTGAATTTTTGATAATTTCCGCTTGTTCACGAATGAAGTTAATTAAGGGAAAATGGAATGGAAATTAATTTCAAGCAAAATATTACCAGTTACAAGAGAATTATAACGAGTCTCGTTTTCACTGTGAGTGTGTTTTTGCTGAAGATTTAGAAAACCTTATATGCTAACAAGATGCTGATAAATTAATTAAATAAATTACTTGAAAATTAATTTTCAAAGAAGATTTTATATGCATCGTCGTTTTAATACTGTTGTCTTGGCAACGCTGACTATGTGACTTGATAACTCGTATTGCATTTTTGGGGTAAATCTCTTTAATCAAATTCCCTAAGAAAAATGAATTGCTGTATTAAGTTTGAGTAAAAACATATTTTCAAATTAATTTTAAAAAATATGCTTAAATGCGAGCAGATGGATAGCATTCTCGAATACCTTCAATATGTTAACGTGACTTTGTTACTGAGCTCTAAAGTAACATGATAATTTGGATAATTAACATAAAGAGATTTTTTATCGTATAAACTAGATCTAATACCCTTTAGACTGCGGTCAATTGCGTTTTAGATTTCTCCGCAAGAAAAAAACTGAAACGCAAGACGGTCATGGAGAGGATGAAAATTACTCCGGTTTCAATTTCATCGTTCCTACGTTCCACTGTCAAAATGGGTGGAAATAGAATGGGAATTTATTTGGAAAATGCATACACTTTTTTAACGTATCAATTCGGGAAAAAGTTGGCTACAATATAATATAATCTAAGATGCATTTGGAAATATAAATTTTCTCAGATAAAAAATCCATTAGATTTCCCACATATTGTTTGCTTCGTCGTTGTATTACTTCATTAATTTGGGCAATTTGTCGATTTATTAGCGGGCACTGTAGAGGTTTTAGAAAATTCATAATTCATATAATTCAGATAGACATACTTTTCACTTCATGTTTGTAAGCTAAAAGCAGATTTTCCTGAATTCGTTCACTTTAAGTATTCGTTGGTACTCATTATTCTACAATGCCTTGATACTTCTATATCTTTGTCTGCAATAGTTGATTCGATGTAGGGAAAGATATCATCGGATTTATCGTCAAACTATTAAGGCAGATTATCACATTTATGAAGTGGGAACAACCATATAAATTAAATCAGGGAAGACAATACATTTATTACTGTAAATGGTCACCATTGCAAAGTTCCACAGAGTGAATGTTGATGGCTTAATTAATTTAATTTTACATTTTTTTGCGACGGAGCTTGTTTGAGTAAAATGTCTTTGACCCTTGTCGGAATGGCTTGTTAGAAATTAACTGGAGGTAATTTGAGTGGCTGCAAAACGACGAGGAGCAGTCAAGAGTTTTAGGTGCTAAAAATGTCTGCGAATGAGCAATTACCCGTAAAACTGTGCAAATTATGCAAAAACTTGTCGTTCAAATCTGAAATCTGAACTCCGTCCAAGGATGAATGCCAATGCAATTCGTCGAGTCAATTAATAATCGAACATTCTGCGCGCATTCAGCATAATTAGCATGAGTGCTCATTTGCGTGGAAGACCACAAGTACCGCGGGTGATTCAAATTGATTTTCTTGCCTTCGTGGACATGACCGATCTCTAGTCTAGCTTAAGTAAATTAACACCTGGAGTAGCTCGAGTTGCAAGTTCGCAGCAACCCTAATTGCCTAGAGGGCTTTATCTGATAACTCATTAGTTTTCCAGGGAAATTTCGAAATTCTCATTGCGCTTGGCGATCCTGTGCGCGCGGATATCAAGACATGAACTCCTGTAATATGTCAGTGTCGGTGGAAATTAATGAAAGCAATTAGAATTATAATTAAGCGCCTCCCACCGGTGCTTGTCGAGTGGTGCCGAGCGCCCAGACGCGGAATTGCTGCGAAATTAGTTCCCTTTCTGCCTCCTTGGCTTTTTCTGCTTAAGGCACCGCGCTAGCTAGAGTCCCTTCATGGAAGCAGCGGCACTTTCTAGCAACCATGGGTGAGATTGGTAGAAGGCCATACCTAGGCACCCCTGACTGATACAAATGAGATCCATTTACTTCTAAGACATTTCACTAATTCCTCCCTGGTGCCAAGTACTTCGAGTTGTGTTGGGAAATTATCAAAACGTTCTGATTTTACTACTTGCACTGCGTGTGGAAGGGGCGTGCAAAAAGGTAGCTTGAATGTGTTCCGACAAATAATTCAATAGAATGTTCGACACCCTTGGTATTTCCATTATTCCTAAGGCTCTTAAAATCCCTCAGGTGAGTTACAAAGACCATACGATTTAATTGAGCAAAAACGAGCGAAATGAACAGTGCCAATGACAATAAAATTTCAATCATCGGATGAAAAAGAGTTAGCAGCATAAGTCGCACTGGCTGAAATTTACCATAAGTTTGATAGAGAGTATGTTTTCACTGAGCCAGGCGTAAAATGTGTGGATTAAGTTCTAGCGATTTAATGCATCGTATCCTTCTCTTCTCCTGTAGATTGGATAGCAGCAAAGGCCGCATGTTGCTAGGAGAATCTCGTAGGAGGTGAGTCTTCGATTAACAGTTTTGAATATATTGAATCTGAAACAGTGCCGCGTGTAATCAAATGTTAATTAATAATACGGCTAACGATTCTGGATTCAAAACATTATTTCAGGATTAGGGCTTCCAGCTCGGATACCTGAGTTTTAATATATGATAGATTGTTTAAATATAAAATATAATAAAAATTTTGACCATGGGATTGAATCAACTAGTTCTTGCAAGTCTGTAGGTCTTAAGTAGTATTTCAAATTATTATTAAAATATATAAGACTAGCTAGTGTTTATTACTTTATCGTTAACAAATATGTTGATAATTACATCGTGTGTGTGGTAATCAAAAAATTGTTGTTTATTCTTTAAAACCCTTTATCCCAATGGTAAGATATTTTTAAAAAAATCAATCGATGAAAAAAATCGAATGTTTTATTTTAATTTTTAGTTGCTTATTTTTTGCAGCAAATAAAAACTGTGTGTGATAGTTCAAAAATTATTAAAACAAAGTAGAACATTTAAAATGTCATCAAGAATATAAAAATTAAGAAATTACAAATTCAGATACGAATATCAAAAAAGTTGCAAAAGTAACAAGATAAATAAAACACAAATTTCGTTATTGTTGTTAGTTGCACTCGGTAGAAAATAGTTTATTTTGTTAGTCCATTTAAATTTAAATTAGATTTTAGATGGTGGTATAATTTTCATGAATTTAAAAAAAGGAACGGGTTTATTTATATAAAAGTTTGGTATTTTAGTTATGGCAAAGTAAATCTAGATTAATAAATATTTAGCAAAAAAAAATTTTATTTTGTTTGTCAGAAATTCAGCCCGACTTTTTTTATTATAGTTCTTATATTTTGTACTTTATGCTGTTACTTAGAAGACTTCTTCTCAATGCTGCACGAAGGGTATGTGCCTAGAATCAATGCTCTCGCTCATCGTAATAAGATAAACAAACAGACAAACAGAAATGAATAGACCTCTATATACCTTTGTGTATACATTTCTACAGACCTCGTAGGACTGCCTGTCTAGTTATTAGAAGCTAGCGCTGCCTCTAAGCCACGTCTCTGAAAAAAGTTCTTTGCTCAATGAGAGTGAAGTTAGGAGGAAACTGGTCGATAAATTGAATAGGGTGCAAACAGCGAAGGCGGCTCCTCTGAAATATGAAACGCGGAAGAGAGCAGAATGTCCAGAGGCGAAAAAATATATTGATATGCAACCAACACACGTACGCAGGCTATTTGCTTAACGGAGAAGCTTTCCAGATTTCTAAGTTTGCCCTCGAAAGATTGTTTTATTACATCGTGGTAATAGGGAAGCAATGTCAGCACGTTTTCTTTGGTAATTGGCCTTGGGTAAGGAATCTTATTTGGCTAAAGCAGAAATTACAAGTTGGGGAATGTCGATTTAAACAAATTTGTTAAAGTTGCTGGGATTAAAGAAAGCGCCGAAGATACTTCAAAAACTATGGACATATATTTAATGATTCAATGGTCTGCATTGCCACAGCAAGGATGATGTTAAACGATTTATAATCCAAGAATTTACCGATGAAATTAATCGATGAAAACAATTAAAACTTTTCTAATTTTAAGGCATCTCTATTTAAATTTATATTTCTGTTGGTGCGGAGTGGTATCTAGAACGTAAGCAAATTTAGTGAAATTTGGTAAGTCTTTAGTATGGATAAGTATCGTTATTGGATAAATCTTGATAACTAACAAGTCTTAAAGTCCTAAGTTTAGATTTAACTTAAGGTGAATGATTAAAATCCGAGGAGGATTATATTAAAAGCAGTGAGGGGTTTCTGTGTTAATAACTGCATATGAGAGTTTCATATTCTTGCCTTTATGAGTAGAGATGTGCTAGTTAAAACAATAATAACTTCTGTTATGTTGCTTGTTTAATAACCAAGCTAAATAATTCAAGATATCGAGATGGCTTTGTGCAATATGTACAGGTATGCCCAAGGTACAATGTTATATCGAAAAGTTGGTCTGGACGCAACAAGCTCCCTTAAGTAGTAAAGATAAATCAATTGAGTTGCAATCGCAATTGTAATTTCTGAGAAATGGCAAATACACAAAACTTCTGGCTAATGCCTTGGACTGGGACTTAATACATGAATTTCTAAGAATTGCTATGAATTTCATAGACAACTTTTAATTACGAAGAAAACTTGTAAATATGTCTTGTATCAGTTGTTTTTAGGTATACTTAGATATATAAGTATTAATCAGTAACTGGATTGTAATTATTGTAAACTGAATTTACTGTAGCTTGTTTATTATATTTTTGTTTTTGTAAATAAGTAAATGCTAAATTAAAGGAGGATACTAAGAGATTTTTTTATTATAAGTGCAAATAGATATATATTAGAGAAGTAATTCATCACGCTCCGGACCGTCACGCCCAGCGTTTGCAACAAGGAAATGTCATGAGCGCAGAAAGACTACAAATAAAAATCTTAAGGTAGCCGATAGGTTCTTAAAACTATGACTCTTGTATAGCTAAATTCGGGAATATACCATGTTTAATATGTTTAATTTCGCTTTGTGTCTCTATTACAAACAAAAGGATTGTGTTGACAGTCTCAAAACTACGATGTTTATTGCAGCTGTTCCTTGCATAATAAACTTAGGCAATTAAATATGTTCTCTTCTAGTTTCTTTATCGCGGGGATGATTAATTTTTTATGCTCTTTGTGATTTTAATCATATTATATCTCCAGAGCTTGTACTTGTGCACCCCTCAAAGATCCTCAAGAAATCTTAAGACGCGTCAAGGAGAACCGACTCATGTTGGAGCGTTTTAGCATTTCATAGCATCCTCATTCTTAACAGCGTCTTGGTCGTTTTGTATTTTTGCTTGTGCCACAACATCGTGGAGCTCCCGATGCTCCTTATTTCTTTCAGAGATTCCATCTCGTTAAGGGATCTGCATGGTACTTTTTAATTGCTACTGACGTGCAACAGATGGCGTCTGGGTACGTTAACGAAGTCATTAACTTCGGTAACAAGTTTCCTTGTTGTAACCCTAGATTTTAATTTGAGCGATGCTACTATGGCATGACACCTTCTATCTAGTTAAAGATCGTTTTCTTTTATCTGAAGTATACACACTTTTTTGAAAATTGTTTGAAAAAGTCTCTTAAACTAGGGAATCCATCTGTGGTCCCAATTTAAGGAAATCAGTAGGCAATCTTAAGGAATTGTGCAGCTGAAAAGGGTTTGGGTAAGCCTAAACGTAATTTTAACCAGACGGATGCAGATTTGCGAAACTTCTATTCTTCCAATTTCTTACACGATTTGGGAGAATCCGCTTTTCTCGAATTTAAGAAAGACATCATTTCACTTATTTTAGCACATATGGGCACTCGGAGGCAATTTAATCCTCTTTCTGAATTCCCTTAATCCTTTTTCTTTACACAAAAACCAAATAACACGACGGCCGCGTAATGCGATTCAAAATTGTACCTTCATAGATTCCCTTTAGCACAAACAATTTTTGTTAGTACCAGATTTTCTCTCCGCTTTTCTATGCAAAGGAATCAATTGAGAAAAGGATTTCTTTCTAGGATGTAAAAAAACGAGACTTCGCGTAAATGCTATCCCAGCAGGAGAAGATTCTACGAAAATGGAAATGTAAATAAAGCCTGGCACTTAGCTGCTATGCTAAAAAGAAGTAAAATGGCTTTTGTGGGAGAAGGGGTGCTACAGCTCTATAGCGGAAAGAAGGGATAACCGGGTTAAGAAGTGTACAATATAAGCGTTATTAAAACCATTTAAAGACGTGGACACGGGAATTATTCCTGTCCCAGCCGATGAATTTAATTTCCTGATTCCTTGGAGAGGAGGCAAAGCAGCAGTGTTCAAAATTTCGATAACGCGGCAGTGCTGAAAACATAAAAATTTTAAATAAAAAAAGTAGACCCTCTTCAAGGCTGAGACCATAGAAAGTATAAAATAACTTTAATTCCACATTTTAAAAGTAGATATTTAGGTAGTGTTCAAACATTTAAGTAGATGAATGAAATCGGTCGGAATTTCAAAAATATCAGTACAGTTTTGTCTTTATGGTGGCCTACTGGTGGTATTTATCTTCCTTTCACACTGATATATTATTTATTAGTTTGTGTGTTTTGTTTAATTAAAATCAAACTTATAGTGAAAGTCCACAGAAAATTTGTGAATGTGAAAAAATTAATAAAAAAATCATTATTGTGCTCAAAACTTGTTGTTTGTTCTGTTCTCGGGGAAGTCTAAAAATTTCACAAAAATTCCACTTTCATAAATTTACTATACATCGCATTTTCAGAATGAAATGAGCTTTTTTTGAAAACCAACTTTAATTTCACTGGATTTTTTTAATACTTTAGAATTTTATTGTATTATTAATCAACGATGTATAATCGATATAAAGTTTTTAGATCTTCAGCTAATTTGACAGTCTACCGAGTGAATATTATAAAATTTTTGAATTCATCTGAGGTCTGAAGAAGTTTTTTATAACTCCGGATGTCTGATTTCTTTTGAGAAACCAGTTAATGTAATTTTCCAACATAGACACGTAAATTAGAGAGAAGGTTTTCCAAGATGGGGTCAAAAACATCTAGAATATGAGTAGTATGAAAGTAACATATAATTCCTTCGAATTGGCGGAAAAATATCTAGAAAAATGTTGAGAAACCAAGTTCAGTCCAATCCACGTACATTTGAATGCAATAGCCACATCGCTCGGAGCTGGTCCATTAAAACGCGGAAAGATAAGAGTGACATAAAATCTTCTTTGGATCGAAAAGCTTCTTATCTCCCTGAGAGGTCACTCTTAGTTGGGTACGGATAGGAAAATTTCTCAAGTTTCCAATTAACTTTCTAAGATGCAACACTTGACCTTAGGCAAAGTTGGGACCTATTTCCCAATCCGTTCAGCGCCTTGTGATTTGGGTGATGATCCCGATAAGCGCGCTCAAACTGCCAATCATTGCAATTTGAGCTTTGAATAAATTTCGTTCCCATGTACTTTTTCGTCGCAAAAGAAAATTGGTTCTGAGTGCAGTCAACCTTAAGTTTTAGAGTTGAGTCGGCGAAGTTCGGGAGAAGTTTTCGAAGTTTTCATATCACCAGCCTCCCGAGGGATTCAAGAAAGATCTTACAGTGACTATATAATTTAAATTTGCCAGTGTTCCCTGTGGTTCTTTGGCGAAAATTACTCGATTTGGTACTCATACCCAGAATTATTTAAATGTGCAGATTTTCGATCAATATTTAACCAACGTTGCTTCAGATTGGAATTTCATGAGAGTTTAAGTTACTGGATGTTGTCACAGGGGCTCTATGGGACTCTTGTGTGGAATGGAACGCAATGCAAAAGGAGGGCTTGCAGCAAATTGTAAATTGAATCCCAACGGTTGTAAGCCACGAATTGATAAAGCAGAGTGAAATCTGAAATTTGGTGGAGCCCACGGAGCGAGAAAGGTGGGCACTCTTTCATTATTCAAAATCCGGGCGATGTCTCATTAAGAAAACAATGTAAAAGTGGGAAACGCGGTAGAAACCCTCCAAAAACGAAATTAAGAAGCATGCTGTCTTTCCTGTATCCCATATAACACATACAGAGTGGTGCGGACGGCCAATAGATGCGCTTCTTCTCCTTTTTCGTATGTTTCCAATTTCCAGGAAGATAACTCAATAAGAAAACTCATTTCCTTGCTGAATTGAATTTTGTGTCAATTCTTGGGCGATTTTTCTGTTTGAGAACGAACGTTTGCGTAATGTGCAAGAAAAACTACAAAACAATTTCAAGGAAAATAAATGCTATTGAACGGCGGGAAAGTCAGTAAATGATGAATGGAAGCACGCTGTAGTTAGCGATTAGAGAGACTAATTGTCTATTGATACTAGCAGCTATTTTTCAAAACCAAAATAAAAATGATAATAATAATTTTCTGAGACTACTCGAAATGCTGTTCTTGTAATTTTGACCTATTAAAATTTTCTTGTGAACAGAGAAAAGGAAATTTATTTTTATTTTTGAGAAAAACTAAGTGCAGAGTCTTTGTGGAGTAGTATTATAAATGACTAAATTTGTCTGTTTCAAGAAATTTTGTTTTATTAAAGTAAGATTTAAAATTTTAAATAGTAAATGGAATATCTTTGTATCATTCTTTAACAGAATTTCTAAAATAAAATATGGACCGAAGCTAAACATCGTCAATTCTATGGTGTAACATTTGATGGGCTCAATGCTCGTCAAAGGATTTATTAGTATCGTTTCAGTTGTTTTTGCGTTAAACTTGAACAGAGAGACAAACATTCTAAAACTACTACATATATAGGCCATAAAATTATTTATAATTAAATATTAAATAAAAAAAGTAAATAGCTGTATTTTGTGGTGGTTGGATCGAGTTCATGTAATCATTCTTATTTAATTTATTTTTTATTTATTATCCCATACATTAGTAATTGCAACTGTACAGTATTGCTTAAACATTTCTACAATTTTTTCGTAAGATGAGGCTTCAGTCGTTAAACTCATGAAGTTGACATGATCACATACTCAATGGTTTTGAAATTAATGTTTGTGAAAAACGTGGATCATCATATAAATTAATTGACATTTAACTTAGGGTGAGTCTAGTAGGAGATTTAGTTAATTTAAGCAATGTGTGTCCCATTTAAGTCAGTATAGGATTTGTTTTAAAGTCTTATCAGCCTGGCTTTATATACATACGTTAGCCTGATCTTTCACTGGCCTCTTACCGTGCGAGTAAGGTGTAAAGCCAGTCGTATTTTAAAAATTCTGAGGACGCTTATGAACCACAGCTATTTAACTGCTTGAAAACCTCAAAGCTAACCATCAAATCGATAATATTGGCTATCTTACGATCTGCTAAGGTCAGAAGAAACTTCATGGTTTCAGAACTGAGATCAGCGGCGATGTGGACATAAATTTCGTTTTGACGTGGAATTAGCTAGAGGAAGCGCGGGGGGTGAGCACACCCGTGGCCGTATCGGTTTCGCGGTCTTCAATGTAAACAGCCGCGCGATCGCTGAGTTTTATTACCGAATTAGCCGCGCCATTCGCTTGGGCTCATTTGAATGGATACGCTCTGGCCGGGTGTAATCTTGACCACTCGCATGCGTGCACCTGCCCGTAAACATCATCTGATTTATCTCATTCCCTCCGGGTACCGTAAATCAGAAATCAGAAGATATCAACTTTAGCAAAAGAAGTGAATTTCAATGGACCTGCTCGCGATGGAGGGTCAATAAACGAAAGCGCAGTTATGACAACTCCGCCGGCCGCGCCGAGCAACGTCCATACCTAATTTTTGCTAGTCATGAAAAGAAATTAACCGTCCTCAACTAGTCGCTTTCTTGGCCTTCACAACGGCAAGAGGTCTGTATCTTCTATTCACACCGTCGACCGGTTTAATTGGCGTGGATTGGCAGCCTGGAGCACACGTGAACACGTGAGAGGTGTGCCGATATCGCGCGGAGTAATGGACGCGGAGAATGAGGAACAACGCAAGCCTAGCCGTGGAATTGTAACGTGTATCGCGATCGCGAGTGACGAGCTCTTCGAACCGAGCGGCTAAAGAGTTCCTAATCCAAATCATATTTAATTGTGCTATTTCCCATCGTCATCCTCGTTTTGGCTTCGCAACGACGGCACCTCAAAGGAATTTAAAATTTTCCACATTTTAGCCCCAGCCACACCTCCCAGGATGAGGCCAACTGCATCCAGGCCCCACTGCTTTGTGCACAACCCCATGTGAAGCTCCCGTAATCAAATCCTCCGGGTCTTTTGACGAAATCTTTTCATATGAATTCCCTGCAGAAGAGATCAATTCACACCCGGAAAATTAACCGGCTCAGGCAGTTCTGTAAGAAATTCCCATTTCCGGTCGGTTCCGCTTTTGTATGACTAGCTTGGCGTTCGAGATGCTTTGGCTCGTAGGCTTTTCATTTGCCTCCATGAGAGTGAATTAGTGGCTCGACCAAGGGTCATTTTGGCGCAAGCAAGCGCCTACCCAAAACACGCACAGGTCAATTGCCTTGATGCGAAATTGTAATGAATCGTAATGGGTGGGGATATGACCAGGAATCCAACCGGGTCGGCGGCCCACGGTATCGCAATTCTGAACTACAGAGCGAAATGTAGTGAGCTAGAAAATTGGATCAGCCGAAGAAACTCATAGTGGTGCAGACTGCTACATGAACGGTGATTATGCGTACGTGAAAAGCCAAAACAGTGATTAGAATGCCTTCTGGTCCATGGTGATGCTGCCGTGGAGTGGCTGCAGTATGTCTCTATTTGGCCACCCTCAAATTAATTTCGAGGTGTGTGAGGATTTGATCAGATACAGCAAACCCTCCAACTATACTTTTCGAGTTGACATGTTATCGTTGGGATTAATTAGACGGTTCTGGTCTGATAGACCTCGAGATTCTGATCCAACTGATTTCTTTAAAATGCGTCAAAGGAGAATCGTATCTAGGTCTTAATTACTACGCTTCCCCTATAGGTAAATTTTCATTTCTTCTTTGTGTTCTCTTTACATGTAAACATAAAATAAGTACTAACTTTTATAAAGCCGGTCGCTTTCTAATTCAAAAACAGCTCTTATTCTGCTGTTTTGTAAGGAGATTTGATATTAAAAACGTGACTCGAGTCTGAATTCAAAATATTTTCAATTAGAGCAATCGAGATTCGGTACTAGTAACACTCACTTCGAATTTATAAAAGAGTTTGGAAAAATTCTCACCTGCACTCGCACTGTTTTAAAATTAAAACCGTGCTTCAAATTGCAGAAAACGAGTTTTGTTTGAAAAATTTATAAAGGTGTGTCACATGGCACAGTTCACCCATTTCGCAGTCGAGCAAAGACGTGTTTGTGTCACGGAAAGCGCGTGATTTCCAATGTGAAGGGAAGATTTTTACATACTTATTTGCAATTTTTTATATTCAAATTGGTACCTTTAAATTAAGAGACACTCGTTGCTAGCATTACACATTTTTAAGACTAATAATTTAAAAAAATTCTTAAATTTGAAAGCGAATTTTTGAACTGTGGTAGATACTTTATTTGGTTTTGATTATTACTCTGTTATAAAGGTTCTTAGGCACCACTCCTTGTCCATTTCAGGAACGTTATTCCGAACAAAACACTGAATATAATTATGTACTATAAATGTATGTGAGCCTGCTGGTACCTTTGAAGTTTTAAAGTTCTTATAGAACTGAAGAAGTAGAAGTGGAATTTCAAAATGTAAGGCAATCCTTTTCTTGCATAAAACACTCTTAATACTGATTTCTATCATAATTTAGATTTATATTCTTGTAATAAGACGCTCGAAGGCTCGGTACTGATGGTGGTAATTACATACAAAATCACGCTGTAAATTTTATTCCAAGGACCGTTGCTTACGGCCTACTACTTCTAAGTTTTGTAGGTTCTCAAAGTCTTTTCAGAACTTCTAAAGACGTGCATAACATGGAAGAATGGAAATGTTTGTTTCCCCTTTTGTTTGATTCGCAATTTTCTGTGCCTTTTTCTAGTACCTAAGAGGATAGTGCTGTAAGGTCAGATATAACAAAATATAACCTACTGGCGCCCTTAAAGTAAACTTTATACTTTTTGAGTTTTGGGACTTAATAATTCTTGTAAACTATTTAAACGAGCTTTTGGTTGCCCTTGTTATCAGGAGCTTAATAAGCCAATAAATAATCGACTTGATAAGTTGTCTTTGTGTGCAAATTTGGCTAAGTTAATTCAGTAACATATGAGATAAAGAGTGAACAATTGAATCTATTTGGTAATCATTTGCATCTTCTTTATTAAAATTATTTAAAAGTTGGACTATATTTTGAGTTAGTATGAAAATTCAGAGACCCGAAAAATGGCTACAAGAATATTGTGCAGCTAAATTCCTGCAGTAGTGACGGAACTCAAGAAAAATATCTTGTCAGACGCTAGAGATGCAAGCTCATTCTATTCCACTTATAAATTCCCTCGAATTTGGCAACGTATTCACTGCATTCAGATGGAATTTGCATTCATTTCTCGGTTGCACTAGAGGCGGATGTTTTGAAAAATTTAAGAAGTTTGAAAGCGTTATCAACTTATGGATGCAGCACGATCCGGAGCCGTGCCGGCAATTCCCTTGTAAATATAAAAGTCCGGACATGCAACAACCTACTATTAAATTCAAATTCCACGCCATTCGCTTAGCGCCAGTCACGGTCTGAGCAGACATACATGTCCTGGAAACCCACGAAACCTTCTGTTGGGTTCTCCTGGTGCGCTGCAAGCGCATTCAAATTGAGATCATCCCAAATATCCATAAACACCCGATCTAGGCCACAGCGCTTTTCATCCGGGCAGACGTGAAAATGATTAAAAAATTTGGAGAAATCCTCCGTAGATTCCAGACTCCTCGAAGGCAATTACAGTCGCGGCAAATTCAATTTGATAAATTATTTAAATTGCAATAAATTACTCGTGGTGTAAAAATCGGTCCAGCCCAGTGTCGATATGGTCAGAGTTGCAAACGGATTCACAATTTGCTAGCAATAGTTGAAATCTTTAAAGTCCCGGAAAGCTGATTACTGTCATCTTTTCGGCTGCCAGGGAGCTATCCATCACGCCGAAGTAAGTGAACTTGGTCTGTTGAAGCCAACCTTATTGCAGACTTAAATATTCAATTAACCCTACTCACATCGGGCGGCAATTTGCCACACGGTCGTCCAATTCAAACCAAACTATGCCAGGCATTTGCCCTCTGAGAAATGGGTCTGGGCTAAGGGCATGAAAAATGCAAGAGCACCTATCGAAAATTGCAGGCCTGGCGTGGGAGTCTGCAGATCAATGTTAGCGCCGTTTGGATCTATCCATCGTCTGGGGACATGATATTTGGGAGAAGTTCTAGTCGATCAAACCTAGCCAGAACGGAGAGGTGGTTTTGTGCATTCTTGAGAGCCCTGTGGGCTGCAAATATATCCCTCTTTGCTGCAGTTCAGCCTTCGTTAATTTATGAACTGAGTACTTTGCCCTCGAGGGATTTACAACAAGAGTTGTTTATCCACATCCACATCACCATTAATAGAATTGTAAATAATAAGTCTATTCAGAACTGAAATCGGCAGCGATTAAAATCTAAAAGAGTGTTGTTTCGAATCAAAAAGAGTTTCGGTTTTCCTTTTTTTGTAACAAATTTATATTTGACTGAAATTTTTTCTCTATATCTCTATATATAATACTGTAATATAATAAACAACTCCTACATTTGCAAAGAAATGATATTCTGCATTTCTAGATTTGTTTAAATAAAAAACAAATATTTTCTTCCATCAAATGGTGTTCAAGTGACTTCACCCCATTAAATTTTATTAAATTATCCTAGTATCATACTAAGCAACAGAAAAATATTGCTTATATAGGAAGATCGAACTTGGAACTTAAGTATAAAAGTCTTATGTTCTTTTCCGGTGCTATCGAACCTATCAGAATTTAGAAGTATTGGTATAAGGTGCTTCTGTAAAAATTGCCCATCAGTTAGTCTGATCTGATCTCTTTGAAAAAATGAAGTCTATTTAATTTAAAATAAAATATCTCCTAAAGCTGGATTAGATTTTGAGACGATTTTAAATAGTACATAACTTAGCAAGCAGTCACGATCCTTCTTCCTCTTGTGCTTAAACAATATCAGCAGATTACCCAAGCGGGCCGCAGAATAAATTTTAATTTGCATTTCATGAAAATCAACTCCATTGAGTTGGTCTTAAAAATTTAGACACGGATTTCCTTCTACTTATGATTCCGGCGGGTCCTTCGATTAGGCAATCTGCAAATTTGATATCCTTTATTCGCCGTTAATATGAAAGCCCAATCCCTGGTACCGACCGACGAGCCTATCGCAGAAACCCAAGGCACATAATGGAAAATGGGATGTTGTTATTCTTCCCAAGTCACGTATTCTCGTGTTTAGCGGAGCCACCTTTGAGGACGATGCGTTCCCGAAAGAGCCCAGCTCTGGCCGGATTCGCTGCCTGCTCGCACCATTTACAGGAAAAAAGATTTATTTCAGCACATAGACAGATCACGGATATTTTTAGATTTCGAAGGGCTGCTCCGGAGCCTGACCAAGAATAAAGAGGATGATACAATTTTTCGCCGATATGATGGAAATAGTGGCTGGGAGTCGAACACCTTCTGAAGTAGACGTTCAGATATTCCTTCCATGACTGCTCATATCTTTACGTGATTCGAATTCCTGATAAGTGGATTAAGTTGTCGTTCAGATAAAAAATGGTTTCTCAATTTGTCAGTAGGGCCTGGATGATGGATAGATAAAGGCAGGCGGCCCCACGTGTTGAGATGCTGTTTCCTAAAAAATGTGATTCGATTTTGCCGCTGTTCTGTGTTGTTCTGCTTGATTGTAGTCAAAGACTCAAATTTATTAGTGTGATAATTAAAATTAGGACCCAAGATTCACTTAGAGAAATTATTTTCAAGCAAAGTTTTCCCACTGAATGAATACAACGTCATTTTTGTTGTGGTGGTCTTTCTGTTGAAGATTTTATTATTATTACAGAATTTTAAGAGTCCAGAAGAAGTTTTAAGAGCAATTAAATAACTGCGAGTTATAAAACAATTGTGTCACTGACCCAATAAAATCGGAATAAAATTCTTTCTCAGTTTATATTTCTTTTGAAACTTTTCTGGCTGAAAGAAGTTTCTTCGCAGTTTTACAGGTTACGATTGAAATCAACAATAAATCTGTATGACGGCAGTCTCAAGAATTATTTATGATATCGGTCAATCAATTTCTGGTGCTCACCTTGTTTTCAACAAGTTGTAATTCACAGGTAGTTGCGGACTAAACTTTTCAAACTACTTCATAAATGTCGTAACAACTGAGCAACGGATTGCGGAGCTATTGGACAATGCCTTATCCGGCTAGTTTTCAGAAGCTGAGATATCTACTTGAGATATTTTCCGTTTAGAGGCGTTATGCTGTTTAATGGACATGTTTACAATTAAAGGTGTGTCGTGAATGACGTTTTAAGTTACACAATAAATTTAGAAGTTAACAAGGTTGTTTAATACATGAATTTTTTTATTTATAACTAGGTTTTGCCTGTGGCTTCACTCGAAAAGGCTGACAGGCATAAATGTCTAAAGTTTCTTTAATTGCTTTACACGCGTTAGGAAATCCAAAGAAAGACAGGATCTGTTCAACAACTTTCTACCATATTATGCTGGGCAAATTTCCGTACCACTAAGATATTGAGATGAAACAAATTTTATGTTATATCCGTAGACAGCTTCTATGTCATTAAACTAAATCACTAGTACATTAGTACATTTTCTATGATTAGACCCAACAAATAGATACTCTGAAAAATATGAAAATCTTTTTATACGATACGAAATTTCCAGAACCCTTAGAAATGCAAGGATAGGACTATGTTATAGTACTTTTTTATAATTTTAATTATCTAAATAAGTAAATCAATCTTGACAATAGGTGTTTTTTGATAAGTAATACAAGATCATCGAGAGATCGATAAAGTCACAATAATAATAAATAAAAATTGGTTAAAAGGTTGTTTTGATGTTGTTTTGAAAAATTATGTTGTTTTAAGTTCCGATAAATGGATTTTTTAAATGGTTTGTAGTAAAGTATCTTACTTTCTATGTTTTTTAGAACAAATAGCAAACAGAAAACTAAGCGATGGAACGTTTTAGTTAAAAAGATGGTTATACTTTGAATAGGCTTTTCTGAAAAAGATAAGTTTTAGCTTCCTTTAAAATAAATCACCTTTAAAATATGTCACCTTTCACCTTTCACATAGCCTCTACGGAGTTGCAAAGAGAATTAATCGACCGCGTTAAACATAGTACGAACCTTTTCCTTATCTGTACCTCTTCCCCAATTTTTCACGTATTTCCCGCATGCCTTATGAACTTCGTCCTATAATATGATGTAACCATGTTATCCATGTTCTTTTCCTTTTCTGCATATTTTGTCTAAAAAACGTGCTTATTTTAGCGTTAGGCTACATTAAAGTGAACATTCTAAGAAGCTATAACTTTTTTTAACGTGAGAGCAATCGTCCAAATTTATGGTGTCCTAAAAGACCCTGAATGCCAGCAAAGTTAATCGCAGTTTCTGATATTTATGCTATACTTACATTATTTAAAAATTCCTTTTTTTTGTGATAAAGAAATCACTAGGAAATTCGCGAAAGAATGTAGTGGAATGAAGTTTTTTGTATAAATTCCGGAAACTTTTCTAAGACTGCAGGTAGAACGAAAGAAGCACCATAAATTACGTGCCGAGTTCACAAAGTCAAAGATCCTCGCGATTTCTCGGCAGAGTGTTAATTCTAGAACAGAATAGTGCGCACACATAAGGAGGGAACTTGTTCTGAGTTATCTGGGCAGCCACAATCCCTGGAATAACTCGACTCATATCTCCCGCTGCAGTTTGATTGATGTCGCAATCCAAGGCAAGACAAACATGTCCTCCTTATCGGATTTCGCCTTCGTGTCTCGATTTTATGGCTGCAATTTCAAGAGCTCTTGGCAGCTCAGAATACATCATAGTTACAGTCATCATCATCAGCATCAGCAGCACCACCACCACCATCTTTCGCTCTGGTGCGCTCCAGCTGTACCTGTCGTACCTGCTGTACTTGGTAGAAAAAGCGGGTTTGAGATATGCCAGGACAAATGTAGAACCACTTCATCGCAGTGCTGGTTTTTATATGACACGACACTTGTTGCGCGGTTTCACATCCACGCGATGCAGAAAATTCAGCTTCAATTAATGCTCAGGTGGGGGACTGGGGCCAGGGAGCTTCTTTGCGGCTTCCCATTTGATTTCACACGAGCGCCCGAGCCATATGTAGGTGATCGGAAAAACTGGTCCACGCTCCCGTGCGGTTGCACGAATGTGCTTGTGATGGATAATCGAACCTGTTTCAAGGTCGCCTATTAGGGCATCACCTCATACCGCCAATTAGTTCCCTTGCGACGACACTTCAGACGCGTCAGCAAGCGTTTGGAGCCTTTTAATTTATTGACCCATGGTTTTTCACAGTGTCTTCCAGCTCCTGCTGAGATGTCCCAGTCGCGAATAACAAACACTGTGAAAATCCAAGATGAGGAAATATTCCTACATCCGCGCATCAGATTCAGATAAGAGGCGGAGAAAAATCGCTTTGCCTGCGCATTTTCCGCGAGCCCATGGGTTCAGTACCCTATTGGAATTGTATGGTAAGCACGATTTTGATGTTTTCTCAGAATCCTACTATTCGCATCAAGAATGGGATAATGTCGAATTGGCCTGATGATGAGTCGAGATAGGGAGATCTGCTAGCTGTTTGTTGTTCTCCTAGCCGCGATGAAGCAATTCAACTGCTAAGTTATGGCAGATGCACAAAACTCGTCTGCTAGATGTCTTTGAAAGTATTGCCTTCTTTCGACTGCAGTCGCCAATTTGCGTTTCAGTTTTTACGTAACCGACCTGTTTCCAGTCAGTCATCAGCGGCATTTTAGTCAGCACTATTAAGCTAACTATTCTGGGTGCGGTAAAAATTACTGCCATTTTTTATTAAATAAGGACAAAGACGACCATAAAAATGGCTCAGACTCCAAAAGCGAACGTATTTCAAATAAACGACCCCAAAAATAGCAGTTTGCAGTCACTGGTATTTCGAGGTTCTAAATCATGAAAACAACTTCGACCAGTTTGGACTACGTCCTCCAGCCCAACCGAATGAATCACTCATCTGTACCGAAATGCAGCGCACACTGGTTCCGGAACGATACCACGTACACCATATCTAGCCACAGCCCATTTGTGATAATTTGTACTGTATGGCGATATGTATCGCCTTATTGTGCTGCAATTTTTCCGAGCTATCCAAACGGCTAAGTCAGTCATGGAAACAATAAATATTTTTGCACTCTGTACACAACCAGGATGCCTTAGAAATAGGTTGATGTAGGTGTGACGGGGTGGCTCATTTGAATTGTGAAGATCGATGATCAAAGATTATACGATAAGAATTGGTTGGATGTAATATTGCCATTAGTGATTCGAATTAGTTCAATTCTTTCCGCAGTTATCTTTGGAGCTGGTAAATATGAACAAGTGATTTAATTAATTCCCATTTTATAACCTTTAAACTATTCTAACAAAGTAACACATTGTTGCGAAAGATATTGCTGTCTATACCAGCCTAAGCCAGAGGCAAGGATAAAAATAAAAATAAATTAGAAATAAGATTTTATATAACTCTAAGAAAACTCGAAATTTAATTTATTTAATTTTTATTTTTAATTATTGCAATTTTATTTATTATTTCAAATAGGATTTAATAAATACAAATTTTACACAGTTTTGCAAAAGCATTAGAAATGTGTTAATATCATATATTTTATTTCTCCAAGGCAAAAAAATGTAAAGATCCCTTTTTCGCCCTTCACACTTATCCAATAACAATAAATGAGGTAGCATTACGAAAATAATTTCCTAGGCTTCTAATGAATTGTACATTAACAATATAGTAACGTACTTGTTTAAAAATTGAAATTATAAGTGAAATTAATCATCATGACATCCTCCCTTAGGGATACGCCAATATGGAAAGTCAAATTTTAAATGAATCAGCTGATTTAGTGCGTAGTTTTTTTTTTTATGTCGTTTAACAATAAGACTTGTGGGATTATTTAATTGTTAAATGTGAATTACATTGCTTTTTATTGTATTCTTGAGGTTGTGTAAATATAATTATAGCAAACTGCCTTAAGAAATTTTGTTTTATTGAAATGAAAATTAAAAATTTTGAATGCTAATTGTAATCTCTTTTTGCCCCTCTTGAAAAATCGCCCAATTTACGAACAAGGGATTTCTTCATTTCAAGTATATTTATCTTATTATATAAGCTTAAATAACATTCTCAGTTATGTTAACAATTTACCACACTGATTGCTCTTAAGTGCGAAGTATTCGCATGGGCTCACTAATTAAAAGGGAAAAGGAATATTTGGATGTGCACGACCATTCGTCATTTGTTGCTTTTTACTAAATTGAGCCATGTTCTCGACATATAACTTAAAATCGAAACTTGAAGGTAGGGACTGAAACGTATACTCTAGAAGTACGTCGCAGAGTTTTATCCCAACCTACAAAATTTAAGTTAAATTGAGTTGAGTTTGAGTGTGGTCTTAGGTGACTTAGAGAGATTTGAAAAGCCTTTGAGGAAGCTTTGTAATCCTATTTAATTTTGATCTTTAATTTTAATTTTAATTTTGAAATTTATTATTTTAATCTTTAAAAATGCATTAAATTTCAGTCAAATGTTCCAGTTAAATGGATAATTGGGCAAATATCTGAAATGTGCTTCTTGAATACAAAAACACTTAAGCATCTTTTCACGCAATAAATACGTTTTTAAAAAATATGCGTAAATAAATAAAAACTATTGACTCCATACATTTCTATTCTTAAAATCTCTTTAAATTATGGATTTTTTCTGAACTTTGACTTTGGTTTAGTCGTGTTTCAGTGAATAAAAATAGCGTAAAAAGAATTATTCTTCATATGTTACTCTGCGTAACTCGTAGAAAAATCGCGTAAAAAGAGGATTTTAAAAAAAAATTGAAAATGGAGTGAAATGCACAACAGTTGAAAAAATGAATTTCGATACATATACTCGCACGTAAACCAAGCTATGTAAAATTCGTAGCTACTCCAAAATGTATTTCTTCCCTGGTCGTACGTATGCTAACGTTTTTAAATCAATGTTCTCCTATCATCAGTTCTTATCGTTAATAAAAGTTTAATTTTTTCATGAGAGTGCCTTTTAAAGCCTTTGCAAGAAAGACGACCACCGACTGCTGATATCAAAAAAATTACCAAATCGGCTCCAGTTACTGGTCAAATATTCAACTAAATTTTTAACG
Source organism: Proctacanthus coquilletti (assembly GCA_001932985.1). Taxonomy (NCBI): domain Eukaryota; kingdom Metazoa; phylum Arthropoda; class Insecta; order Diptera; family Asilidae; genus Proctacanthus; species Proctacanthus coquilletti. The sequence continues at coordinate 348,751 of MNCL01000071.1, forward strand.
GTGTTGAAATTTATGCAAACCTTCCCACGGTCGCAGTAAAGGTAATTTTTGTTGAATTTTTATTAATTGATCAGGTACAGTCAATTATTTGCCCCCGTACAAATCAGTGGTGGTTTTCGTACGCAGTTACCTTGATTAAATCTTCATTACGCCCTTATTAGAACTCCGTGTCCTATACGTGCTTTAGATGCAAACGAGTCCGGCTCCCAAAAGACCACCTGCGAGGTTTGCTGGGCCCGACTCAATTATTAGCATATTAATGGCTGTATTAGAATCTTAGGGCTGTTAACTTACGCATGACGAGCGCCTAATTAACGATACGGCTGTTGATGAAGGGATACCAAGGACGCCCGGTTGACTATGGTGGCTTCAAGGATGAACATAATTCCCTGAATTCATCTCTGGCGGTGTTCTCCACATGTGCGTGAAATGTATAGAACACTTTGAAGAACAAGCTTCTATGCTTCGAAGTGGCGGACTGATAGTTTCTCTGGGAACGTACCAATAACCATGTAAAGTGCTATTAAACGAAAACTACGTTAGCCTCAACTTTCGGGGGTGTTGGAAACCACAGACCTAACCATAAAATATTGCGTTTGTACTCTTTCCGGGATAGCTTTCCACTTCGACTGGATGGAGTTTGGTGCCGCACAGACGTCGGTTGTTACGTCCTTCGAAGGAATTCCGTAGCTCGGTTTAACCACGATAATGCTCAGAATATTTGAATACTAGCCCTTACAGTTCTGTAGTCTAAATTATCAAGGCCTATGTATTTTAAGTGATTGGAGCAAGCTGGAAGCACCAGAGTGGAAGCCGATTGCTGTTTACGACGCTATAGTGTTCGCTGGCTGATTAAAAACAAATTCTATTTCGAAACTTCTTCACTGAAGTAATTTCTAAAAAAATTTCTCTCGAATCCGTACGCTTCCTCGCCCATTCGGAACACGCTTTTGGCAAGTATCGACCAAACGAAGAATTGGGTTTTGGTATGAAAAACACCTATCGCGTAAAAATGTAAACTGGTATCAGTCCCGAGGGATGATAGAACATCCATATAGGCGATTAATTGAGAGCCGTTTGCTTGCTAGGTCATGACTGCAATATATCGCGACGTAGCGTAAGGAACGAAATCGTGGGCTCCGGGATCTTTTTCATCAATAAGCGCGTTTAAAACGGCGTCATTTCAACCCCTTCGATGACCAGCGGCAAGGAGCAGCACGCTGTGCCATATGCGGCTGTTGGACGCACACAATTCAATCAATGACTCCATAACAACCCTAATGCAGTTTCCTTGTACCTCCATGTTACTGAATTTTATGACTTCCCTCATACGTCGATAGCAATAAATCGGCCCTTCTGGAGTTAGTTCCCGGCCTCCAGAAGGCGGATAAGGTGCGGCAGGGGCGTAGATGTCTTTCTACTTGCAAGCACGAGCAGACTTCTTGAGGCGTCTGGGTGAGCGAATCTCCGTGGATTTTATTGCCACTCCAGCCAAGGTAGTTGACAATGTGAGGTGTTCGTTTGATTGAGCCGGGTCTGGATGTAAATCGCTCCGCTCGGGTATCCCTGAGCAGACGATCAGTTTACACTTCGGATAGTAACTCGATTGAGACACATTATGAATTGTGGGGATTTTATGGCTAGCCCACTTGGGTACGTTTAGGAGCACTATCTGGGGATTTCGTGCTAGTTCGCGACTTGAATTTGGTGCAGTGCCAATGAACTTTCCAAGGAAGATGGGATGCATGCCTAAAGCATCAATCACAGAATACATTGCAAGGCTTTTTTCCAAATTCAACGAAAATGTGCTTAGACTCAATTTAGATTCTAAACAATTTCCAGTAATTCCCCTAAACTGTACAGGACATACAATTTTACTGTACGAAAGGAGGGCTGAGGCAGGGAAAAATTTTTCCTGGAAGCGAGCTAGAATATACAATTTTTAGCAGTGCAAGTGGCTTTTCGAAACATGTCGTAAAGACACCGCTTATGAGAATACCTGGCAGAACAGGTTTCATTTAAAACTATTCAAATGTTCCTAATCTACAACTGAAATATTAAGAAAAGGATGTTTCACGGGAAAAATATTCTAAAAGAACTGGGGCTATCGAATTTTAGATATAAAAACTTTGCGGACTTTAGGAAAGTAGAAAGTGTCTTCAAAACTTTTTAATTTGTCCAAAGGGAATGAAAATATTTGAGTATACAGAAACGAATTTGTATTTGCTTTTAATTTGCTCCCAAGTTTGCATAATAAAGGCTATCTAGCTTTAAGGTCTATTTTTGTACTTTTGCATACGAACAGTGATATAATATGTAATATTATATTTTGGTCTACAGGGGACCTGGTAATAAATATCTCATCAAAAATCGTGGTGTTTTAAGCTAAGAATGTTTACTTTCAAGTATACAAAAATGATTCTTGAACAGTCAGATGATTTTATGTAGAGAAATTCTCAGGATTATTTTACAGGGAACATTTCCCCGCAATATTCGTATATTCCTTCTTTAATACTATAGGCACAATTAAGTGAACAAGACAAACAATAAGACAAATTAAGATATCTATTTACTATCTATTATCAATATATAAAACACATTTTGTGCGGGCATTGTCTATTAGCCTATATTCTATATTGATTCTAGAGATTTTTAAAAACTAAAGTTTTATAAAAAGCTATAATTAGTCGAAGTCGGCATATTAGTGTAAACTAATGAAATACTAGATGAATGATGGTCAGATAAATAGATAAACATTTATAGAGTATGTTCTGCTGCGTTGTAGTTATCACAAATTAATGTAATGGTATACTAGAGAGATCTGCAAAATGTTATACAATAATGACACACTACTTTCGTTTTCAACGCTTTTGGCAAGCAAGGTTCTATTTCTATCTAAACCAATTTACACTCTACAGATCTCCATTTATTTCTGCCATTCCAAACGATGTATACTCCAAATAATCAAGGTAATCATGAAGGTACTACCAATATTCACCATAGTTTTGTTGTCTTCTCAGAATGGATAGACAGACAGATAAGAATTATAAAAATTTCTTTTTGGACACTACTACAATTGATTAGAGGATTCTGATATGGCTTTCGAAAATCCTTTTATTGTACAATAACAGGTCTGTTGCAACTTAAATATAAATAGGTTTATATAATGGTATCTTTTGGTTTTCGAAACACGTGACAAAGACTACAGTCATTTAGGAAGCCTCTATAATGTGGTAATTTTCCGCTAACTTTTTACGCGGATGCTTAAAGTGGTCCACTTATGCTGGTGGCATGCATTATATGTAAAAATTTATATTTTCACCGAGTTTTCCGCAACAAACTAATCTGGTTGGAAATATTTTTGAGGTCCCATGTGCCCAGTTTTCCACCGGCGCCCTTATAACTTTTACGGAAACTTTTCATAGAGCGTGCCTGCATGCTTGTGGTTCTACGCGGTTTTGCACCTCGTTCGCCATGAAACTGATAGAATGCCGAGTTATAGTGCACTTTCTGGCTGACTCAGGTGCGCGTCGTAGCACCGAGTTAAAAATGCAGCGGCACACCGGCGTGTAATAAAAAGAAAACGCGTTCGGAAGAAGGAGTTTTGTAATACAGCAGAGCACAAGCATGGAGCACTTTTAAATTTATCGGGCTTTCGGATTTTCCGGTGTTTCGACTGTTTTTAATTTTGCCCCCGTTCAAAATGACACAAAGGAACAAAATTGCAAGGAGTTTGCACAGTGTGTAATCAATAACCCAAGTCTATTTACTGAAGTCAAGAGTAGAGACACTGTCTCTCTGGGGAGCTCCGAAGCGGAAAGATAGTGAAGTATCGATCAAAAGGTAATTTTTCACTTTAAGGAGGAATGAGACCATAATAACACAAGATAAAGATTTTGCTCTGCGACTGCATCTCCTCGTTGGCTAATTTGCATTTATAGAGCTTTTTAACAAGCCTTTCTCTTTCTGAAGGATGCAACACCTTTCTTCGACTTCCAGTATTACGTTTGCCTCCAAATCTGGTTCCGACCACCACCTAATCCACCACAACAACAGGGCATTCGGCAGACGCAATTGCATTTTGTGCACAGAAGTTGACGTAATTGACGATCGACCCAGAACTACCAACGATTGCTGTTAGAGTCCTGGCAGCATCAAAGCGTCGCGAATGTCGGCCACAACAAGTTCGTGGTAAAAGCGTGGTAAAGCTGTTCCAACAGTCAGTCAAATCGTTTGCTGATTTCAAAGAATTTGATTAGAGGAGTCTTTGTATGACTTTGGATAATAATGTTCAGAACATTTTATTGATTCACTAAAAAGACTAATAAGTTGGGATTTTTTTAAACATATTTAATCTATTAAAATTTACTAACCACATAATTTTCTCTAAATATATATTTTGGATTATAAAAGGTATAAATAAATACATAATTAAGACAGTATTCAAATTTTGAAAAAATAATAATTGGAACCAGCTAGTGCTAAGGTGATATATTTCGCTATTGCACAGTCTTCAATTGTTCTTCTAGAATAAGAACTACGAAAAAATAGAATAGAAATTATTTTATGTTTTGTATATACATATGTCACGAAAAATCTGAGGCCTTTTACTCAAATACTGATACAGTAACAAACAAAGCCAAGGAATGCAATTAATACTCGTTCTGTAGTTTTGGGACCATCAAGATTTATTAGTGTACGTATTTCGAGGTGCATAATAAAGAAACAGCAGACGAACAAGTAATCTGCTTAGGGTCTAGTTCTAAGTGAACCTGACGTAATTTTATCTTGAATTGAACCTAGAAGGAACCATTTAATGTTTCTCAATAATTGCTGTATTTCCACTTAACATGTATATTTTAAGTGGAACGACGAAAACCAAACGAGCTTCTTTATTGTTTATTCATTATAACTTAGAAAATTGATTTAGGTATAATAATAATAAAAATAATTGTACGTCCAGTTTTCTATTCCATTTCTGTATTCAGGGATACTTCCAACCAGTGTGGTTCTTCCAAGTCCAGCTAGAAGCGCAATTTATTTCATTTTTCGAAATGAATCATTGACTTTAGTGGCTCCACTGTTATCCATTCAATTTTCAAAAAATTTGTGCTCGCACATTTCATTTTTTGTTGAAATGAAGCTTTTAGCAGCCTTGGGTTTCACATGATTTCCTGTCGTCAAAATTTGATGAATCAAATTAAATTGAAAAAAAATGCAATTACCTTAAAATATTGCCAAAAGCTTTGCTTTCACTGTGTGTAGCTTTTAACGATTTCCATATTTAATCAAGACAAATTCGTTCAAGTGAGCATTCCCACATGGAGCAGGTGGGTCCAGGGATGCAGGTAGACATCTTTCCGCATCATATAAACGAGGAAAGTCTTCGATCAATTGCCACTCAATTTATATTCGCCAAGTATTGGTTCGACCTTTTTCAAAGGTAAGTTACGGTCACATGTAGATCCCTAGAAAGGGTTAAATTCCTTCAATGCTACACAGTCAGATAGTCACTTTCTTCACTTATCTTCGGAGTTGTTTGGGAGATGGGATACAAAAGATTAATAAATTCCTAATGTAAAAGAACTGATGCATACGTGTATTAATTATTATTGACCAAAACGTGTTAGAGTATAATATGATCTCAAATTTGGAGAAGAATTTTCGAAACAAAAATTATATCTTCTGATAATTATATTTTCTGACTAATGTTTTGGATGTACAAACAATTGATAGACCGATATCTTTAAAAAATTATATGCCAACAACCAAAGTGGTGTCTTTCTTCTAGCGTCGATACATTTTCATGTACCATTTCCAGCAGCATTTAAAGCGTCAGAGTTTCCATGAAACAACTTTGATGACAAAACTGCCATAAACACAAGACATTCATTTCCCAGGAAAAAAATTTCGCATTAAGATCTCCTATTCAAAGGACGCGATGTCATTGACTTGGGTACCCAAAAAAAGTATGCTCCAGACACTCTCTTGTTGGATGAATATAAAACAAATGTTGAAAACAACAACTGAGGCGGATGTAGAACAAGTCATGAGTCCTGAGGGAAGTTATGGGGGAGAAGATCATAGTGGAAATGTTAAAATTACGATTCATAAAAGTGCTTGGACGTCAGGGACGTTTACTGTATCCAGTTGAATATGGTGAGATTTAAAATTTTCAAGGTCGGAACAGCGAATGTTGTCATTGAAAACCAGAGAACCCAAAAATTGGAGCCTGCTTCTCAGATATCAGATATCAGAATTTCAGTTATAAGTATTCGGATTCAGAAGGAGCATCGTGGAAAAAATTGCCGAAAATAAATTCATTTTTTGCTAACATCGCCTTAGGATTTGCTCACAATTTTTCTTGGACGCTAGGGAATGGGAATCTCTTTTTGGATGTTCAAATATGATAAGCTGCAAATATGGCCATGGTAAATTGTACTTGCTGAATTTGTGTTTATTGAATCCAATAAAGTAACCAGAAAAATCTTAAGTAGGCAAATAACTGACTTGATATGTACGAAAGGACGATAAAAAGATTAAAGATAAGGTAAATTCGAAAGTTTAAGAATCGATTATATTTTTATATACAAGTTCCGTGTACGAAGTAGAAGACCCCCGCAAATAGTTTATTCTCCATTATTTTGTGCCTTGTATATTTGTGTAAAACTAAATATACACAATAAGTTACAGCAAAGGTCCAAACATATTTCATAAGGATAAGGACATTGCAAGGTATGTTTACATTAGCAGAAAGCATAAGATGGAAGAATAAAGAAAATATTGAGAAGCAGGCTCCTTATCAGTACGTAAATTTTTGAAACATCGTTGATATTAAGGAAAAAATTGTAATAAAGAAAACAGGGTTTATAAAAATAATTTTTTTTAAATACTTCTTTCAACAGTTGGTTATTTTTCTAATTATAAATGCACAAAGAAATGTTTATAAAGAGAAATAAAATAATTAATGTTACTGGTGGGTTTGGTTTTCCAGAAGTTTTCTTAGGTATGTTGTTGCGCACCCTGCGGGTATGTGCTCTATTATAGACTAGTGCGCCAGCCTTGATTTTTGAAGAGAGAAGTATTTATAACTCGCATAATTTTACAAGTAATTAGCTTTTAATACAGCTTTTCGTAAAGAAAAAATCTTCCTCTAAAAGATTAAATTTTTAAAAATACTTGTTACGATCAAAATTTACCTTTGAAAAATGGCATACATCTCCGTCAATAGGTCTGTTTGTATGGATACATGCTACAGGTCGCAATTTTTGACATTTTTGGTCATTCATCTTCCTATCGATTTGTTAACTATCAGAACAAAAATTCCTTTTTTTCGCGCTCGGCGGCTGTTTTCGACTCCCGTTTTTCTTGTTATAACGACATTTGTTACTGCAACAAACATTAAGTACCTATATCTGCTGCTGCATCAGATTCATTTCCACAATTGAGTCTTGAAAAAATCCTAATACTTGTTTCGACCGGTCATCTTCAAAGGAGAAAAAGTAATATTAATAAAAGAAAAAAAGAAAAACTCCAGGCGTGCACTTTTGGTCTTACCAATGATTTTCATTTGATGTGGCCTTTGTTTAGTAATTCACAATGCCCATGTCATGTACAAGAGGAACCTAGATATGGAACAATTTCCATTAAATGAAGTTACTGTATTTCAGGAATCGGAACAAGATTCCCGTTCTTAAAAGGCCCAGAATTTTAGTAATATTTTACAGTATCTTTTTAATTTGATTTAAATTCTCTTCTCCCTTTTGAATCACATTTTATTATATGCATTTATTATTTCTTTATCTTGCCACCAAACACAATTTTCGAAGACTCCTTCAAGTTTAAACTTCAACTTAAATGCTGATCCAAGGAAAGTGGCAAGGATAGCTATCCGCTTTTCATAGTTGATCGTCTATGAGCTACTATTGGACTTTCTTGTTTAGCTCTTTTCATATGGACATTACTTTCTGGACATTCTCTCCTCTGATTAATCGATTAAGAGAAATGGTACTGTGCTAGTTCTCAAATGAATCCGAAAAGCTCCAGAAATTGAGATGTCACTCGGCAAGACATGCAATTTAATTCTAGACATGTGACAAAATTCAGTCGACTTGATATTTCTCCAACAGTCATACTTCGCAAGAATTCTCGCCACGACTTTTCCTGTTCATTCTCACTCCGTCCAACTTTGAGAGCAGCTCCGCACCAGAAGAGGACTCGTGCCAGTCATGGCTGTCATCAAATTCTAAATTGGGGCAGCACGACATTTCTGTGGCCGCTGTTGCATCCGTGTTATTTTAGCGGAGCTCCGCGAAGATAAATGATAGAATAACTTTTGCCCTTCCCAGCGCGGGTGAGGAGCTATCAAATGCTAAGCCGTTGTGGCAGATAACACTGAGATAATGCAGCCACCTTGGGCTGTTTGCAGCTCTCACAAAGGAGTCGTCGCTGTAATTAATTTCCAGAGGATAAACGCCTGTCATTCGTGTCCGGGACAATTCATCATGGCTACCTTCTGGAGGTTGTGTGGAGGATTTGGGTCCTCGACAATTTCTTCCATTAGCCACAGTTCGATTGAAACGTGTCGACATCGCTAAATCGGCCTCACCGGCGAATTCCTCTAAGACCACAAATCCAGGTGTTCTACAATTGTCGACGATCGACCTATCAGACTTTTGCCTATAAATCAAATAAGCGAGCCTGCTTCAGCCTGCATTGTTGTGTCGAGAAGCCCTTTCAGTCCCAACTGGCTTTTGTTGGCCAAAGAATGGCGCGTATCAGCCCTGGATCACAGCACATCAGGCCATTGAAGGGACGCTCGGTGACTCTTGGCCAACCCAGATTCACCGGTTTTCTTGGCATCCATTTGTTTCATTTCTAATCATAGGACCATTGGCGATAAGTGCGCAGATAATTAGTTATTGTAACTCTAGAGGATTCCTCCTGGAGATTAATGGACGCCAGGCACCTTAAGTGTTGTATTAGCCTTCAATGGGATGTTTTTGCAGATAAAGTGTTAATGGATTATTGGCTCTACGGGGAAAAATTGGATTAGGTCTAGTTCAATGGCTCTTCTTCGTTGTTGAAGACTTTCGAGGCTGTAATGATGTACCTATCAGCAAAACTTTGTCTTTAGACCTCGTCCTTAAGGAACATCGAACCCCTTTGTTTTACAAAAGGAAAGTTTTACAAAATTAAAGGACGAAATTTGTCTTATTGTACCACTCAACGGTAAGGCAGCTCGAGGCTAGTTCAGATACTTGATAGCACCAAGTAGAACTCGTTAAGAGAGTAAATTGGAAACATACGCTAAAAAACGACTTTAATTTCTCAATTAATGTCGGCCATTAAAAATGGAGGCAAGAATCTGCTCTCCAAACCATTCCTGGTCCAGCTGCTGGGAGTGGTGTTGAATTACTTAATTGCCAGGTTTTCACAAGTGACGACAGGAAGAGACGCAGAAGATGAAAAGAACCACCATAAAGAGGACTCTGGCCGGCGAATGTAATCTAGACAAAGTGAGAAAAGAAAGGGCTGGCTCGCCATCATTTCCATTAATATTCATTTTAGCTGCCGCTGGCTACCGGTCCAGGAAAATTGAAAGTATCCTCTGATTGGGCCCGAGCGCTTATCTTAATTAGGCTGATGAGCGGCTAATGGCTATTCCAGGACAAAGTCCATGATGAGATTTAAGCATTCTTACATTGTGTATGTAGCCATGAGGAAAGTTCATCGCAATAATACTATGTGTGGCCAGACATCGAACTCAACTTCTATAGGCTATAAACATGAGGAAAAGAAAAAGTGCCCTTGTAACAGCTCAATTACGTTGTCTTCTGAATGACCGAGGAATGCTTTCCATAGTTCATTCGTAGTGTTGTAATAAATGAAACAAATTGTTACTTTAAATAATAAATTTTATAGTTGAAGTAAAAGCGATTAAAATGGACACTAATTTATGTAAGAATTAATTACTATATCTTCTTCGTTTAGAATAAAACAAACATAAAGTCGTTAAAGTAGTTTTAACCCTTTGCGATCGCAGATTTCTCTGCTGGTTTGGCCAATAAATATTTACAACATCTCTCGATCGTAAAATAGCACTCAGTACTCTAAGTACATGTGATATTTTATGATCGAGACATGTTGTACGTATTGACTAAAGATCAATGCCACCATAGTGGCAAGACCGACTTTGGGGACAAATTTTAAATGCCGCCGCTATGGCGGTACCGATCGCAAAGGTTAAACCCACAACCATGTAAAAGACAATTTACATTGAATTTAATTTTAATTTAGTAATTCTTATAACCTATGTCACCCTTATCGTTAAAACGAATCTATTAAAACTTCGTTTGGTAAAATCGATTAAATAATTTAATTTAGTTATTTATTAATTGTGGAAAAGAGTTTTTGCATTTTTTGAATTTATTTTCATTTCATAAGCTTTGTAATTCTGTAATAAATACTTTTAAAAAAAAATGAAGTTAAATGATTAATTCTGAATTCAAGATTCCAGTTTAAGGTATTTTGCAGAACTAGAACTAATAACAATAGATCATTATAGAAACTAGATATATTCTTCAAATGGTAAACTTTAAATAAGAATTAAGTGAAGCTTAAATCTACAGAAATATTGAACACACGTTATTATTTACTAAATTAATTGCTTAACCAACTTTCTGTAAAAATCAACCAATGGAGAACTATTTTGATTAGTCGTTTCGAACTGTAGAAAAAATCTATAAATATAATATACCAATATTCTAAGTGTAAATTCCTTACAGAAATACTACTGTATAAAGATTTAACATCAAATGGCGGTATACACTTTTTCACTGCGTTCAGTTAATTTATAGTTTGTATATGTTTTACTCCCTATCATCTGCAATTCTGAAATTCCTTTAGACTTTACTGAATTCTAAGGTTCCAAATTATTTTTAAATCAAGAAATAAAGTATAGGTCGTTCGGAACTCTTGCAGTAGAGTAACTCCTTAAAATTTTTATATAAAAATTTGTTGAATTTTCAACAACAACAGCAATAATAAGATAGATGTTAAATATATGTCGTTAAGTTAGAAATAATGGGAAATTAGTAGTAATATAAACGTAAAGCAAACAAATTAAGAACTAGTAAGAGTTTCTTGAATATCGGGATAAGGAAGAACCTATAATCGTAGTATTTATTGGTGGAAACCTGATCAGCAAAAAGACGTCGCGGCAGATAATCATTCGATTAATTAGGGTTTATCTAACATTCTCCAAAGAGTGCTAAACTGGTTGTTTGGGATTTTTATGAGCCGCAAGGTATAATCCTGACATTTCTCGAACTATTCGCACTAAAAGAGCACATTTACCTCCCGACGCAGAAACTTCGAAGGACTGGTTGGAAAAAGCCACACTCCGCGTAAAGTTTATATGACGCGCTATTCGTGTCGTAAAATAAATCAATGCCGACTTGAAGTTGAGTAAATCATCGGCTGAGTTCATTACCACCGGGGCAAGTGTGCTGAGCCCTTGGTTCGGTTCCCATTCCTCCGCGGACTCAACATGCAAATCATCCAATGCATGCCCTTAACTGCATAATTATCCGCGGCGCGCTTGCACCGACATGCATTTCTGAACGCCCTTGTTTCGAGTAAACTCCCTCTGGCCGCGGATCGCCACATAAGCAGGTACTTATCGGCATCAGCGGTCGCTTTGTCCATGGACTGTGATGGCTTGGACATCGACTGCCTGGAGGGAGCACCTTTTTGGCCAAGGTGCTGAACTGAGTGTATGTGACGTGACTAGTACGTCGTCGAAAAGGCCTATGGTGTTCGACTGCCCATCAATATCATTGAGATAATCTACATGATTGAGTTCCATCGGAATTACAGTCATTAAGTCTCTCCAGCCACCCAGCGTAGCCGCCTTCATAACTCATTTCGAAATTAACAGTGCGTTGAAGGTCCTCTTGAATAAATTGATTTCGTCTTCGCTTGTTTAGCACTTAAATAGCAGGGGATGTTTAGGAAACAGAACCAACCCTGGAATCTGCAACAAGCAAACCCTTGATTGATTGAGCGATTTAATTCTCTTGATTGATTCTGACCACAGATCGTCCAAACTCCGCATGTATCCAACCGGGATAATCCCAAATATGTTTAACCTATCAAAATTCATGATTTGATCTGGTTCCATTTGGGCATAGTTCCACTGCTCCTTCTTGCAAGACGGTTGTTCATTACTTCCCATGTAATTGACCGAGGCTGTGCATACACAACTGTTTCAGTCCCGCAGGCACAGAAGTCCTTGGGAGTTATGGCGACGTCCCTATAATCAAATCTAGTTTATGTGTTCCTCCGGACCATTCTTGTAATTTAAGACAATTTGCTGCAACGAGTTAAAGACTTGTGTTCGACACGATTGTTGTCATGTCCCTCCCATTATGGGCTCTTTCCAGGAATAATGCAGGGCGGCCATGCTTTACAAATGTATTGGAATAGGTAATTAAGCGAAATACCAGATAATTTTGACCACTTTACCATCTACATAGAAATTGTAGGTGTTTTTACCGAACTGAATGCAGAATTCAAGATTGAACGTCATCAGAAAAGGTAGGAATCGGCTAATGACATTTAAAATGTAACGCTTTTTAAAAATCCTAATTTACTTATTTTAAATTGACTTAGAAGCATGCAGGTTTTTTGTTTGTCATGGGAGCAATAAACCAAGTTCAGATTTTCTTTCGAGAACAATAAACCTTTGTTTACTTAACTTGTTTAGGACGTCTGCAGGTTTAAGGCACATTACTAGAATTTTTTCTATGTCTCTTTCTACAATACTTAATAACTAAGCCAAATCTGATAGGGGCTTTACTATTAGACAGTTCCTAGACAAACTTAAAATTTAAAAAATTTTTTCTCTGGCTTTGTACGTTGGTGCGTACTGTCTCTGTTTGTTTGAGGTATGGCAATTGACAACATGGTGCTGGACTCCGGTGCCCGCTTCCTTACATCTATTTATATCTAAATCATTGTCTGCCTGCTGATCTGCCTTTCTATACGTTGGTGCGTTTGTCTAAGAACTACTGAATAAATGAATGAAACTTTTCTTATACGAGTGTAATTAATTCTCCAGCATGTTTTAAGCATATTATTAATGATTTGTTTGTCTGTTCTCATCTTACGCTATAATTACTAGGTCCATTTTTATGAAAATTTCACTTTTAGATCAACAAAAGTTATGACGTTAAGAAATGATAAGATTTCCATATACACATAACATTTTGGATTAGCCAGATATGAGATTTCCGTCACGATAGTCATGAATACCTTTTTTATTTTATTGACTAAAATTTCACCGTCAATTGAGGAGGGTTTCTAAGAGGTAAATAAAGGTAATAAAATAAGAACTTCAAAAAAGGAATCGCCTTTAAAGCACGACTATAAAAACTAAAAGATAATTGTTGTTTAATATACAATAATAAAAGTAGGTACACATTTAACTTAATGTTTGCAGAAATAATTGAGTTCGATACGAAAGTTAAATGCCACTCTCGCTATTGCTATTGACATTACTTAGGGTTTTGTGTTTGCTTTAATAAATTATTGCTTTTAAATATTTGCATATGAGCATAAATATTTAGGTAAACTTGAGCAATGAGCAACATTCAAAAGTGCAAGTGCTGTTAAGCAGCCAGACGAACAATTACAAACACATAAACATTTAAATTAAGACATTTTATAGTGAAAACCTTATCAAAATTATCTAATACTCTGTTTGTTAACACAACACACTATACGAATCTGTCTACTAGTAGAAAAGATTTTAAAAAGCATAAAAGATATCCTCCTATAGATAATAAAATGTTTTTTGTTTATTGGTGGGGTGCTTTTTATATGACCCATTTCGGCAGCCCAATAATGTGAGAGTTATAGAGTCGACTGATGAACAATGAGCTCGGGCAACGGCTGTCCATAAATCGGGCGGAGTAGGACCCGCCTCGACAAGGGCTAAATAAACCATCGAAATGTGCAATAAAAATCCTGGGCCAGACGGCGCCATTAAAGATGCTATATTTCTGGTATTTACGGGATGTGGGGCAGGTCGTTGTATTCCCATTGATACCCTTTGTGCCCGTCAGTGCTCCGAAAAAAAAGATCTTTATATTTTATGCTGTTCGTCAGGGAGCCTTTCACCTTCTGAATGGGTGAATTTTACCTTTTCGCCAACGACAAAAAGAGACTCGGAAAGCGAGAGGATGAATATCGGGGTCCTTCATTCAGGGCGGAAGGGCACTTACGGAAAATACGAGGAAATATTTATGAATGAGTGGAAATTACTTCAATATTTGCTGAAAAAGATTTCGGTCATGTCGCAGAATTGTGGCGTGTTTGCCTTGATTGTGGTGTTCTGGCAAATCGCGGAAACTGCACATTTTTTTTATTTCAGTATTCTAAAAAATTATAAAATACGACTGCAGTCCTTGAAAGAAGACAGCGGTTCTTGGGAGATTTGTACACCCTTCAGGACTTTATGTACCTTTCGATGTGGAAAAACACGAAATATTCCATTAGGAGGACTCCGTTTCCTTACTTGCCCCATTTCTATTTTCTTCATGCAATAATTTGCCCAGGCGGAGGACTTAAGGTTGAAAGACTTCTTTCGCTGTAATGGGAATCATGATTCAGAGAAAATTGAAAATCTCCGGTACCCTGATTCCGGCGAGGATTGCAGTTCACTCCACGGCAAACACATGTGCCGGGCTGAATTGTCCCAGAGACTGTTGCGTCTACATCCAGGCAGGAGCGTGGGAAGCTACACTAATGCCGAAGGATCTTGTTCATTTGCATGAATAACTATCCGCTCAGCCGGAGAAACTGGGAGCGGTTGCAGTAATGACACTGTCAGGACTTTCTTTTCTGGTTAAATAAAGGATAATATTTCAACTGGAATTGGGATTACTTGCAGTAAGATGCCCCAGGCTAACCATATTTTTCATGAATAATGCAGAAATCATTCTACATAGCTGTACAAAGTAATTTCATCACTCTTAGATTTTTTTTATAATAAAGAAAATGTTGACTCTAGTACAGTCTACCTTCCTATAACCTGATTAAGTCGTTCCGTGTGTTGAAACCGGGCTAAGCGAAACTTAGAAGTATAAGCGTTGTATAGGCCGTTGTCTATGGAAACCCTATCATTAGAGTACGATGTTATAATAGGCTTGATTCCGTATAGTTTTAAAACAGGCTCGCTTAAAAACATCAAATGGTAAGTTCTGCAAGAGATACGGAGATCTTGTCGTATATTAATGAAGAAGTTACATTGGAACAGATTCGCAGTCTTTATTTAATCCAAGGCCATTTAACAACTTTGAAGGTATCTTTGGCACCGATGTCATAAATAATAATAATAATGAGGGAAAAACATTTAAAATTTTTACGTGTGCATTTTAATTCCTATAGCATGCTTATTTGAGGCTATAAATTGTTCAGTAAAATCTTATGAAACAATAGTCTAAGGGTACTATCGAATAAAACTAGATACACGAAGCTCCTTTAAAGAGATAACTTGAAAATTTGGTATTCTTAAGAGATAATCTTTAAAAAAAATTGTATCATTCAAATTCTGTCGAACAATTTGTATATGATGCGTGTACAGTCAAAAAAATTCATAAAACTTCTACGAGCTCTGTTAAAAAGGATTCACATATTTGATGGAATAAAATTAGAATTAAGAAACACTACAGGAGCTTCTGATATCGTTAAATTCAATATTGAACTGAAACGAAATATTTGTCACGGCTTTATCAATATTGCTGATAAGAATACTTTGATTACTTCGGTTAGAAAGATACTCTTGCACACAATTAATCAAATCATAGTAATGAACTCGCTAAAATTTCAATTAGATATTCACATAATGAAGAAGCCCGTCTGGTATCTCGGGGCCATCGGAACTACCGTGCCGCTACTGCCGTGCGTTTCTCATCGCTGGCATTTGATCTGAATCCGGATCGAGTCGAGTCACGAACTGGAAGTTCACTTGGTGAACGACACGAATGTCAAAGAGCCATCCCAAGGTTGTTAATTTATGATCAGCATCGCGGTTCGCCCGTCGCCACGAAGGCAGGCTAGTTTGCAATAGACGACTGCATTCGCCAGTCCCATCTCTGTCACTTCTAATTAAAAATTTTAACTTGGACGAGAATTAAATCCGATAAGGCACCAGGCACGGCTCGCTAGCTGCAGGCTCTGGGTTGCATGTCTCCATTCGACAGCACGAAACGTTGCACCTCTGAATGCAATTAGAAAAGCGCACCACGGGCTCATTGCACACTGGCATCGCTTTTAATTGAGCCTTTTTTGTCCCGGGGAACCAATCAGGACTCCGTCTCTAGCCGGGATTAAGTAACTTTCTTGAGAACGGCTGCGGTTTACTTAAACAACCTGCCTACTAGACATTCACGGAGGTTCTTGTACCACCAGAAAGCGGCGGAGAGCTAAATAAATGTTTCCACCACACACCGACGCTAGACAAGTTTTTATTCCTCGGCTGCATGAGTAAATCCCCTTATCTACTTAAGACGCCGAAAAAGATGGAGAGTACAAAACACTTAGCATACCACGAGGCGACGTCCAGAGCGGGAAAAGATTAAAATATGGCAGGAATCAAGCTTATCTAAAGCTCCAATTACGAGGAAATCAAATGTAGAAAGTCGTGCGCTGCATCATACCACGCCAGACTAGTAATAGCGTCTGCTACTTCGCCGCGGTAGGGGGCAGGTTTCTTCGTGCACTTCAAAGGGAAAAGGGAATAATCCCTCCAACCGTGCGGAATGAGCGCAACTGCAAAGAATTTCATTAAGTGCTCGGCGGAGTTTGTCGTGGAAGAAGGGCGTAACAGCGGGCACGGAGAGACGCTAGGGGCTAAAAGGGCCTCTCAGACATTTTCTCCAAAAAGGGCATGCCGTCGCACAACAAAGCACCGCTACGAGACAAAGGAGTTCCCTGCGATATCCGGCGAACAAACGAATTGTTATCTTGCGAGGTGACTCTGCAACTGGCGAGATATAACAATAATTGGATTTTGCCCTAACTGGCAGAGTCTGGTAAAGTGATCTTCAATGCTGTCCCTTCAGCACCCAGACCTGGCAGAGTGCACTCGCAGAACGATGATGACGGAGCCGTTGTGGACTACCTCGGACCTAGCCTGGCGCAGTGGCCCCACAATTCGTTTATAGCTAAAACATTTGCAACTGGTTGTCCGTCTGCTGGGCTTTTGCTGGCTGTTATTAGCTCGGTAATTTGAAAAAAGAGCCCCCGGGAAAGCTTATTCCCATGTAATATTCCAGGACGTCATAATTGTTGTAGATTTCAGCTCGACCTACGTAGTCCAATTTTAATTGGCCATTTTCATCTTTTGTTCGAAATAACAATTTCACGTAGTAGGAAGTAATGAAAAGCAAGCACTTTCTGTCCCTTCTGCTTTAAATCATAATTATGTCCTTTTTAGGGATTTGTACACATAAGAACCTTAGAAATTACGTTCGTAGCGCAATTATAGAACTGGAAATAGAAGTTCTAGTACTAATTAAAATTGCTATACATTACCTTAACTTTTAAATAAGGAAAAATAGTTTTAAAAATGTTTACGACGTCCTTCAAGAAAATGGTAAAGTCAATAAATGACTACTCCAGATACTTCCGCCGTCAAATGGACCATTATTGACCGTCTCTATTTTCTCTTTCTCTTTTAATAGTGATCAATTTAGAAACCTGAACTAGCTATGCAAGGTAATACGTGATAGGTTTTCTGTCACTAACTAACTAAAATTATTGAAAGTATTTTTACTATGTTTTCACCATTGTGAAGCTTAGAACAAAACTGGCGTATAGATTATTCTTGGTAGGATATTCGGGAGCGGGGAAGTACGTAGATGAAAATCGATGCCGCAAGTTATGCGATAAGAGTGAGACGTGGGAGTAGGCCTAATTTGTTGTTTAAGTGAGTAGCTGGTCTTTTGCACTGGGGAAACCTGAGAAGTGTTATCATTGGCATCAGGGACCAGAAAAGAAGTAGTAGAGTGCATAATGTTTTACAACATAAATACGTAGTCCTCTCGAAACCTTTTAAAGATCCCAAACGCATTTGGAAGACTGAGATAATGCGGTGAGTGTTTAACATTTTCCATCATCATTTTGTAGGGCTTGGTGAGTCTATCAAAATGGAAAAGTATGAGATGTGCACTTAGATGCTACGCCCTACTAACACTACCTCGTGTTACGCGAAGTTGGAGCTAGGAGGTTTCTGATTTTACCTCTTGTGATATTCTTCCTCCCTGCTCATACAGGTGCTGTTTTTACGATTCTATGAAGCTATCAACTTCGAAATAACATTTTTAAGTGTTGCAATTATTTTAATAGGTTCATATTAAATCGCAATTAGCTAAAATTGTTATGGATATGTATTACGCCGACTGTTGCCTAGAGTTACGTGTTGCCTGTTATAATCATTTAGTCTTAAATTTAATATAATTGTAGAGTATTACACAGGAAAATTGTAACTAACAAAAAAACAAAAAAAAAATGCTGTGGAAGTTTGGTTATCTTCGAAGACCATTCTCATTGAGTAAAATATGAGCCTATGTAGCTTATGTAGCACCTGAAGTATTCATGAAAGCTATACATACAGTAAAACCATTATTATTAAATAGAAAATTTAGTTCAATAAAGAGATTTTATATCTTTGTTGGTTTTCATATTTTAGCATTAGTGTATGGGAATTTTCCTAAATTCAGAGATTCGAATTTAGTATTTTAGAGTCCAAAGCAGTGTCAAGAAGAGAAATCAAGGTAGACAGGCTTCCTGCTACTGTTTACTTCCCAGATTTGACCCCTATCACCAAAGAAGCGTTCGGAGGTTCTTGTTATCTTGTTTCATATCAACTTGTTAGATTTATTTCTTTTCCGTGACCTCTTGTCGGAAGCTTCTGTGGATTGATAAAAGCTCCTGGCCAGGGTTGTTGCTGCTTAAGATGAAGGCATGCTTTGCTGTCTTGCATTTAAATAATGTGTTTTGCGACCATGATCATGTTAGTGTTTCTGTACACGTCTGGACGTTTCTTACTGCTTCCAAGATGATTAGTGGGCATTTGGGTCCCCGTGTTCCGAAGGCATCCACTCTGTAAAAGCGAACAAAGCTCCTCATAGATTCTCGATGTCACTATAAATCTTCTCGCGGATGAGTTACGACCGATGTTTTACTGCTCGACTGCAGAAAACTATGCGGGTAGCCTCAAGCTGCCCAGTCAAACGCCCGCGGAACATCCAGAACTTAGTTAGTGAAATGCACCAAAATTCTATTTATCTTTGTGCGATCTTAAACTATATAAAACCTGTAGGGCACCGGAGCTGGCACCTACACAGGAAGACAAGCGCGAAAAGATTCTATTCGACTTTATTAAAATTCCCGCGAAGGGTGGAAAGAGATGAGCCCCGTGCTCCATAAGATCCATCTTCTCTGGTGTAGTCGTGCAACGAAAGCCACAAATCGCGACGCTGCTTAATTAAACCCACTGTTGAAATATGAAGCCGCCAGTTTGAATTCAGAATGTCCCGGGTAGCCCCACAAGGAAAAAGGGGAGCGCACAAACAATTTATTTATCTGACGATCTAGCTGGAAATGTTTGGACAGGCGTCCCCGCGAACCCCCTAGCCACAGCTTAAGCGTGCCAACCAAACAATAAATGCAGCAGAACACTCGAAATCGGACAAAATAACATTTCAAAATGATTTAGGTGGGAATAATCCGCCCGCCTCGGGTGTAATAAGTCCCGCACCGACCGCGAGCCAGGCTGGCACTATTTACATGAGTCCGGCCGACTGCGGCTCTGGGCCACGTCGAATTACCTGCATTAAAGGTGAAATGTTTTTATTGAATTTGCATTACAATTGGTACAGTCTAAGAGCCACACGTGGAGCGAGACGTACAATGGGCTGGAGCCTTATCTCCACAAACATTAATTACACGCAGAAATAATTAAAATGCTCTCTATGCGAAATGACTGCAGATTAGATTCGGGGATGCGCTCGAGCGCATTTTATTTGCACCGAGATTTGTGCGGTATTGTTATCGCACTGCGTACGCAGGACTGCGTCGATAATTCGTATTTGATGGAAACATCAACCTTTAAAATTTTAATACAGAGGCTGTATACAAATCACTGAGGATTGCACTATTCAATTATCAGTCAATTAATTCGGAGTTCTATTATTTCATCTGAATTGGACGTTTGGTGTTATGCCACAGCGCTCAATGGAATTTAAGGAGGATGCGATATTTGGGCGCGTATTATAGCAGCTACATATTCTCTTTGGTCATACTATAAACAAGTGGTCAATTTTTTATTTACCTGAAATTTCATCTTCAACAAAACCATGTAACCTCGTTGTGTTGATTCCTATAGGCATTATACTAAAAACCGACAAAAATGGGAAGGGAGTCCGATTTCCATGAAATTTCGCATGAGCATGTATTTTATTAATAGTGCAAATTAAAAGCACCAAATTTTTGCCAGATATGACCAATACTCACATATTCTGTACACAAAATTAGGCCCAGCACTTTCAATTGCTGTATGCAAACACAAGCAGCATCGTAAACGTAATGCTGTTCAGCGTACACAATAAAAATTCATTTAGGCCTTTTGGTTATCAGCAATTTGTATTATATATTTTTATTCGAACATGAAAATTATAAGGCCCATCATTTTCATTACTCGTTTTATCGCACACTAATTGGAATATCACAGAAATGATAACGTTGGCTTTGTTGTCTCAACTCGCAATTCATATAAATAAATTTTTGTAAAAGTTCCTTCCTTAATTCTGTGTAACTTTAAGAAGATATAACTGAAGTATCGTCGGCAAATCTTAAATATGCACGCCTATATCAAAGAAGCTTTTAAATAACAGAAGCAAAACAAAGCAAAAGTTTCCAAAGCGTGTAAGAAATGTTTTTGTAATGCTTCGGAAGAATTTCTGGTGTATTGTTTAATTATGAACGTAGTATTTCTTTCTTATCAGAGAACTTTAAAACATTTAAATTTAAAAAAATGAGGAATTAAATATGTTCTTGAAAAAGAAATCCAAAGTATTTAAAAAAATAGAAACTAATGTTAATATAATTTGCTAGTAATGTTTTTTTTGTATTCATTTTGAACTTATCCAAAATCAAATGTTAAAAACATTTACGAATATTCTGAAAATGTCTTTCGACATCTTGTCAAATGTGTTATTACTCAGGCTCTGACAAGTTCCCAAATTATACTATTTCTTATTTATACAGGATGGGAATGCTCTTTCGGCAACACATTTTCAACGTTGTTAAAGCAGAAATCTATTCATTTCGTACCGCGGAGATATGGAACTGTGTTTTTGTCAATTTTTTGAGCACGAGATGAGATAAAGAGATGTCCGCGTCAAAATAGCATGTAATTTAAAAACAAATCAACAAAATAAATTTGTTAAAGTGTAAAAAAAATACCACAGGTCCAAAAGGTTCATTATTCTTTTGGTTTAGGGAAAATTGAGGAGTAAAAAAGGCAAACAATTTCGTTACGGTAGGAATTTCTGCAGGACCATTATTTTGTTTGAATTGAAATACAACTTATCAGTCTTCAACATATTATCGTTTATTTATACAGATAAACTAAATATGGTCATCATTTGAATTGCTTTTTACAAATAGTGTTTCCTTTTATTTATGTTTTCTGAAGTTTTTTTTTACATAAGAAAATGTGAATTTTGGCAACATTTAAAAACAAAATTTGCCCTTGTAAAATACCACGTCGAAATATTATCTAAAATTTTGTTAGTTAAGCATTTCTTTGTTGCACTGCTTTGATATTTTTTTATTTGACTACCTGATTACAGCTTTTATCTCTTAAACACAGACGTAGATCTAGACGGTGTTGACTGCTTTTGCCCTAAAGTTACTACGAGTATACAATACAACAAATGGCTCTGTTACGTGTATATCAACTATAAACAGACGGCAGCTGATTAGCTCAGAACACCTCGATGACTACAACGCCATTCAGCAACTCAAAACGATCCAAGTAAAAATACCGTTACACTTTAATTACTTATATGCCTATAGTAATGCTATTTACTCTAAGTAAGTTGACAAAGGCAATGTAAGTGCGCACAACCATCAGCCATGGTCTGGTACAGTGCGAGCGAAATCTTGGGCAGTTCCTGCAGATTCTATCTAGCCGCGCGGACTACCTGCATTAGTTGCACTAGCCGACATGAGTAACTGTACGCATCTTAAGCCTTTAAATTTTAGGGCACATAAAGCTCTCTTGCATTTAGCTAGAGTTTCTGTCCTCTGGTTTATTTTACATTGGAAGGTACCAACAAATCCTCAGATGAACTTGACGAACTAAACTAGTATACCTGAGCACACTGAGCAAATTGAAACAAGATTTCGTCAAAAGCATTTCTGCCACACTCTTTCACGCTGTCCCACGCACACACGCATTCGCGCTGATTAAAGTAAAAAATGTATAAACAAGAAACGCGTTCGCTTAAAGTGTAAAAAAGAACAATTTGGTTCATAACTGATCATCTCAAAGAACTATTCGACTACTTCTACTGAGCTGGGGCTAAACATACGCCTGGCCTCTCGACCTTGGCTCCTTTCCCTGCAGTCTTTCGATGAAGTTTCTCCAGCTGACTACCGTCTTCCCGGAGTATAGCCAAACGCTAGAGGTAACCCCGACCAGCATGGAACAGAGGTACTTAACCATATAGATTTGAAAAATCGGTCTCTGCTCATCCATATGATTCCTGCTTAGAGGGCAGGGTATAGAAAAGTGTTTACACATGTCGCGATTCCACTGGATCATCCATTCGTCGAAGTTGTAGTATTCATAAAAGAGACAGCCGAGATGTCCTAAAGCTGGCAGGATGAATAGTCCACTGAAGAATCCAATTCGCATCATCAGTCGCTCCAATTTGTCAGTTCGTTTGCCATCCGTCTTCATGACTGTTCGGATTCGAAAAAGGGATACGAACCCCGCCAGGAGGAAGAGTGCTCCTACGGATAGGTATATGCAAAGTGGCAATAGTAGGAAA
The DNA here is from genome assembly GCA_001932985.1 of Proctacanthus coquilletti. Taxonomy (NCBI): domain Eukaryota; kingdom Metazoa; phylum Arthropoda; class Insecta; order Diptera; family Asilidae; genus Proctacanthus; species Proctacanthus coquilletti. The sequence continues at coordinate 371,880 of MNCL01000071.1, forward strand.
ACTCCTAACGAATGGGTGTCCAACTGGCCTACAAAACATACTCCTGAAAGGATGTCACCTGGAAGAAGAAGGAAAACATTAAAACCCGACTATTATTCAAATTTCTAGTTTTTGAAATAAGAATTATAATTATGAGTTATGAGTTTTATATACTAATTAAACTCAAACTAGATTTTTAGAACATTTATGAGTGCACATATAAAACTATCACTAGCTAGCCAATAGACAGTATTCAACAGAATTTCTCACTCATGGGATTAACTGAAAATGATTGGATTGGCATGAAATAAGTTTAGAACGAAATTAAAAAGATGAAGAAGGCAAAACGCCGTTGAGAATAAGACGTAACGACGAAAGTCCTGAGATAATCTATAAACGAATTATGACAGTAAATATATTCTCAACAGTTTGAAACAGATTGCCGCGATCTAATCATGCTTTATAGTCACATATTATCTTTTGATCAGCTTGAATTGAAGATTAATGAACCACAGGAGGTGGTTCCACATTGGCCATAATTACTTCCCCGTTAAGAACCTAATCTTAAGACAAACGAGAATATTCCGCCAGACCCCGTAAAAAGTCATCGTGTGTACCAAAAAGCGATCAATCAAATCATTAAAAGTCGATCTCCTCTGATTTATGATCAAGCATTGATCTTAATTTATTTCCCTGAAAGGCGATCATGGGAAATTATTTTTGAGTTTTTTTCTTAGTCGTCTCAGGGTATAGAGCACAATACTTTTTTTGCTGGTCTTTTATCCTCTTATCTACTAGAGCCATCGAACAGGAACACTTTCTCAAGATCAGGAACGTCTCGTAAATAACGATGGATTACCCGAGAGTTGATAATTAAGGGTTCGGACCAAAATGGGTTTTCAGCACGTGAAGTCAAGAAGGGCTTCTTTAGGGCTTTGGATGGAAAATAGCGTAAAACAAGAAGGAGGAAGAAAACTGGTGACCTGGGAACCTTGATTAAGAACTACTGGTACTTGGGAATTTTCTCCTCTATTGGAGTAGAACAATTTTGAACAACAATCGATAATAAAATAATTAGAAGAGAGCATAATCAATAAAATTAATCTCTTTGTATTGGATAATTTGTTTTCATTCCAATTTGTTGATTATCCTCAAATGAATGAGTCTTTGAATCGCCCTTATAATCGGAGGATTCTATATCCCTTGTTTGGTCGTAAATCTCAAAGTCCAACATTGAATCGTTGCCGAACTAAATGAGTCACAAAGTCTGGCACAAACTACAAAAAAGAAATGTTCTGTGGTAGAGAAAAATCGATAAAATTTTATAGTCCTTCTTCGTTCCACTATCTCGGAGGGAGAAACGCATTTAGCAATGACCATATCTTCCTGCTCTGTAGCAGTTCTTCCGGCTCAAGACGACGGATGACTACACACTCCACCAAATAAACAGAACGAAAAAAGACGTTGTGGGTTCCCTAAGGAGAATAATCCAATTCTCGTCATGTTGCAGAAAAATCAAGGGATCTCCCCCATTACCGACGTCTGCCCGGGTTCATTAACCCCTGGAGACGAACATGTTGGTGGCTGTTCCATCTTCTCTGTCATAAACACGGTACCCCGATTAATTTGTCCTCACACCGAGTAGAGGAGGAGATAAACCATCGGTGTCCCAGACGAAGAAGCTGTCCACTTGTCCAGGACGGATACACGATAGTTTCTGGAGTGCTTGCAAAATTAAAGACATGCTGGCCAATCTCGTAGCATTTATCAAAACCTGCGGGCAATGCACACAATGTCCATTGATGCATTTAAGACCTTGTGCGGATGACTTTAATTTTTATTCCTTTCGCGAATTAGCCAGTGGTCCGGGGGAACCAGTTACTTCGGCGGCTGGACGAATCAAAGCACCTTCCACTTAGCTGATTGCTCTAAAGGTTGCCGCTCACTTAAGTCGAATAGACAAAATTGGTCGGATGGATGATTAGTGCGCACTTGTCGTCAAGACTCCGGGTGTTGAATAGCCACCGCTGATGATGCTCGGTTTGTCTCATCAGTACCGCCGGAAAGAGTCACTAGAGGGATGATAAGACCAAGACAGCCTTATTGCTCTTCTTGCGGTGTCATAGAACTGCGGAAAGTCTTCATTCAATGACCATGTCTTTGTACTATAGCAATCTGCATTAAAATCTGAGTAATTCCGCTCTTGCATCTTTTAGTGCTGCAAACGATCGCGCTAATCGCGGTTAGGCACTATATAATAGTGCCGATAGTCGACGTACTAAAGTACAATGGCTCTGTTGTGCCAAGACCGCGAGTGGTGGTCGATTTATGCCATCACACGGTCGGTGAAAACCTTCGTGGTGATAAGCGACCGATTTTCATTGAAAAACCGCAGATACCTTTTATGAGAGCAAATTACCCGTGAATGGCTCCTGCATCTCGGCCGGAAGGTGTTATGCTGATGAGAAATCCATGAATAAATTATGAGCTCTCGCTGAGTGATTCGGACAATCAAGTGCTTGCCTTCAGTTTACAATCGACTCCATTAGTTGCCGACCGCTTTCAGTCTTAGAATGACGCTGCAGTGTGTTGGTAAAGTATCGAGTGTCCACAATTTAAGAGCTCTCTGGTTGAAAGGTACATTCCCGTTACGCACAAAATTAGGATATTTTTAAATTATAGTTTATGAGATTTTATATCTCGTTGGTAGATAAACTCGAACCCACGATTATTTCACTTCAGATTCATAAGACTTACTTTACAAATTCTCACTCTTCGAGCTGTATTCACCGAAACGACTTAAGACTAATTTACTTTTCATTTGATAAATAAAATTAAGAATACTAGGGAAGCGTTGTCGACATTTTTCAACATCTTCTTGGTTACGGCACTGGTCCAAATAGTTTCATAGAAAGTATAAAAGTATAAAACATAACTACCATTAATTTCACAGACCTACTTTACTGGGTAAAAAAAAACCTGTTTTTTTATAAATTCGTAGTAAAACTATTTGATAATAGACCATCCTAAAATTTTAGATCAAATTTTGAATTACTTCATGAGATATTTGCACTTGATCGAGAGTGTTGGAAATAAACTTTTATCTTCTAAGAAGTTGAATTTCCAAAGTTGTGTATACGATATCAAAAAATCTTATAGATGTAGTGAATTCTTGTAATTTTTATTACGTACCAATCTTCTCCATAGAGAGTTCTTAGAAAAAAAAACTTTATCACTTCTTTTTTGCATTAGGAAAAAAATCGTAATTTCTTAAAGTTGGAAAGTATGTTTTTTAAACTTTTCTTTATTTTTTTTTTTTTTAATTAATTTATGACAAATTCCTTAGAGATTATTTCGTGTATCGTCTGCCTCATTTAGGTTAAAGAATAAAAGTACTAGCAAGTACATTTTAGAATTGGAGAGTTTCATTTGGTTAGGCACTGCAGGAAATCTTCTTCTCTCTTCTCTAATTATAAAGCACAATTAATAACTAAAGGGTTTTTTTTATAATTTTATAATTTTGAAATTTGCTAATGCGAAATTACTAACCCTCGGATTTCGAAAGACATGCGAATTTTCTCTGCAATTTAAAGCAAAAACAAATTTGTTAGTTATTATTAGAAATGCTAAAAGCTGTTCCCCTGAAGTTTTCCAGGCAAGCGAACTTAGGAGCCATATTCCAACTTGATCTTATGTGTGGTATACCCAGTTTCCGATTGTACCAATGGAGTCGCCTTTTAAACGAATTGGTCGTTAAGATTAGGTTTAAAAGAAAACTACAAGTTTATGTGCAATTGTGTTTTAATGTGCCACTCTTATTTTTGTGCAATCATACACTTAATAAAGTATATTTTACAAAATCAATATTCCAGTCAATTCGGAACAAGAAATGTTACAATTTCCTACTCGGCATTCGTAAATCAGACCATTAAACTAGTAGATCTTTAAGCCAAGAATGCCTGTAATTACATTTTGAAGTCGACTACATAGCCAATTATGATAATGAGGAAGTAATTATAATTTCATATTTTCGTAGAAGTTATTTATAATATTGCATCAGAAATTCAGAAATTCATGGTTTATAGTAAAAAATTGAGTGGTTAGAAAATCCTCTTCGTGTTGGTTATAAAAATATTTCTTTAAACAAACAAGAATTTGTTCCAACAATAAAATTACTTTTTCATTTATAAAATGAATTTTAAATGAAGATAAATTTTTATTAAAGGAAGAGAAATATTCCTAACTAATGCGGACATAAATTTTTCCTGCACAAGTTCACATAAAAATAAAGTTTTTGATAAAATTTCATACTTAGGTCTTACACAGGTCTTTAATTTTTTCCTATTTATTATGTAGTATTTTTTACCTGGTGAAGACTCTTGGATTTCGAGTTACGGCAGCACTCACCATCGAGTTAAATTAACATTTTATACTCCTCCTTTCGTGCACTACACTTTTAATGGAAAAGTTCTATTAAAGTAAAAATACAAATCGTTTGATTTCGATATTTATTATCATATTTAATTTAATCATTTGAATTTTATGCTATGAGAACATCATTCATGGTTTCCCAATTATATTAATTGACATACAATCGGTGTTTTAAAATGCATGTATTTTAATTGTTCGATTTCATTTTAAAAAGCAGTTTGCTTGAAATGTGGGTGTATGGCCTGCAGGGTAAAAACAAGAATAAATATTTCGTGGGATATGCGTATTTAAATTTTTTAAGATGATCTTAACACTAAATTTTAATCGTTCAAATTTTAGTTATATTAACACTATATGACTGATTCATTCCACTCCATAAGTTTCCGGCACCAAAGAAGCTAAACACAAAGTTAAATTAGTTAGTTGCTAGTTGTTAATTTTAATACATGCTAAGCTAAAACTTGTTGACAATTTTAACAAGAAGTATAAAATAAAACTTTCACAAATATTGTGATAATACGATACAAAATTAAATGTATGGTATTAATAAATAACCATCAAAAAGTCGATAAAATGGTCATTATAGTTATTCGCATTTTACGCCCGAAGGAAAATTGTTTTTGTTAGCCTAAATTGAGATACAAATTCACATACGTACAACGAAAAAAATTTCAATGCTGAGAAAATTAAAAGGCGCACAAAAACTTCTATGGAAACCGGACGTATTGGTTTAGCTGCCATTTATCCAATTTCGCCAGAATCGGCTAGTTGAGCTAGATAATTGCAAGACGCAGCAATTACAGAGCGTTTAAGGTGTTCTCGTTCTCCTATGTGTTCTAGCAAATTGGAACTAAGATTGGGGCCATTTGAATCATTGTAGTTGCCGTGTCTTGCAAAAACCGCGTTTACTGCAAAGCGCAAATTAACTTTACGAAAACTTTCTCCAGTGTTATCGCTTGGAACCGCAATTAGTGTTTGGTATATTTTTTGTCGTCAATCATTTCAGTGAGCAGCTCAGTTGAACTTGAGCTCCTTGGAGCGTTTCAAGGCAAATTTTTGTTGATTTCCATGGACGTCCCACTTAGACCCTCTCCCCGTTTTATCTCTATGAATAATTACTTTTCTTGTAATAGAATTCGCGAGAAATGAACTATGACGCTCACAAAGCAGATGTGATGTTTGTGCATATCCAATCCATCCTCTGGATGAAAGCATAAAGGCCGCATTTACAAATTTTTTTACTATTTCTGATGCCATTGTACTAAACATTGGCTTATTTCGAGAAAATGAAAATCCATCAGTTCCTCGATATTTTCGTCCATAGACTTAATCCCAGTCTGGTCTAATCTCCGTCTAGTCGGGGTGGTTTTCCACACAGTTGTTTTGCTATATAAGCAAAAGCAACTGGTAGACCAGGAAAGCCGAGGGCTGAATTCATTCAAATGCCCTACAGGATGAACGAAAATGTCCTTGGATGAAATAAAGCCTCGATAATTGTTTCACGTTTGTCTTGTCCTTTCCCAATTTTTAAGCACTTCTCATTAGCCGTTATAACTCCCACGCTCGGTGACTTGGAAACAATGAAAATTGTAATTGTGACGACCGCCTTTGTCCGTCCATTTTTATGCCCGTTTAATATTCCAATGCCGACGTAATGGAGAGAGTGCACCGCACAGCTCCTGTCTCGTGTTAAATTAAATTCATCCTTTTCAGTGCGTCCATAATCGAACAGCGTACGAGCAAACAAGGACATTAAAAGTAAAGAGCTTCAAGCAGTGTTCAACGTAGGCTGAAGCGACCTCTTCTCCCGCACCAGAAAGGTATCTCGCCGTACATGGTACTGAGGGAAGAGATCGAAAGGGAACTGGGTGCTTAAAGCGAGGGTTTGATTAATCGCCCGCCGTATCCGACAAAAAATCAATTATCACTCATGTGTCGCGAAAGGATGTATAAGCTGTAAATATCGCCTCGTTCGAGCGACACTGATGATACAAGGTAATTCCGGTCGAGAGCACCCTGTATATTTGCTTGTTGCTGGTGTACCCGTCATTTGCGTGATAAAAAATGATAACAATGTTTGATTTTTAGCGAGGGACCCCTTTCTAATACTGAATCTGCGCTAGTAATCGAGATATTTACAAATTATTGTTCAAGGTGGCTGAAAATTAACTTCTAGGCTTTCAAATATTTCTTTTAAATTCGCCAGTAATAGAACAAAATACTAAAATTCTTTCTAGCTTGGATCAAAAATAGCATGATTGTAGCTGAATTGAAGCCACAAATTTTTAATAACCTCCCAGGGTGGTTTCATTCATTCATTTTTTATTTTACTGATTTTAAAGAGTTCTTCATTACTTTTACATGATTATCGAAATTTTACTACTTCATTTGGAGTAATTGCAATACTATCACTGCATTTTCGGTGAAGAACAGTTTTTTGTTAAATAATATGTTTTCTTTTTTGTTTAAAAATAAATAAATAAATAGAATAATTTTGACAACTATTATATTGTCAATATTATTTATTATATACGTATATCAGGAAACATTTTTTGTTCGAAAAGCTTAAAAATTTATTTTTTTATATGTCTAGGGAAATACAAAATTTAGTTCGATATTTAAAATACCTAATAAAACGACTACATCTTTATTTCAAGTTGTTTTTTTTTAAATACTAATTCCAAAATTTCAATTCTTTTCAGAAAAAAACTGCAAATAATCATACTTCCATTTATAAACATTGAAATATTTGGCAATATAATTGTTTAAATTAAATTTAAATTAATAATAATAATAATTTTGTTACAAATTAAAGATAGAAAAAATCTCAATTTGAAAAAGTGTTAAACGTTTTCTGCATGTATCTAAAAAATATATCAAGCCAAATGAAAGTTCTATAAAATATATTTTTAAAAATGACTGCCTTATCTCAATTAGTGTTACAGTAAAAATAAAATAAAATTAAAAACAAATGTTTTTGAAGTCACTTCATTTTACCTTTTTTTTAAATGTAAATTAAGGCATCCCGTAAGAAAATAACTTACTTTATATCACAAATATTCCAAATGGAAATGCACTTATTTCAATATATATAAAAATACACGGAACTTCCAAGGTACCTAAAATTCTACACTAAAAACGAAAATACTAAACTCTAAACAATCACTCTCAATCAACCGTACAAAATCTTATAACCTAAATCTGATAACTCAATTTAAGAATTACTTAGTGATAGTAGTCAACCGCTGTGAAAATTATCATATTCGTACAATGGCCTTTTGGTACCATCATTCAACCAATGCCATTAAAAATATCATCAGGTTCACGTCGGCACCATTTGCATGCATTGGTTCATCGTAATCACTTCGTAGTAGTACGTCACGCCAGCATGATCGTGTCAACCACGCTTACATCGTGTATGTTCACTTTATGAATTCAATGAGCATTCCTTTCAGATCCTATGAATGCATAATTCGTTAAATGAGCATTGCATTAAACTCTGCAGCTTAAGTAGTAATGCGATCTATATTTTTATAACCTAATAGTTAACGATTGTTTCTTTTATTGACCTATACTAAATTATAATGGAGGATGTCAACTGTATCTGCCATCTTGATACGAAAACTAAGAGCATAAAAGTAAATTAAAGTTGATGGTGAGTAGTTTTTGTGCTAAAAATTATAAGAAACTTTGTTAATTTCAAGTTTTTTTTTCATAGAATTAGGTCAATGAATAAAGCAGCGGGCGATTATTAGTATTATATAGAATTTAAGCCTTTTACAGAAACCCGTCGAGAAAAATTTAAAAGAAAGCCAACGCCATAGAAAGGTTAATCAGCTTTCCTCCACCTATCACTCACTGTCGTTATGACACTCCCACACCAACCGCCCCCGAACCTTTTAATCTGCGATTTCCAAAAGATAATAAATCGAGGAGAGTCTTCCAATTACAACTTTCGCGTTGTTTATCTCCGTAACTCGAGACTGGGAGGCGATAATTCTGCAATTTATGGGACTAGAAGAGCCGCAAATCAACGAAAAAACTTCGTCAATTCCGTTGCCCCGAGATTATCTCCATTCTGTCTGACTCTCAATTTTCAGTTTGTGCCGGTTTTCCTTGCTAAACCTTTGCAGAAGTTTATATCTCCAAGTAACTGGTACTACAAGGCAAAGAGAAGGTGTCAGGCATGTGGCAGAGAACAGATAGCATATTCTAGACTGGGAGTACCAACATGCCACACAGTCGGTTTTGGTATATACCAAGGTGGTATCAAAGCGCAATTTAAACTGTATCAAATCAGTTGATATAACGAACGTTCTTATGCCTCAACGCAAATAAACGGCCTATGTAGACCTGCATGTTCTGCCTCACCGTCTCCAGATGGTGTGGTTCATTTTTCAAGGAGGTTGCGGGTAGTTATGATGGGCTAGGTCCCAACAGATCTAACACTTTTTCTTATCGGGTGGCAAAGACCCACAGAGGAAGTTAGAAGATCTCGGAAGACCCAACTTGGCTTCTCTATCTGTTTCTCGCCTATTACACAGTTGTGACCGTCTCCAGAACGGAGAGTTATAATTTACGGCCAGAGCCAGAGGTGTGCCTAAGTTATAGGTTTGTTTATCTCGTGGATACGTCAAGAACTTTCTTGGCACCATTAGGAGGAACATAGATTTGGTGGTACGGGCCATTTGTTTTTGATATTTGTTGTCTGTTTTGGAAAATTTCTTATGGTAGTGACGATTTGCTAATGGATCGGACTCCCAGGACTTCTATGGGCCGTATGGGCATCCTAGGTGGATGATGGGGAGCTTATAGTTGACTCGAATGTGACAACGGGGTGAAAGAAAAATCGATTTTGGTCATGTTAGCGAAGTTCAAACGTTTATTGCTGGCGGAGTAGAGTTACTGATGATTAATTTACCATTTTAATTTTGATCAAGAGAAATTTCCAGTTGGGCGTCGAAATGAATTGTTTCTTGTTGTTGTTTCTGAAATGTGATTGAAGTGGGATTGATTGTGTTTGCTTTCTATCAAAACTGATATTAATGGGTTAGGAGTTTTTCTTATATCTTGCAGATCATCATATTCTTTAATGAAATAGTTATTTATATGCGACCGCGGTTGCTTCCACTTATGTAAAAATGATAGAAGCTATAAAAATGAGGACTGAGTAAGAATTCACAGTCCTAATTTTCTTATTTTCTTGATTATTTCCAGAAATTAACCGCATTACTAAGTTATTTCTTGTTAGATTATTGCGAAAAGTATCTTATTGACAAATGAGAAATCTCCCACATCGTACTAAGAATGCTTAATGTATCTTAATAATTAGCCTTAAATAAAAATAATTCAGTATTAATCTGAATTATTTAAGATTAAAAATATTATACTACACATTTCATTTACCATCGATGGTTCTAAACGGATCTAAAGAGTTTTCGTTTATTGATTTATATTAGCTTATTTATTTATTAATTTATTTTATTATTTAACTATAATGTTTAAATAAATCTTCTAACCTTTTTCTAATTAAATTTTAGGTTCATTCAGATTATAATTAATATGCTGATTACAAGTATGAGTATTTTTTGTTCTAATATAAAAACTAGTTTAACTTGTAAAATGAAATGTGAAAAGTATACTACTCCATTGATCAGTTGAAGTGTAGTAAAATTAATATTTTTATGATCTTTCGTCTCCTACTTTTTTACTGGGTAATTGACTGAATGCGCACAGAAAAAAATCTGCGTTCACCGAAGTTTTTAGCTCAGAATAGAATTCTTAAATTCGTCCATATGACTCACAAATTCACTTCAAAGCGGCACTTCTGTCAAATGTCCCTTTCTGGACGCTGGACTGAATATGAAAAGACTGTTGCGCAATTTTTCATTTGAAGTCCGACGAGATTAATTGCCTGCTGCAGCGATTTCCACATCTATCTGAAGAAATCCAATTCGTGCATACGCTCGGTCCACGGCCATGAACGATGTCATCAATCATAGCGCAGCGAACAAGGTGAAGTCACGAGTTTAATTAAACTTTCTTCGATGGCCGCTTTGATTTGATCCCTCGTCTCCGTCCCCCAGACTCTTCCAGACAAGGATGTTTCGAGTGATTAAGCAAGTAGTCCACACGGTCATTAATTCCTTTAATACCCCGAAAGGGCCCTTGACAAAAACGGAGCCCAACGTGCAGCTGAAACCATAAATAACGTATTTAACCCAACACCGGGATTATAACTTCTCATTAGAGGGTCTCTCCGGAGGCGGTGCGGGGGAGAAAAGAAAGGCTTTCGCCCGGACAAAGAGATCTTCTCGCTCGGCGGGCGTAGCTACTCCATTTAATTGGATTATGTCAAATAACTCATTTGGATAACGATTAGAGATAAGCATCGAGCCTGGTACACCTCGAATCCCTCTCCTCCTGATTTTGGGAAACAGGCAGGGGGCAGTAGTTCGAGGGAGTAAAGCAGGAGGTGTCCGTTCGGGTTACAAAGACCCATAGGAGCAGGCTGAATCGGCCATTTGAAGCAATTTGTTTTTACCGGGCTGAGTGAACCTAATTCGGGCAGGTTTAGTGTTGACGACGTCCCCGGGTGCCGGGCCACTCCCACAAAGCCGTGCCCAGGAGAGAAACCGGAAACATAAATCCAAGCGACAAAATAGGCACTTCTGACTTTGAGTGCGGATTTTTTTTGCGGTTCAAGTTGGAGTTATTGAACCACTTCTCCGGTGGTCTCCCTGATCGGTTTTATCGCGATTTAGTACTTTTAGATACTTTTCACAAAAAAGGCGACGAAGACGAATGAGCTGTTTGTTCAATAGCCAAAAAAAAGTTTCATGAAATCGTTGCTCGTAGCGGACCGCTAGACTCTGGGCAACAAGCGCGCGCAGTTGAAGAACCAACAGCTGAAAAAGATTCGAGCGATCCCCGGGGATTCTCGCTGCCTTACGAGCTATTCACCATCAGATGTTTCCGCTCGGCGCGTTGTAAGATCTTAGCCGCCGCTGGCTTTTTCTAGGCTCCGAGGAGCAGTCTGTTTGTAGATCTTATCCGCCACTCAATTATGGAGCAACAGGCGGATTCCGGCGCGGGCGACGTGCGCCCAACGAAAACAATTTCGAAACGCTTTTCGAGGGTACGATGAAAAGCAGATCGTCCGCCGGGCGATGAGTGAAATTCCATTTGATCTTTTCGGTTCCTCAAAGCGGTAAATGGACCAAAATTACCTCGATCTTGAAAATTAATTTATACCGAGAAGACGTTTTCGCTGAAATCGAAAGTGGTGATGCGCTGCGCCTCAATAACAACGTGATTAGCGCACTGATTGAACGTGATCGAAGGCGAAAGGTTTGGAGCCGGCCCGAAAGTGCCGGTCGCTTTTATTCGATTCCCGAGGAGCCCGGCTAATGAAAACTCCCGAGTGGGACCACTTTCATTAGAGATTCATTACAGTAATGGACTGCAATATTTCTTGCGTCGCAGCGACGGCTCTTTTGCATGAGGCGGACTACTTGCTGCATGCAGAAACAGGGTGTCTAAAAAAAACAGCTCCACTCGAGTAGAGTCGCTAGTGAGCAAGAACCACAGCATTCACGCGACTGTTTGAGTTCTGCATGCAACGCTACAGATATTTTTTCTCGCATCCGCAGAAATTAATTACAAATTTATGCGGTCGGTTCGAAGAAGAATCGTTCTAATTAATTTTTGACTGTTGAACCCTCAGTGGGCCAAGGCATTCCGCTCCGTAGGTCTGGAAAAGGCTGTTGTCAACTAGACAAATGTTCAGTTTATTTATAGCACTTCATGATGGAAGTAAATCCAATTAACTTCCTTTAGGAGCATGACGAGTCTTTGAAGAGTGCTCGAAATCGATACGAGTCGTCGTTGCATCGTCAAAAACCAGCATAATTTTGAAGTCAATAATGGGCCCTTGTTTCGAAACAAAGTAATTTTGATGAACAATTACACCTGTGGCCAGAGCGCAGAGCTCGAAATTAGCCTTAACAAAACAAACACCGAATCGACAATTTCACAGCTCCCGGGCCGCCGTGTTAATTCAGAGGAAAATTAAACGACTAAAAAACTCCAGAAAGGTGTGGCTGAGCCGCAAGGTGACTGGGCAATGTACGATTTGTTCGGCTTGAAAGAGGCGGTACTCTTGAATACATCGCCGTGCCGCAAGAAACTACAAAATATATTAAGAAACATTTTTTACGCTGCTTGTGCAAAAATGTGTTGAAAGATTTCTTTGACTTATGTTCTCGCTTTTAAGATTTGCCTAAGAATTCGATATTTTCTTTTTAGACATTAAACTCGACGTGTGTGTCATATACGAGTCGTTAATTATTTATGAAAGTGGGACAAGAAAATCTAATTTAAAAAGGAATTATTTTATATTATTATTATTAGAATCTAGTAATTAGTACAAGGGGCAATTGTTTGAAATGCGTTTGAACTTGATTTTAATTCAGTTTAGAAATCTATACTCACTATTTTCTATCTTCCTTTACTAGTCTACCATTTACGTATAAAAACGATCAAACAACAATATAATTTTTATTTTTTTCAATTCTGGAGAATATGAAAACTACTGGGGCATGTATCATTTTGAAGGGTTCTGGAAGCGGAGAAATAAGTAAAAATTGATCGAATATGCAATAACACAGATGTCTATAGATAGGATATAGTTTATACTCCAAATATTGTCGCAAGGCGGTAATATATTGCACTATTATTAGTAGACCTGTTGGTTGTCTTTAAAGGAAGTATAATTTATGCCAATAAACAGATGAAAAAAAGGGGCAAACAATAAGTTTGCACTATGTTGTAAAATGTAGCTGAATAGTTTTTTGAATGCTTTAGATACTACAAATTTCCGGAGAAAACTGCAGGGACGTAGATGAAAGTCCAAAACAAAAACTTTTTAGTATCTATTCAGGGTGGTGAAAAATAGTGGGGGAGTGAAGACTATTAGGACAAGCTTAAATTAAACTTCTTTGCTTCTAAGAAACACGAAGCTAATAGGACAAAACTCACTAGTTTCTTCTAAAAATAAAAACAAGCACTAACTTGCATGTACAAAAACACAAATTATAAAAAATTATCATGAACAATTTTAAAACGAACTAAAGGCATCCGTGGCATTAATCAGACAAATTCGTTACATTTTTTATTACATAAAGTTGAAAATATTTACTTATTATCTTTTTTAATTATTACTCACTTACGTTACATAATTATCTTCCTACTCAACTACTTCCTCTATTTTACTACGATATCATTAATTAAAGCCGCTCCATCCCTCATATTGCCGCAAAAAGAACATTGGCTTTTCTATTCTCAAAGGAGGAAATATCTAATAAAGATCTCAAGGATCTACTTCCAATAAGAGCATGTTTCGAATAAATGTCCGCGAGAAGCAATGATATCAAAAGGTCATAGGGCCCATGTCAAACTGTCGTAGATAAAGCACTGGCTATTTCCCAGGTTCCCACTTTGTCAGGGAGCGGATATTAATTTTCTTAACACTTTGTGAAGCATCCTCGGGCGAACGTTTTATTGGGATTTGGGACAAAGGCAAAAACAAACAGACCGAAGAGGGACGAGAGGCAAGCGCGCCCGCAAAAATCTGAATTCCATTTTGGGGAGAGATATTGTCCGACTAGGCCACTCTGCGTTCTTTTCTGGGAGCTCATTCAATGTCCCGGGTCAATTATGAAGGACCAATTCTGGCTAAAGATCAAGTCCCATCGAAGCAAGATCTCTGCCATGGACAGGGCTAAACTAATAAAAATGTAACCGTACCGCGACATGTGGACCGAGGCACGCCTAGGTCTGTTGAAGTATACAATATCGTCATTTATAATGGTGGATAAGGGATCAGTCGGGATTTTCATCTCGGGAAAATTACATTGGGGTCAGGACTGAAGAATGAGTAGTTGTTTAGTGTAAAAATTTTCCTATTGGCGTTTGTGCCCACAGTCACTTTGGCAATTTGTTGAATCTATTACCTTCTGGAGGTCACTGAGATTTGCTCTCTTCTTTGGATGTTGTTTATAAATAAATTTTCAAAGAACCACATGTGTGGGATATGGGGCGGAAAGATGAACATCGCATAGTTTTATATAAGTTACGGCGCTTTGGGGAGTAACTTGGTCTGAAGTGTAAACAAAGTAGCATATGCTAAATCTGCTCGATTAGACACTATTTTATCGATTTTTCGGCATTTGGGTGAGATGTCTTCTTTCTGTGTTATGAAAGCTGCTCAGGTAAGTCTTTTTCGTCGTCGTTTTTTTTTAACATAAAGTAAAATCATATTTATGTTTTTCTTACTTTTTTGTACTATTAAAATTCGCAAATCAATTGTTAAAGTTCGTTTAAATAATTAAAAACTTGATAATGCCGATGTAACTCATAACTCCGACACTTCGTGTTTTCATATTTCTACTTTCTAGTACTTTGTTTATAAAATACATAATTTTATTTAAATTTTGCCTTGCGTACAACGTGCAGAAATTTATGTGGACAAGCTTTATTTCACCTGATTGTAAATTACAAAAGACAAATAGCTTCTTAATGCTAAAGCAAAAATTTATGGAGGAGTGCGGAGTAGGCACTAAGTGAACTGATAACTTTTCTCGTGCAAGTAAAAATATTTGGTATTGATTTTGCAACGTCGAAAAAAAACGCAACGTACTTTTATTTGCTTAGTGTGTCCAAAGATTTGTGACGAATAAAGTTCGAATTTTTTGAAATGGTGTTCTTGTTTATTAATAATAAATTAATTAATTCAGGAATTGAAGATCTAAAAAAATTCATTCATTTCCGCTTGACTGTTGTATAAAAATTGCTCTTTTATGATAGAATTTTTTTTATTTTGCATTGTATAGATTGTAAGAATGAAGATATTTACTAAAATTATATTCCTCTTTATACCCGAATAATCGTCTTTACCCCGATAAAGATTATAGAAAAAATGATAAGACATAATGTAGAATTTCATATTTTAAAAATTATTTTGAGATTTCGTAATATTTACGTGTATTATTTTTCATAGAACACGAACGGGAATCTACAATATTAAGTTTTTATTACCTTAATCATTTTGAACATTAGCACTCACTGAAGATCCTTACTTTTTAAGAGAAAAATTAAAGAGAATGATGCATCTAATGCTTATTATATCCTTTAGAATAATAAAATGACATTACAGGAGCACAAAATTACTTCCATGTGTTAACAATTATCATTTTGGCTAGTATAAATTCTATTCAACTTCAGCTATGAAAGCATGGAAGAAGTTTTCGCAACGTTTGCGATTCTATTTCATATAACAATTCAATTTCATACCATTAAGGACCACTTACCGGTGACCTATTTCCCTCAAAAGATAAGCTTCTCAAACCGTAATTGTCTCCCACAATAGAAACATTCAAGTGCTATATAACTGCTACCTCGAAGAAACGAAATATGGGTTTTCTAGGAACTGAGCGCGTCTTCTGCCCTTACGGGCACCCGTCACGAAAGTGGAAATTGGCGTTGAACCGGAATAAAATCTTCAAAGCAGAATTGCGATGAACTAGTTGGTAACGAAGACTGACTGCCTCTTTGACAAAAATTCCATTCCCGTGCCAAAGACGTCCTCCCAAAAATATCTCGTGGTTAATTTTAGTCGTATGAATTCCGCAGCTTCACGATCACTTACTTACGGGCAAAGGGACGAGAAGCGCATGCTAAGTAATTAAGAGTGCACTTGAGAGCTCCTTTTCTTCTCTAGTCACTATGCATAACAGCTCCGACTTAGTCTAGCATAGCATGAATGTCCCACCCGCATACCATCGGGTCCTAATGACATATGCGTTCCACATGTGTGAGCTCTTCAAAATTTCAGTGGAAGTACCTTACCATCCCGCTTCCGCCCTGTGGGTTCAGGTACATAGGACGAGGGTTTGTTTCTATTCGTGATCTTGGGCACGACTGTGTCGGCCGAAAGGACTTGCTCAAAGGGATACCAGCTCCAATGCATTGCATATTGAATTACTTTCCCGGGAACCGGGTATCGCTTCTCGAAGGCATGTGCTGATGTCACTCATAATTAATATCTGTTCGCCTGGCGGCATCCGGTTCGGGTTCGGACGGAAAAAGATGACACACCGGAGGATGTACAGGCGAACAAGGAGTACGTGCTCAGGTGCAGGAGCGAAACGACTGAGTGTAAATGGCATAAAATTACAGGTCTGTCTATCTGTCCATCGATTAACGAATGCTATGGTACTAAGCCACCATTACCGTATTACCATTTGAACTGACCGCTACACATCACTCCTCATACGTAGGTAATGAATGTATTCAGGCCGATTCCAGATAAAAGAAAATTTCTTAGCAAGAGTTGCCGTCCTTCTGCCCGAACAAGCCGTAGCTGTATAGAATGACTGGAAAAGGTGTTCTGACTGAATTCCGCATCGATAGTCTTGTAAGGACTTTGGGGTATTCAATGTTATGCAAAACAGCCCTGGGCCACAGGGTCTAACTTCAAATTCTTTTAAGCATAGGTGTGGTGAGGAGTTGGCTTTGCTCCTCGAGTGGGTTAGGACGGGATTGAACGGGTTTAATAGCCAACCTAAAAGCTATTGTGCTTAACAGTATTCTCCCTTAGGTGGTTCCCTAAATACCCTAAATGGAGCTGATGGCAAGTAGTGGTATGCGCAGAAAATGGATTCCCATTTCCATCACTGGCATAGGTGTTCATGTTCCAGAAGTAACGTTCATTTGAATGGAGTCCGTCGAGCTAACAGCCTTTGTGGGTACAATTCGAAGGACAACAGTTGCGCTCGCAAGTGTTCTCCATCTAAGTAAAATGTAAATCCAGCTAGACGGGGCCGGCTTGCCGGAGTCGTAGTTGGATTCTAGCAAATTCTTCAGCGGTGACGCTTTTTAATTTGCACCACGCATTGTGTCCACTCTGGGAATCGCTATTCAAGTAGGGTCGACCAGTGGATCACACTGAACGGGCTCATTGGTCATGCACAACAGCACCACTGGCGTCATTTCCGTCAAAGTCTTAAGACGCGTGAGCACGTTTATCTAAGTCGTGTGTACTCTTCGGAACGCAATCACCTCTGTTTGTTTTCTGATGCGGTAGTATTATACCAGCACCGAAAATTCTTTAGCGCATTTCTATAATTCTTAATGTCACCATCTACCTGTGTATTTGTAAAATCCTCTATAAAGTATAATAGTAATGCTAAGGAGATCAAAATTCATAAATGACACCTCAATAGAATGTCTGTACAGCAATGGACCTGAACGAGTTTCATGATCAGTTCTCATTACCTTCTCACGCTTAATCAGCTTTCAAGAACACATTTAGGCAACAATCTTCAAAAGTAGATCTTTGAAAAGAAAAAAACTGTTGATACTTTTGGTAGACGTTTTTTCATTTACTCTTGGTATGTTAATAATTTCAATAATGAAAACCATTGTGAATTTTCGGTTTTTATCTACAGTAGACCGGTTTTCACTTGTGCAAAAGTTCTAGAAGATGAAAGCTGCGGAAGTGAAGACGACATTCATCTTAACATTCTTAGTAATAAGTTACTTTTTGTAAGATTTTGGACTAGCTCTCTTCTGGATAACTTAGGTGAACAATCGTGTACGTGGTACCGTAATTTGTATCTTAATCAACCTTATAGGGTATAATTAGTTTGAGATAGATTTCATTAATTTGAACGATTAGATCAATATTTTTTAAAGTACGTAATTAAAGTGAGCCCTTGTTGATTTGTAAAACTGTCATTAAATGTAATAATTAATTGTATGTAATTTTTTACTGACTGATTTCAAAAAACATAATTTTGATATTGAAACTTCGTCCTATGAAATCGGCCAGTCCCAAAAATAAAAACCTCATAAAAAGGTGATTTCAAACTTTTCATCACTTTCTTTGCGTGAGAAACAGAAGGAAATCTGCTGGCGGTGGATTTTATTGAGCCTGCTTTTTTCTTCGAGTTTGTCAAGGCCTGTGACTGTAACACGATGCAACGACTCGTTCCTCGGTCTTTCTTTCCTTGTGAAAGAAAAGGAAGAAACATTAAGTGGAAAATGAAAAACGAAGGCCTAAAATACGAAAAGAAAAAAAAAAGAAAAATAAAGCCGCGGCACGTACGCCTCCAAATCATCTTTGATTGTCGCTGGAGTCGAGGCCCTAGCGCGAGGAAACGAGAAGGAATTCAAACCGCTCGCAGGCCCGAGTCAGTCAGTCAGTCACTAAGTAATTTACCTCAGTTGTGCGTCCCGCCTCACCTGAGCGGCTTTTTGCTCGGCGTTGGCGCATGCGAATACCTTGCCGCAATTTGGCGCGGACGTCTTGCACCGAGCCGCTGCAGTTTTCCTACTGATCAAAGCGACTTTTCGTGCGTGCATGTGGTTGTGCGTGTCACGTTACAGAATGCGGCGTGCTTGCACTTCGCGACTCGCGCCTCTAATGAATTTACGGCCTTTCCATGGCGTGCTGCAGCACACTGGCTGATAAAATTGGTCGCGACGGTATTTTTAGACCGCTGTTAGCTGCGTAAATTCGACACTGCCTATGACGCACTCTGTGCTGAAAGATAAAAGCGTGGGGAATGCGATTTAGAGCCGGGTTTCCAGAGCCATTAAGCCAAAGTGTAAATAGAGATGTCGGAACTTCAGAGAGATTTTTACGACCGCCAGGGACCTCCGTGATTATCATGAAAGACTATCCGTTTCTTTCAAAAACTGCATAGTGTCTATGTTTTCCAGATAAATCTGATTTTTCCTGTATACGTACTTATTGCTATTTTCACAGTCATGCTCCGGAAGGCAAATAAAATTTAGTTCTGGGAATGAATATTTTATTTCATAGAGCAGTTGCATGAGAATATGACCATATTTAGAAGGGAAGCAGTAATTCGCGTTTGAAAAACATTTATTTCAGAAATTTAGCTATCAAGGGGGTATTTTAGTGTGTCGGCTCAAGAAATTGGGTTTCGTTTACATTCCTTTAAACTAATAGTTTGTTTAGAAAGTGATAGACCAAAATTTAACGAGATCATAGTTCCTTAAAAGGCTCACATCATTTCTAATACGTCTATAATATTTTCCAATCTCGCGTCCACGATTTCACATGGTCCACTAATAAAACAATAAAGAAACACAAGAATACCGTCTATATTTTTCTAAAAAATAGGAGTCAATAAAATAGTGTTTATATTACCCTGTCTAGAATACCTTGACAGGGGATTATCGTTTACCATGCGAAGAAATGGAAAAGCTACATGAAATTTGTTGAGAATAAATGAAAAACTAAATTTTTTCGAAATTCATCGTAGATGATTGATTTTCACTTTAGACAAAACGCGTTCGACGCTGATAAGTTAGTTTTAGTAAAATTTAAATCTTCAAAATTAAATTTTCCGCCGAACATCGAGCGTACTTATATGTCGTGTCGTGAGTTTGTCGACATTTTCTTTTCTATATAATTCAGTCGAACATTTCATTGAGACTCGTAATAGATTTTTTTACGATTAGAAAACCTCCTGCAAACTTTTTACTAAAGTCTTTTTTTGCACGTTGAATTTCTCCATTTAAAGTCCTCTGGCTTAAGTGTCGAATGGACAATTTTCAAAATTATTTGTTTCTTACAAAAGTGGCTCCAAAAAATCATGGAATTTTTTCCTAAGTTACAACATCAAAGATAGGAAAATCTAAAAAAAGTCAAAAAAGGATTAAAAACAGGTACGAAAACGTTCTGTATAATGTACAGAAAATTTGTTTCGAATTTAACACTTTTTTTGTAAAATCTTCCATAGGTTTTTATATCATCACTAATGAAAAAAAGTTGCAATAAAGACAGGAAACAAGTTTACTAAGAACAGGCCTGAAGATGTGCAATCTTTGGCGTGTTTAACACTTCCGTATGTTAAAACGTTTTTACCCTTAAAGACACAAATTGCAAAAATTAATTATTTTTAGATTTGTCTGTTGCTTGAAATTTCATGAAGTTTTAGGTATGAAAAAGTGACGGCTTATTGAAGTTTCATGCCGTGACTTTGCTTTCCGGTGAATTAAATTTTTATTTGGCATGCCCCTCGAAAAGTGAATTTGATGTCTTCATGCTGGCCAAGTTTGAGGCGGAATATTAAGCGTGCGCTTCGCGAATAACAGGGTACTATATTAAAATTCTACCGGCAATAGAAGCGCATTGTTATTCTTCGTACTCATCAAGAAGTTGATTCTCGTCAGATAGAAAAAAATTTGGAATAAATTTACTCTGGCAGAACTGAGAACCTAGCTCCAAGCTCCTGTCGGGAAGTAAGTAAAAGGGCGATTAGCAGCAACGGCCGATTAAAGTTTATATAATTCGTTTTTACGAGGAGGAGGATCGCTCCCGCGACCGGGACTAATCATAGCATGAAAGCTCCCTCATCCAGGCCGTTCCTATCCATCAGAGCCACTGCCACGTCCACTCCCAATCGCCGTAAATTATGTCGAGACAACCACTTTTAAGAATCTCCTCGGGATCCATTCAGTGGTATTTTTTTTACCAAGTTTTGGTTTTATTACCTCATCCTCCTCCGTCAGCTAAATTAGACACACAAAATACCGCGAAAAAACCCGCGGAATTCCAGGCTAGAGCTGCTGCTCAGCCCTGGGGGAGCAAAGGAGGACTTTATTTCTTGTCAGGTGGGATGGCATTATGAATTTTAATTGCGAACTCAAAAATTATGAAAAGATGAAGAACTGAATGAATTACTGGCAATTCTGAAGTTTTATTAAAATTGTTGTTGCACTTAAAGCGGGGGACTGGAGGAGGTTATCTCGTTTGAAATGCTTGGGAAGAATCGAAAGCAATTCTCGGACTGTCCTGTTCATCTTGAAAAAGTTTACTTTCCTTTGTGCAGAAATCATCCATAACCTAAATTGCAATTCATGGATTTTTGGAATTCGTCTAAGTTTGATGCTTTCCATCCATCCTTTTTTCATAGTTTTACTCACAGCTTACTTTCGTCTAAGTATAAGAAATATAATTAAAATACGAAAAAAGTTGGGCGACACTTGTAGAATATTTGTTACCACTGCTCCTACGTATAGGAGTCGATTTTATTTCCTAAAAGTTTGCCGGTGCCGTTTCACCGTTGTTTGGTTAAATCTATTTTAAATCAAATTATCGAAATCAATCGCAAATGTTAGTTATTAAATATGTGATCAAAATGTGTACATAAAAAAGTCATCTTAGGCAGTGCGATGCTGATAATTTTTGTTCAATCTAGACACCATCATCGACATCCTTGACTTTGTTCAGACTTTTCTGAGCGGTATTTCTTGAAAAAAAAAATGTTTAAAAAATTCACATTAAAAAATAAATTATACATATATTTTTGAACCCGCGGTCTAATGAGTATCAGAAATTAATTTTACCCAGTTCTTTAGGTATACATGATGAGTCGGGAGGCCCGTATAAATTTCTTAGTTGAAGTCATCAGGTTTCTTCATTCGATTTGCTTTGGTAAAATATTCTTTCATTCGCAAACCCGAAGACAATTAAACTAAGCGGTTTATTTTGCCTCTAAGTAACGCTTGAACAAATTGTGGAACTGATTTTTAAGAAGTGAATAGAAAAGACAACGAACATTTGCACACAAACAGCATTCGAATTAAAAATAAGTCGGCCTAAGACCACAAGGGATTAAGGACGACCGGGATTAGATCGACGTGAGTACAATGCACCATCATGAAGTCTGTTCACTTTCGGCTTCCTTTTTTCGATCTGATTTAAGTTGTGTTCAAAACCTAAAACACGTCCATTTTTCTTCCATAAAATGCATAAGGTAAAAAGGGATTAACAAAGCAAAGAATAGGGCAGGTGTTATGAACCAGCATTGAGAGACAAACCGACTTGAAGCCCTTTTTTTTCCACGAAGAAGAGATCCAAACAATATTCACGTTGGACTGACACAAAAGAAAAACGAACCCGACGCGCCTAGCCAATACAAGTCCACGGAAGACTTAAGGTTTCTCGGGTTCGCGGGTCATACGTATAGGTGTATTGGCGCAAGATGACCATAAAAATGAACCAGTTCTGGACTGTTGCAGTTGAATCGCTCCATTTTTCGCTGGAGTGCTCCGTCTGATACGTTCCGCAAGATTGCATTGCTGGCGGTATACCTGTCAGCGCACTGGGGCTTCTCTGGGCCCCTTGCAATATTTCCGATCAGATTTTACCTCTCTGGACTAATCCCCGATTGTACAGCCGCATTTTAACTGGTTTTTACACATCTCGTCCTCATCTTGTTTTCGCTTCTTTTCAATTTTTCCGGTGATCGCTAAATGACGATTTTTATGCGAAACTCATTTTTCTACTGAACTTACTAAATCAAGTTAAAGAAAAACGATCCCGGTCAGATTATTGACTTTAACGGTATAAAAATTTCTAGTTAGTTTAGCGCTATTTTACTTAACTCGCGTATTTTGCGCTGGTGATGCGTACATCAGTTCTAGACCGAAGCATCTGACAAACTTGATAAATTCAGGTGGAACTAAAGCGTGACAAAATCTTCCTGGTGCTGGAGCTTGTTTATCGGTAATGGGATTATCGAAGTTTAATTCCCCGTTAAAAAACATAGTGCCCAATGAAATGAAAGGATGGATGTCGTGTTGGGAATCAAGTGGTTTTAATCATGTGACTTAGGCCTCCTGATATAATAGCCGCAACCGGTATTTACGGTGCTGCTCTGGATTGAAAGATTTGAACAGTTGTTCGATAAGACGGATTTTCTACAAATTGATTTATGCGTATCAAATTAATGAAATATTAATTCCAGGTGAAAAAGTTGCAGCACCTACAATCTCAAAGAATATCGCCTTCAATAGATCTTTTTGGAACGACGTTATCGTGCTCTTGATCGTTTTATCAATTTGACTTCGGACTTCCCAATTTTATGTAAATGTAATTATTTTCTTGAGTGGCTATTTCTCAATTCCACAGTCAAAAGACTATAGCCAATATAAAAAAAAGAAAAACCTGCTCAAGAACGACGACTTGGACTGAGATTTTTGTACCCACTAATTGATAAAATTAATTGTTAAGTTTACAGATTCTCACATTTATATCTCAATTTGAGCACTAAAATATTTTCAAACTTCTCGGTTGTTTAATTTTTATTACTCTTGATCTTACTTGATACTCTTCCAAATAATTTCCTTAATTAAGTGAAATAGTTAAGAATAAAAATAAATAAAAGTATGTAAATGTTCTCTGATTAATCCTACTACTCGTAAATATATTAAAGTTTGGAAACTCAAATACGTATATTACTAAATGCAGGGCAAATCTTTGAATGTATTTATATTAACGTTACTTGATACGCTTCTTTTGAAAAGACGTCGGAGAATACTAGTTCAATATCCCTTGGATGGAATTGATCATCTAGTAACAACTACGAAATCGCATTGGTAGATGGAGCATCAAAGTCCTCATTTTTACATTAAATAAATTTGGAACTGTATAAAGTGCTTTATATGTATTGAAAAAAAGACTTTTGTTCTACTTTATAGTTGTATCATAGCTATTGGTGTTTGGTTAGTATTTATCCAGTATCTTTATTCATACAAAAATCTACTCTTACAAACATCCAAATGAATTTCCTATAAATGTTAATATAGAACAACTACCACGAGCATTTTACGCTAAATAACCCGCTGTTGTACAGTCTCTATCTGAAAAAAAGATCATATACTAAGTAATTCAAAAGATTAATGAACTAAACGTCTCTGGACTTGTCGTAAGTAATAAACAAACCTACATAGAAGGGAATATTTCCTTAACAGCAAAATTAATCTCAAGGGGCATCATTCGTGATAGACCGCAGGTCTAAAAATATACTTTCATCCAAGCATCGAAAAGGGTCGGGAAGTTCTTC
Source organism: Proctacanthus coquilletti (assembly GCA_001932985.1). Taxonomy (NCBI): domain Eukaryota; kingdom Metazoa; phylum Arthropoda; class Insecta; order Diptera; family Asilidae; genus Proctacanthus; species Proctacanthus coquilletti. Next base: position 396,233 of record MNCL01000071.1, read on the forward strand.
TATGGAAATAAACATACAACAAGCATCCGCGTCATAGCAGCTCGATTTAATTTATCAAAGTTGCCTTCAGTTCGCGGCCTGTTACATGGTATTTTACCACTAGTTAATATTAAGAGCACTGTCTGATAAGCTAATAGAGAAAAAGCCTAACCAGTCCAGTCTCTTACAATGTCATTAAGAGGCCATGTCACGTGTAGGCGGTGGGATTTGAGCTGATGGCTCCACCTAATGTACATGCTCACATGGATCGAGAATGTGGGTCCATTGAAGGATGTCGCTGAAAGCAAGAAAGTTAGCACGGTGATAAATAACTCACTCTCGTGTCGCGGCTAAGTTTATTATTCTGAGAATGTTGAAACACTCGAGTGAAAACTAGAGTTTAACGATGATAGGGGCGTCGGACTGTTAGTATTCTTGAATACATTCGTAAGCAACAATTGCCCCCGAAAGGAATATCATATAAATTCATTTTCTGACTAGACAGGGTAATGTGGAAGTTTACCATTGAGACTACAGAGAAGAGGGTAAGAATAACAATAGCGATAAAAAGAGCTTCGGAAGGATTGCAGGTGGCAAGAGAATTTTCTTATCCAAGTGTTAGCTTGAGTCCCACTCTATAAATTGAGGAATTGGTTCTAATTTAAAGGAATAACAAAATGATGTGCTAAATTACAAAAGTAGGATAAAATGCACGAGGGATCGAGTTGTGAATCTTAAATGAAGGTATACGTTTTACTGTAATTGACCTTTTTTACAGCAGGCGATGAAAGTATATCATTATAATAAATAATTAATTCCTTTAGAAGCTTCCAGGAATACAACATGGAATACCAGGATATATGCAGTGTTGTTAATTTGATTTACTAAAAATGAGTCCCATCGAAGATAATGTCAAAAGTTGAACGGCAAAACATTAAATATGTAAAAAAACAGCACAACCATCAACAATTTCAAGATAGGTCTGAAAAGTTATAGTGTTAAGTTAAGCATAAAGCTGTGTTTATGTCTAGAACAAAGCACTTTAAGAGAGAAAGGGATAATCTACAGAATCGGTTTGAGTATGTTGGAACAGGGAATGATATCTTATGTACGTGTATGGAGATACACAAGGTAGAAAGTCGCAATTCAGAAAAGGTTGAAGGTCTATCGAGAAATATAAGTCATACGTTCTTAAAAGCGAAAAACAAATTTTGTGGTAATATAAAATTCATCAGAAATTTACCTGCCAATTATCATTAAACTAAATAATTATGTATACAGTTCTTTTTCTTAATTTTAGCTCCACTCCAATGTGTGCAAGCTTTCAAGTGGTGATTATTTTGGAGTCTATAGACCGATTGGAAGATATGCGGTGGTTTCGCATCGGCTGGTTTCTTTGCACATTATATGTTTTTCCTGACACAGATAGCTCTTTCGAGCTCAAAAAGTTGACAAAAACACAGTATCATATCTCCGCGGTACGAAACGAAGAGATTTACGCTTGAACAACGTTGGGAAATATTGAAAACTTATTTGCTGCGCCTGTGCCGCGATTTCATCAGTTGGACTTTTTTGTGGAGTACCATGAAAGATCGATGTTACTGCTGACAAGCAAAAACGATTCAGGCACTTAAGAACGATATTGGCCGAGTTATTCGTGAAATCAGGCCTCAAATCATCAAAAATATATTGCAAAATTGGGTTGAGAGGATGGGCTACTGCTACTGAATGAAATTATATTCCATAACTAATTGAAAGGTTTACTCTTTTCAATAAATCAACAAACTATGAAAAATACTGAACAGTGTTTATTTTAAAGCATTTCTAAAAAGAAATCAGCCGATGGCCCACCCTTTATTTTGGATTTTGATGACGAACAAGCCATCTCTATCTCTAGAATTAGAAACATGTCTGTTCAGCAATAATTGTATGATAAGATAGTAGCTCTAAGGCCGTAGGAGGCTTTTGTAACATTTTAGTGGATATATTTTTAGAAGCTAATGCATCATCAGCCACCATGCGCTAGAGCTATATAGAAAATTCCTTTGCGATCGTTTCAACTTCTCTAGTTCGATGGAAAATTTAGTTTCTGCTTTACACATAATTCACATTTCAAAAAACTTACGAGTGTACAACAGAGTGAAGTTGGCCGCAGGTAGACGCATTAGCATACTAAAGCATAAGCACAACAAAGTCTCTATCGGAGGTGTATATCCTCTCGCGTACGGGTAACTGGAGCAAAGGGCTCGGTGTAGTCGGAACCGAGCCGAGTCAAATCGGGTCTAGTGCCCTCATCCTGTGAACCAGTGCTCCAGTCACTTTCTGTCTGCTAATTTCCTCCCCTCATCAACGTGTTCCAGGGTATTTTTCCTGTTTCTCCTTTGACGTGTTTTTTTTTTTGTTGTCGTTACTTAACTTCACCGGCATCAGAAAAATACCCGCGGGGAGCACATGTGTTAAACTCCTCGTCTCGTATGTCGAGTGTTTACTAATTATGCCCCTTGGATGTGTTTGTGGAATTACATTTTACCTCGGAAAGGCGGCGATGATTACGGAAAACAGTGGGCATATGCGGCACTCGTCAGGGACTCTATGTGTATATGTGTGCGATATATTTATGGAAAAGGCGGACCTGGCAAAGGACAAAGGGCCTAATGAATGGCAGACATATGTTGCATATCCAGCAGCGTGCTCAGAATGCGTTATCGGCCCTGATGAATAATGCACCGCCGATTGTGTGCGGAATGGGATAGATGAGCGGCGACGAACTGGTTGATGTGGTCGATTTGTCCCGAGGGAGATATGATCAATCGTCTGGTTAATGTCCTGCCGACGGACAACGGCTTTGGTGCTCTCATCCGGCGGGCGCACGCATTCGCGCTCGTTGCGTTCATGACGACGATGATGGCAGCAGCCACTTATCTGAATTCTTCGTCGGCGAAATTTGTGATACGCAATATGCGTGATATATGGATGATTCGTCTCGTTATCATTTTCGATACAAAAGAGCCATTTGTGGCATACTAAAAAGCATTTCTACTCGGTTTACAGATTCTGCAGCGCTTACTTATGCGTCAATCTGGCAATTAATAAATTTCTTACATATTTTTTCACAGGTCTTTTTTTCTTGTTTTCGTTCAGCACAATTTAGTGCTCGCTACTTACACACAAATGGATTTTTCGCTGCTCAAATTTTATTGGTAGAATTAATGGATAAAGCATTAATTCCTCGTATCTATGCACGATTTAAATACCTATCTAAACTCGAATACCAGGCAAAAGCAAGTAATCCAAGAAACCAGCAAGGGAGTCAAAATGTAATCTCATCGAACCCCCGCAGCGGAAAGGTCTCAGGCTTGGACGTTACCTGCACTAACTATTTGCAATTTGCAAAATATGGTCGGACTTATAATTGAAAACATTTTAATATCTATAAATTAGTCATATACCTCTTGTTCCCAGAAATTGTTGGAAATATCTCGTCGGAGACTATATATTCCAGCTAGAGTTGCTCCGGCACTCTTTTCGTTAATTAAGATAATCGACAGTGTTTATTTGCAGTTTAGCGTAGCTGCCTCCAAGCAGATGGCGATTGATAAAATAAGCAAAACTCAACTGAAAACCCACAAAAGGTCAATATCTCGACAGTGGGCAGTTAACGATGCAATTAGAACTACCCCGGCGGCACGTGGTGGCCGATCGTAGAACGAATTTTAGCCACGATATACTCTGGTGCAAGGTCTACTATTCTTTTCCTCGCATCTATAATTCAATCCTTCAATTGGATGTTCGGCCCCATCTATTGTGGCTAAATCCACTATCGCGTCAATAGAAAAAAAGTATTCTCTAGAACAATGTCGTCCCACAAGGTGCGGAGAGCCTGCAGGTATAGGAGTGAGGGTCTGAATTGGATCTGAATTAACTCGAAAACGAGTTCTCCTTTATTACCTGGTTCAGTACCGTTGGCACTCCATCTATGTCATCATCGGTAGTCGACGGATTCTGCCACGGAATAGCACCAAGTCAATTGTTGTCGGAGACCGGGAAGACGCAGTATACCGTGTACCTAACCCACACTCCTCTCGTGCCCAGGGACTGCTACGGCTCGAACGCAAAAATTCTTAAGCCGAGCACGATAGAGATCACTTCGAAAATGGAAAAACAAGAAACCAGCATGCGCAAGTGACTTATAAGTGAGATTTTAAGCGAACATCTCGATGGGCCCCCTACCTCCGAGGCACTTCGAGACGGATGGTGGCAACCTCTCGAGTTCTTCGGGAAAAAGATCTTTTGTATTCAAAGTGCCTCGGGGTGAATAACCTCGCGCGGCTCGCGGAGGTTGGCTTTTTCTTCAAACATAATCGCAACTAAACTTGCCCATACACCCATTAAGCAGCAATCAGTGGATTTTTTGTTAACTTTTCGTCTTATTATTAGTCGGATTACTGAAGGCATAGTGTTGCATGATGTTTGAGGTCATTTCCGCCTTGCAGGACAAATTTCATGTGATGAGAACGACGGGAGGATAAGAGCTATGATAGCTACATCGCTTCACTTCTAGTGTCGCAACTACAGGGAAAACCATTAGCCTACCTGCTACCAGCGTTGTAATCACACAGCTGCGAAATCGAGTCTAATAGAGGCCTTTGATTAATGCCAGTAAATCTGTAATTTGTCCGTTTTATAGACTTTGAAGTGCCTATTTCTACCACTTTATATCAAATATTAAATATAAGCAAACATTTCAAAAAATTTCTTTTTTAGTTACAGTCAGTATCCCAGGGTCTAATGTTAATTACTTGCGGTGGTTAATCGAAATGTTTGATTTTTGATATTGTTAATTTTCTTTCTTAGCAAAACTCTTGTTAATATTAATGGTTTCAAAATACCATTTTAATTTTCCTTTTTCCTTCGGACAAGGAATTACATAAATTTGTACTTATCAATGAAAGCATTTATAATAGAGCTAATAACTGGTTAAAGATGCACTTGTTAAAATACGAGTGAAAATAGCACTAGCGTATGAATATAGCACTTTGATAAAAGCGAAAATTTGTATTGGCTTCTAAGGCCTCATTATAAAGGACTATAAGACTTACTAACTGAATGAACGAAATCCGACTTAAGCCAAAGTCCGAAAGCCGCTTTAGTTCAAATAAATGTTGGATTACGGAAATTTATTGCAAAGTGGAACCGTATGGGAAGTGAGATTAAATAAGCCGTTTCCATTAAGAGCCAGTGAATTGAAAAGTTTTCCTACTTACAATTCCCTGATCACTTATGTTTTATCTTTCTTAGAAAAGATTACCTGAGAAATTACTTTATCAACCGAAATTCTCAGAACGTCGTTCAGTTTAACTTGAGTCCGTTATGGTTTTTGCACAGATCCGGTCCCTGTGGCCAACTGATGTCACAGGTGGAATTAAGTTCATTCGAGATAGGCCTTAAGACAGATTACACTACGCAACATTTGCGAGGGTTTTTTTTTTTCACTAAAAAAATAATAGATGAGTTCGATAGATTCCACATGTAGGTCCGTAATTTGGAAACGAGTATGTCTTATTACGACAGATTTCCGATTAAAATAGGCTTAAAAAACAAAATATATCGTTTTTAGCTAATTTTCAAAATAACAATGAATGTATTGAAATAGCTTAATTTAGTCAAATATTTTTTCATTTTTCATTCTGCTTTTGTTTATAGAAAAATAGACTCTTTCCAGATAAATAGGGCATAGGAACCCATGATTTGGAAATATGTTTTAACAATTGCTGACAGTAATAACTTTTTTTTTAAATTTATTCGATTACTATTACGAAAAGTGCTTTGATTTTTAAGCTGTAAAATTGCTGTCGATTTAGAAACCAACAGGCAAAATCTAAAGATCCATCTCTCAGTCCGTAAATTAAATCACTTCCTATTTTTGCCAGTCGAGGCATGGAGGTTTCCGAATAGTCACAAAAACTTTTGCTGGATCAGGCGGGAATAAAACACCCCAGCAAATCGCATTTAAAAGCCAGCTCAGCTTCGGCAACGTCGATTAGTACGCCGCCAAAAACCAATTTGTCCCTTCGAGTGAAAATTGCTTTGTCATCAAGGACTTGGTCTAATCAATCAACGAGGACGTGTTTGATAATCTTAAGCGCTTGACGGAGAGATGCACGTTGGGGTGTTGTTGAATCATCTTCATGACCGCAAGTAAATCCATTAGGCTTAACCTGCGGAGAATTAAAAAGAGGCGAATGCCCCAGCGTGCCATCGGACGCTTCGTTAGCTTTATTCCGGATTTGTCTGCGGAGAGTTGGACGTGAATTGCCGACGATCCGTTGCTGGCCATAAGTTTCAACAACGGTCACGCTCACGAACTGCTTCTCGCCAATGACTGAATAATGGTTACAGGGCTAAAAAAGCAAACCCATCCCGAGAAGCGGCAACGAACTTAGCGAGACCATAGTGCACCATGTTGTACGTACCCGTCGTGACCAGACCAGGGCAAGTGCACTTATGCCGTTTGCCTGCAGAACTTATTTTGCCTTCTACAGTAACAACGTTGAGTTCCATTGTTAAGTCCTTCAACGCAATTAAGGAAAATTTCTTGGAAGCCATTCAAGCGATCGCCAATGGGCTAAAAACCATGTAACGAAGCCCTTCTTCAGGAGGCACCACTCTAATTTCTACATTACATGCTACATTTCTACGGAAGTAAAGAAGGTCAACCTTTAAGGAGGGCTACTCACCTTCGACTTTGGCCAAGGCTAGCACTGAAATGGTCTGCAGGGCGGGAATGGCCCAGGCAACCAGGTGGAACAGATGCGATTTGTTCTCGATCGCTTCATGGCCCCATTTGAGTCCGGCTGCTAGGAACCAGGCGAACGCGAGACAAGACCACCAGGCGAATGCAGCCATGCAACAGAAGTAGAGGGCCATGAACAGCACCGTGCAGGAGGTGGACTGGCGGTGTCCCTGCGGAATGAAATATGACACAAATTTTTCAGTTGTCTTGTTTGCTTTTTTTTCCTGGTGAATTACTATAATTAAAAGTTCCATGGCGACAACTTACCTGGGTTATAGTCGACATCATCTGCAGTCGCCCGATGCGGATGGGCGGCGGAAATGGCTCCCGACATGCAACCGAATCACCTGCACCTAGACCGGCCACATATGCACAGCCCACGACAAGGTAGCACACGGCGAGAAACACTATAGCCCGCTCGGGATACCGAAACCGGGACGAGTCTATCAGGAATGTGAGCACCTGGAAATGGATGAAAGGGAGGACCATGAAAAATTGATGGAATTCAAAACGCCCATTGCGAAAAAGCAGTGGAACAAACATGAAGTCAACACGGGACCAGTGTCGTAAAAAGTTGACAGTCCCCAGGAGAGACCTGGCCACGAAAAACAAAAGATGTCACCGGCAGCTGCTAACTACCGGCTAGGAGATTTACTTCGATGGATATTTCTTCAAATGAAATCAGGAATTGACACCAGGGCGGGCCCAGCAGTTCTGGTTATCTCCTGTGGCCGACGTAATGGCGTTCCCGGCGAAAAGGGATTCGTCGCCTGTGATGAGGGTTTCGGTTCCTAATGACATTGCTGATGGTGGCAAAATATTGTAATTGCCATTATCCCCGCCTGTTGTCTTCCGGGCCGCACAAATCGACTAGTGCGTTTTTCCAACAGCTCAGTATGACCAAGTTTTGATGGAATCGCCTTAGGCAATGGACTAGGAAGCCAGAAGCCGATTTGTGCTTAGGTCGTGTCGAAATGGCTTCCCTAAAGTTTTCCTTCGCTTTTTACTAAGAAGGCGCTTCAGGAGGGTATATCAAAAATAGCTTGGAACATTAGAACAGAATAGGGAGTGTAGTAGTATGGGCAAATTACTTTCCTTAGCCATACTGGGTTTCCTTCTTTTGTCTCTACTTTGAACAGTTTGTCCTATTTGGGAATTATTCAAACTAGGGGTCATGCTAAATCTCCATAAGACTCAATATATCAGTAATGCGTTCTGCTTCAGTTATTTTAAATAAAGAAAAATAGTTTGTGAAGTTGAAATCTACGTGAGGAATAAAATCTCGAATTATATTATTTACGTTCTTACTGTATTCACGTCAAAGCATGCCATTTGCAAACTAAACGTCTCTAGGAATTCTGAGATTTTCTAATATAACCATATTCTTGGGATTAAATTTCGTAACTGGCTAGTGTTAACTGAAAATAGCGTTTTCAGTATTAGGCACAAAGTGAAAAGAGAATTTTAGAACCAAATTATTATTTGCAAAGATCAAAACGCCCACAAAACATCTTTAAAGAAGAAACAAAACAAATAAAAATATTCATTATTATATTCATTCATTGTCATTCATTGCTTGTATTAGGGACGATGATAATTGGTTCCGAATTAGAAGAAAGCATTCTTAAGAAAATAGGATGGATCGCTGTAATCAGATTCCTAGAAACAATTTTTATTATATTCTTGGCTTTGTTTCCATATTTGAAAGTATTTTCCATAAATCTGAATGAATTTTAATATTTAGAAATGCAAAGCCTTTAAAAAAGCGTATATCATATAATATATATATCATATATATCATATAATATTTTGCAACTTTCCTCTATAAGTGGAGGTACATTTACTTTTAATTAGAAATGTGAGACATTATCTTCTCGTTCGCTTTTGATTAAAAGGTAAACATCACTGCGCGGAGATCCAATATAAAATCGACAGAAGTTAGAGACCACCTGATGAACCAGTATTGTTTACCCTAATTCCGTAAAGTAGGAATCTCCGTCGAAGTCAATTCGAAAGCAAACTTTACCCTTGGACAATTTGTTAGTGCCACCCAAGAACAGACTGCTCTTTTCAGACACGCGGTATTTGCCACAAGGGCATAAGAGCCGGGAGAAGCCACAAAGGAGACACTACAGATGCACCCATAGCACCTTAGTCAGTCACTAGGATTGGTTTAGAAGCGGATGCTGCTGCTGGTCCATGCAGATGCAGTGGACAATGCACCGCCGACTTGTTTGCCGCCCTGCATAGGCTTCCGTTCCCCTTTGACTACTTACCGTGAACAAACAGCTGGCAACACACACGGCTGCCCACGACCCCACCCAGTACCGCAGCACGGCGCGCTCGTTTTCTGGGAAGAACATGGCGTGACATGGAGCTCCACAATCGCGGGTTTCCTGAAACGATAGAAGCAAAAGGGCACATTACTATCGGGCGGTAGCTTTGTTGGTTAGTAATTGAAGTGTAATCGACCATGCAGATAATAATATGCTTAAAACAACAGTAAGAGGATAACTTTTGGTAACTTGCTATGTTAGTTTTTCTAGGTAGTTTGAGACCTGGTCACCCAGACGGTAAACCTAGATATTATATAAGCTCCAATGACTCCATCTTCCGGAGTACAGAATACTAAGTATAGTAACAATTTCACTACAGTCCTATAGATTTTCCATTTCATTACTTACTAAAATAAAATCTCACATGAGGTCGGTTAAGTTTTTTCGGGAAGTCATAAAAGTATAAAAGCTGTAGTAAAAATTTGACAACCTCCCCTATATAAATTACTTTTGTAAAAATAGATATATCGAATAGGGTGTCATTGAATATGAAATTGAAAAAAAAAAATATGGACCAGTAAAGTTATAAAAATTGTACTCCTTTTCCACCTTTTCAAACGTTTGAGCTACAAATCTAAAAAAATTATTGAAGTAATTTTTAGTAAGTACTACCCTTTACACGTGGTGAAATTATATACTTTTTATTGTATAATTAGACACCCTTGCACATAAAAGGTTCCGATTTGGCATAGTTCTACATAGTCGTAGCCCCGTAAGAAATTATTCCTTTTTAAAAATTCATGATTTTAAGTGCGACGAATAACGTTTATTAATTTACTACGTAGCTTATACTTTTTTTTAATATAAAACCTTAAAACTTTATTAAAACATTATTTCTTTTACATTGCGCCATCTTGTTGATATTGATTCATTTTGAAGATCGTCCAATAAAGAACAGAAGAAAGTCTGTGAAGCTTTTTAAACCTATGCGTTAAACATTTTGTTTTTATTCTTATTCACCTTATTTTCTAAATTAGCTACTCACAAAATTAGTTTTTAGTTCGCTGTATTCATACACTTTTAAGGGAAAAAAGGGTTATTTGGTTATTTCAGTGTAAACGATCTCAAATATTAGTGAACCCAACAAAGTGCGGGATGGCAGCGTCAGGGCTCTTAATTACTACTCTACATTTGAAACCTAAGCACTAAACGTAAAAATGAATTTCACGAATCAAATTTAGGATTGAAATGTAATCCAATTTTACAATAAAAGGTATATAATTAATTTCGTTTCATCAACCTGAGTTTTCACACACACACACACACACACACTAAAGCTTATTGCTTATTTTAACCTAAAAATTCAATAAATTTAATTGACTAGATTATTGTTAGTATAATATATAAATAATGGAGTTCCATTAAATTGTGTCTGGATGGGTTAAAGCAAAAGCACACATCTTTAGTGAAACTCAGTGCCCACTAAGGTTGAATGCGAAGTGCTTGGAAGGTTTGTCCGCCAAGCGTAGTCGCTTTAGCATTCTCTACCCCTAACTTCTTCCAGATAGACTTCCGCGAAATGGTCCCATAACACAATTTATACGAATCTCTGTGCCCAGATTATCCACCCCCAGAGCACATAATAAAAATTTATTTCCGCGACCCCACACTGTAAGCATTTTCTGGACGTTTATTGCTATCCCGAGGGAGACCAAGTATTCAAAAGCACCCACTTGGCCGCGTTCTCTTCTTCGCAAGTCCTTTAGTGCAATTTCATTGCTAAATAATGCCCAGTCGCGGTGTCCTGGAACCCTGTCCCGTAAAAATAGTAAGTACATAAATAATAAATGGTGACACCTGAGAATAGTGCCCGCAGCTTTTGCTTCGGCAAAATCGAATTAAGGGCTTGCGGGCAATTGTTCGACTTCGACTTCGACGGGTTTCGAGGACGTTCTCACCTGATTCCTATCTAAGTGTCAGCCATTACAGAAAGTTATTCGAAATTTAATTTTTCGGGAGCAGTAAACAGGAAATGAATTTGTTTTCCAGAACTTTGGCGCACGAATGGTTTGCCGGGAACAGGTCTAACTGCTCCCCAGGCGCTTGGTTCAGAAACTGTGAAGCGTTGCCCAGGATACGCCCCATTCTTCTAATATTTCCAGAATTTCATCCCCAACCTATTTCTACTGCCAGGGAAGTGTTTCGTTTAGTGGAATCTGTCAGGCACATTTCATGTGGGGGTTCGCCCATAATTTACCCCTTACTCCCCCGCCAAAAAGTAGGGAAAAAATAGAAACAAGCTGAACACGGCTGGAGTCAGACCGATCACCCCAGCGGGACAAATGAGATGTGTTCGTTTAGGGTGTTGTTGTGCAATCTACAGCGAGTCGAGTTGTTGAAATAAAGGTTGCCCTTAGAGAAACTCCACGGTACACAGATCGTCTACTGGACAAAGCTGAAAGACGAGTTCCGCGACCCTTTTCGTTAATTTGCTGCTATAAATGAATTGTTTTTTTATATAGAACCCCATGCCACAGCAGGGTAAAAAGGGACGAGGTCGGACATGAATTGTTAGAAAAGTCCGTATTTCAGGAGGACCCCGAAGGTCTATGGAATTCTGATATTCCTAGACGACTCGAACGATTGAGCATCAATTGCGGCAGTTTTGTTATTCTTACTTTTTCTGTCTCCTTGTGTAAGAGTTGCAAATTGAGTTAATTGGACACTTTTGACCTAAACTACCTGAGACTAACTTTTCTGACGATTTCAATCATGGTGGGGGATCAAATTTCGACTTAATTTAAACACACTTTGCTTTCGACTGGCCATCACTGAAAATAAAGAGGGAAAACTTGTAAACCACTTCCCTTCAAACAAGTCTTAAGCCGTAGCCGTATTTTTTCGAAATTATTGAAAGTGTTGACATTCCATCAATATCATACCTTCCATTCTCACGACTATCCGTTCAACAGTCCGTGGTGCACTGAAAACCCACATCGGGTGTCTGTTATGAAAATTTGCGACCACCAACAGACAAGTCAACCTGGTTTGACCGCATCTAACCAGCCGCATTGAATATGATCAGTTGAGGAAAAAACGCCGATGAAACCGATTCACGTCGGTCTAACAAGTCGACGAGAAGAAGAAAAAAGTGGCGTCGAGAGGCTTTTTGATTACCCCAGTTCGCTTCGATTGAAAATTGTGTTACACGAGATTCCAGGAGATACCGACCTGCACGGCCAGAACATAAAAAAGCACTCAGTCCAGGTATCACCTGACAAGATCGGATCCAGTATCATGCGGGCGCTGGCGGGTCCTAGGCAAATGAGTCTGTGGCCGGGCACCGACCGATCGATTCGGATCAGCAAACCGTGTCGTCGTGCAGCGAAAGCGATGCAGTAACTGCAGAACAAAACCTGACAGACGATCGATCCGAGGTGAGAAATCCACGATAAGATTAAAATAAGGAAACAGAGCACGCGAATCGGTTCCAATTTGTGGTCGAAGCCAATACGGCATTTGCAAATCATTCGGAATCGACAACAAGCAAAAGGTAAGGCCGATTATGGAAGCAGGAAGAATTATGACGATGGAGAAAGGTTTGGAATTGATAATTTCATACGTGCATGCATTCTTTAATTAAGGCTCTGTAAGAGCTCTGAAAAGAAATATACCAACATAGATATGTTACAACTATAAGACAGTACACATGCCACCACCTGATGTTGTATAATGTTTTAGGTAGGTAGGTCCAAATAATATGCTTACAAATCAGTCAAAATTTGTGTATTTAATAAAATAAGCGATGCTGAATTATACCTACTCATGTATGGAGTTTATGTGGTGGTAAATTCAATTCAGTTTCAAGGCGGGTTTCATTCGTCAATGTCTACCTATTTTGAGTTTATTAAGAAAAGATTGACTCGAGAATCTCGAGTTTTGAACTGAATCGTGGTCTTACTTTATAGTTATGTAATCGAAACTAGATTGCGTATTGCGTAAAGTGATTTAACGAATATACACATGTTCATTTGAAAATTTTTATTATAGTAATTTAAAAAAAGAATCCAGTATTCTTTATTTTAAAAACTCATTCTTTTTACGGACTTCTTTTCTCATTCATATTTTTCTAGTTTCCTTTTTTATTCTTCCGTTTAAAATAAATCAAAGATATCTCCGGGGAGAGTTACAATCAGTAAAAAGGTAATTTGTATTTTAAATTAATGAAAAAAGATGAATATATTGTATTTTTTAACCGAAAGGGTAAGGTAAGGATTACATTTAATTATCATTTTTTAAATGTATACTACTAATAGACTAAACCTTTAAAATGAAATGAAAAAAAATGTTATTAAAATCATTTATATTAACGTAAATACATTCAAAATTCACACATAGGTGCTTTTAAGACTTTTAGAGATTATAAATATTAGACACGTAAAAAACTAATAAAATTAATACCCAATTTTATGTGTTATGAATAAAGAAATCTTTAATTTATGTTCCTACTTCAATTATCTCTTCGGAAAAAACAAGAACTGCTTCGAACTTTAGCCTGATTAAAAAATTATAGAAAGCAACGATTTTGGAAAAGGGCACAAAATTTGAAATTAACATATTTTATGGTATTTTCACTTTGCCTAAATTAAAAATAAATTATACATAAGATAAGATAACGATAAGCCAGAACAAATTAGAATAAAATAAATAAAATGTAGTATTATTTCACTTTTTCTTTTCGGGCTTTTAAGGGCATATGCACTATTTTACCTATCTTTATACATTCTTCTATTTATCTCTGCATTCTTGGCCGTTTCCAGCATTAGTTTTCTGTATTTGTGCTACAAATGCTTAAACAGAATTTCATCAAAACACACGTTTTAACCCTCTCCAGCCCGTTTCCTTTATTATTATTACTTAAATAGCGATGAAATTCTTGGAAATAATTTCTAATTTAATGGTACTTCCAGTACATTGTGTTTCGAAATTAACAGCTCTAATCTTATGTTATAAATTTTCCTAGGCGTGGCCATTTCTGATACGCCGGCTGTGTCTAGTATTTACCACCTTGAACCCTAATCTTAATGATTAAGACTAGGTCACTGAACAAAAGGGACTTCTCTGTTTTTCCCTATTAAAACAAACTTTCATTTATAACGCCCGACTTGATAGCGTGCCAAAACTTTGATAAATTCAATGAAAACTTTCTCCGTCAATGAAAGAAGAAGAAAAATCGAATAACCACTCTGAAAAGCCGTTGAAACGACGCCTCCCCTGCATCTACCCTGCTCACATTCGGTCCTTAAGATGTTCATCGAACAAGTTCTTCACCGCCCCGAGGGCCCCCCATTACACAAGACGAGCTATCTTTTCGACTTTCCATCCGTGAAGTGATATCTTCGCTAGATATGAACAATACTTTCATCTCCGTTCGATGGAACACCCACCGTCTCTCCCGTCCCGGCAAAGACTAAGGGGAGAAGGGTCTGCCGGATTCACCTCGAGCATTTTGCTTTTCGTCAGGAGCAACACCACTCGTGCCCGGTGGAGCAAAAGTTTCCATTTGCCAAAAAGATAAATCGCAGCATCCCTTCCAAGAAGCAGAAATTTTTAGCGCACACGAGAATTTGCAGTTTCGGGGTAGTTCAGACGAGGGCGTACGTGTTCGTTTGACCTCCTGGGCTCTTTGTCTGGAGGAGCACATCAACGTAACTCGATTTGTTGATGTTTCTGGACGCTCCCGCTGCTCCTCACGGGGCCGGCGGTGATTGATGTTGCCGAGCAGCTTGGCCAATTATTCGGTGCAAGGGCGACTATTTCTGAATGCTTTCTTTTATTGCCCAGGAAATATTCATCAACTTTAAGACACCGTGATTTACACCACACACGTATACTTGTGTATTTCCGAGATTCCCTGGCTGGACTTTTTAATAAAGCTCAGAAGATTGATGCAGGACATGATATGACGAGGCCCATAAACGTATCATGATTGTAAAGTACTTTTTTTTTCAACGTTGAATGAACGCTTCTAGAAAATATGTCTCCCGAAGACATGCCCGGCAATTTAGAGAGCACAAAATTGTTCCCAGATGATCGCAATCTTTCTGTCCTCGGGAATTAGTGAATATATCGCATCATATCCAAAGGACGATAACTCATGCCAATTCCAAAAAGCCTTTGATATGAAGTGAAACTTGTACAGTCTAATTAGACAAAGCCGCCTAATGTCGACCCATTCCACGGAGATAAGAGGCTTATTGTAGATTACTATTGCCTTCCCTGATTAATGACTTAAGTAATCTTTAAAGGCACCGACTAGAACGGAACTGATAAACGTTCGCGCGAATCACTCATCGTCTACAAAGCGACTATTTGCAGCTATTTTTATTTTACACATATTTAAAAATGTGGGTTAAAACTCTAAATCTTAGCAGAATTATAGGCCCGGTGGGTGTTATTAAAAAATTATTACTGAAATTCTGCAAAATGCAAAATGGAAACTTGTCGTTTGCACAATAAGTCGGCTTAATATAAAAACCACCCCACTTTAGCAAACACAGATTAATGTCACGTTTAAAAGCAGCAATACTATAAAAGTTAAATAAAAGAGCTCTATAGTTCACTTTCTACATAATGATGGCAACGTATGATTTTAAGGAAAGTTAACCGCATCCAAACCTAAAAACCTTAAACGTACTATATTTATTTTGCTTATTTTGCTCTTCCAAATATTTTATAAATACCATTACTGAATTTATTTTAATCAGCCGCTTATTTTGAGTAGCATTGTTTTAATTTTAAATTCAAAATGACACCAGTGTGGCGTTATACTATAATATGAAAAGTTCTTTTTCATTAAAGAACTCAGTGCTGGGTATCAAAAGTAAGGTTTAGAGAACCATTGAATCGGCTTTGGTGCAATTTCAAAAATTAAGGCATAAGAAAATATTTTGTACATACAACCTTAGTTGTAAGATACTAATATTATTTCCGGAATTCAATCTAGTTATGAAAAAAAATTACTTAATTTATGCATAGTAACCTGCGTTCCTTAGGCCTCTAACAAGCAAACATTTATAGCTTATGTTTACAATTTAGCTAAAAGCTAGCTGATTTTTAGGTTCTGGCAAAATTTGTTCAGTGGCTTTTTACACACTAAGCGAACAAACATACGAGATAAAGGTCAAATGTTAATGATCTTTGACCTTTTCAAATTTATTTTGGTTTGGCGAAAAGAAGTTTGTCAAACATACAGACAAATAGACAAAAGTGCATAGTATATTTTTTAAATTTGTACAAAATATTATAGAAACAGTAACCTGTTAAAAATCTTTTTGAGACAAAACCAAGCTGCATAAGGATCTGTGCGACCTAAGTCTGACCTGTGCAGTGATTTTTGGCAAAGGTGCATTATTTTGTTGTATAACGTTACAAAGTATTTTAAATTAGGGGAACGAAGCCTAAGATGTTTAATCTTTTGAATTTGTGCGTCTTAAGTCTTAATGAGAATATGTGATCGCAGGTCGACCAACCGATCACAGAACAATCAGAGGCAATTGACCCGCTACACTGGTGCACGCATTTTTAAGATAAGACAAAAACAAAAAGTTTTGCTATATCCACTATTTACTGAAATATATCAGTTCTGAATATTCAAAAATGGTGAAAATAGCACGTTCTCAAGAGTCTTATGTTATAATCGTGCAATAGATTGTGCTTTTATTTGAAAAAGTAATTTTGGCCTTATTACAGTGATATGTGTAAAGAAAAAGCGTTTGTTTTCATAATTTAACATTGCAGTTAACTATTTTAAGGGAAATGATACTGCAGAAAGACATGATACGAATTATAGTCATATTATCGCAACAGTAGATTAAGTATAATTGACACTGAAAAGTTAAGGCTTAGACTAAATTTTGTGGTTGTAATTGTAATGGACAATTAAAACAGTTAATATAAATTAATAAAACAAATAATTTCATGAATAATATTTCAAATTAATTGATCCCATTAATTTAACCCTTGCCTAAGAGTCGTACCCATTTTAGGCCTACTTACGGACAAACAAAGCGGGGTAATTCAAAGAGTTTAGTTTTTTTTGAACACTTATTGAAGGAAATGTTTACGTCTGCTTTTAATTTTAGAGCCCTTATATGATATTCAATTGTAGATGTAAAGACAAAATTCCAATGTACTCATTTCGTTCATTCATATTCATTCCAGCTTTTACCTTAATGGTCACTTGTAGTTTTGTTTTTAATTTTTCAATGATAACATATTTCCCAAAAAGCATTTCCTAAAAACGAGTTGGTGGTTTGCATACAAATTTGTATTTATCAAAAAGTTGTTTTGCTTTTAAAAACGCAGAGTTTAAAATCGTTTTAAGCTAAAACCACTCAGATGTGAGAGTCCAGTTCCAGTTCAGTCTAGTTTGGTGTAATTTAACAATTATTGTTATATTTAAAGAATTTAACCGTCGACATTTTAACCTTTGCCGTTATTTTAATTTTTAATTTTTTGATTAATAATTTAGTTAATTATCATGGTTTTCATATTTTTTATTGTATGATATATGGGCAATTTGCTTACATTTAAAAGTTAGAAAACTGAAAACTTACTTTGTGGATTTCTTTAAATGCTCAGAAGAATTACCAAAGAGAATTAAAACTAATTGAATTTAATTGAAACTGGGATTTAGTGATTTATTCTTTACTTCCAATAGAATTTGTCCATACTGTTGTAGAAGTACGAGGAATAAAAACACGAAGATCTAAGGATTCTTTATTCTCCTAGCCGTATCATTGCCGTACGATAATTTCACGCTGTGAACGGTTTGGCGTAAAATAGTTCGTCACGTGAGCCGAAACAGCTGCCAGGGACTTCCATTTCATTAAAATGGTTTTCTGAGGAAATCGTTAGTTCGTTTTCGCTGAAGCCAAAAGCCGCCATCAGCTCAAAACACTCATCGCCAGGAACATCCGTCTCGAGTACAGTGGCTCAAGCCGGCTGGTACGGGGATCAATTTTCTTTTGTCCTAGACGAACTCATCTCGGAAATTCTGACAGGTTGACCTAGACGCGCCGCTGGAGCAATTCTGGGCCGCATAATTGTCTTAACGAGCAGTTAATGCGATAGACTCGTAAATAATAACATAAATCAACAATCCGTAGGTACACTTCTGCCCGCAGTAATCGCTCAACAGAATGAACACCCTGTGCACACCAGTCGGCAGAGAATAGTCAGCTAAGCAGGTTTCAAGGATAATGAGCATGTAGTCAGGCAAGTGGAAGGGAACAGGACTGCAGACACCGCCAGGATGGCTGTCGCGCCGGCTTCCTTATAGGGATTGATTTATGAGGGCCGACAAGGTAAAAAGGCGACTTACCTTCCCGCCAACTTTCAGGGAATATCCCATTCCAGCGGCCGTTTTCAGCTGGATTGGGCAGACGAATCCAATATTTCTCTGCGGACTCACGTCCGAGTTCTTCCGAGCGCTGGTTATCTTCGGGGTTTTGCTTCTGTTCGGTATCGGTGTAGTCGCCGTGTTGTTCTGCGGCATGCATAGCACCCCGCTGTCCTGCTCCGGGTACTTGGAGCACTCGAGATTGTCGGGCCAGTGAAAGTTGTAGTGCTTCATCAGGGTCTCGCAAATGCGAGCCGACTCACACAGACTCCGGCACGGGGGGATGGGCTCCTCCAGAATCGTGCAGACAGGAACATAGACGGAGCACAGGAACAACTGCAGGTCGGGGCTGCAACCGATTTTCACTAGTGGCGTGAACTGATGGACGTCCAGACCGGCCTCCTCCTGCCGGCTGTGACCCATCAGGTTTGGCATAATTGTCCAATTATAGGGAATATCCTTGCAGATCGAGATCGTGATCAGCTCACACTTGTCGTTCGGCGGTTTCGGTTCGCTCATTATCTCGCCGTGCGAACTCTCGTACCGCACCGCACTTGAGCACCGCAGCAGCACCTGAAGCGCCACCATCAACACAAAACACTTCATCGCGCAACTTGAGGTATTCGGTGACCTGCTGGAACTCTCACCTGCGACACGGGACACGTTTCACTCAGAAATCAACTTCTTCTGCACTAACAATGAGGACACAATCACCAGCTGGTATCCATGGCGGCGACGGGTAGAGCCGGACAATTGGCGCGCGGACCCGCCGGAAACGGTCGCGGACAGGCCACAGTCGTTGTGGGAGTTTGATTTCGCCGGGTCGCGCTCTGAACAAAAGACGCGCTCTTCGCCACCCAGACGTTGCGACGCGAACGAGACTTGAATGTACCGCAGAAATTCACTCATCCACCACTTTGTCGAACCGGGACGAAACTCGCGCTGTACGCCGAACCCAGCTGCTACCACTCCGAACGCCGTAAACAAACTGACGGCCGAGCTAAGTCCCAAACTGGTTTCGCTTTCGTCAATCGAGCGGCGGGTCGGAGGGAGCGGGTTTGCCTTCATGTGTATTCCATTGAACTCACTCGCGGCGTATGCCGGGATGTGGTCGGGACCCACACAAGCGTCCCGAACCCGATTCCGGCTCGACCCGCGCTCCCGCTGCGCTTAGGGCGCTTCAGGCCTAGAGATTGTAAACAGCTTGGCTGGCGTGAAATCGCTCTAGTTGAGGCTCGAGTATTGCCAGCGCGCAGTCTCGGGTATGAGGAGCTTTAGGTCACTTTCGAAGGCGAGCTTCAGGAGGGCATTGTGCTAATGTTGCCAGCAGACTAGACGCGGCCTTGGTTAGGTGGAAAATGCAACAAATGGCGTAAATTGGGTTCCCTAAAAAATAATTTAGTTCATTATACAAATCATTCTCAATAATAGGCTACGTTTTGTTAAATGTTCTCTAATATTACAGACAAAAAATTAAATTTTCATTACTAAAAAATATTTAATTAATTAAACAAGTTTACATTTCAACAGGAAAAAAATTAAACGTTTAAAAAGGGTGTGAAAATTGTTTTATTGCGCAAATTCTTTTGCACGAAGAATTTCAGAATTTGGTAAATACCGAAAAAAGTTTTTTTTAAATAATTGTGTTTGTAATTAAAATAAAGCAAAGTTAAAATTAATAGTTATTGCGTTTTAAAACGAGTTGTTTAAACGACTTGTGCTGAACTATGACGCGCATAATGAAGAGTTAAAAAAAGTCTTAGTTTGAGACCTGTAGAAAATCTAATTGTTTCCTATTTTCTAGAGTAATAAACTAGAGTGGTCTTAAATCGTTTTACAGGGAACTATTATTTCTAGAAGTTATTTGCCCCCCAGGCGATTAACGAACTAGTCAAAATCACTAGATACACAGTTTTTGATCTCATCTACATGCTTTTGGAAAAACATAAACTTTTCTTCAGAATATGGTTTTAGGGCTAAATTTTAATTGGGGTTGTCCAACCTTTTCGTTGCGATGAGTGTGTGTAAAATGGAAAATGCTTGAAGTTCTTCTTGTTAAGCACTAAAATAAACGCACAGTCTGTAAAATATGTCCTTTTTCAATTCCCCGTTTGTCGTGCTCATTGCCTTGCTCCTTGAAACAGAAAATCAGGAAGGATACGAATTTTCGGGTGAATTGACCTTCGTCAGCGAAAAGTTCTCGACAAAACCTCAAATCCGGTGCCCATTTCGCCACGCAAATTCGTCCCGCGTTTTCATTTTGTCGCTGTGCTGTTTCAGCACAAATTTGAAAACGGGAGCGAAAACTTTATTTATTTTTAGCGGGCTTTTTATTTTTCCATTTAATTTTGTTTGAGAAAGCCAAGACAAAAATTGGAAATTGTTTTTAAAGTTGCGGTGGGTTTGGTTTTATCTTTTGAGAATATGTAAATACGAAAATGGATCTGCCGAGAGTCCCACGACAGTCTCTTTTCGCCGAATGTGCAGTCATTCTTGATTGGGCCACTCATCGGTGCCCGCGGCACTGGTTGAGGTTCTGGAATGCCGGTGATAAACCCACCCATCTGTGGAAAACGTTTACTAGAGTTACTCAAATTCCGAGCAGATGAAATCCTCAAACAGAACGACCCTCGAATTCGTTGAATTCTTTTAGCCCACTTTGTCAGTTTCCAGAAATGGGACGGGGATTTATTTGCCGGAAACACCTTTTGCTGACTGGTCGAGTCTGCCTTCAGACCAGCCAGCCCTTATCCCTTATCCTGCTTAACAAATTTCTGGAATTGCTTGCAGGAGCATGGAGGCCCTTAGTAGCCTCGCACCTCGAATGCCAGCGATAATGAATTCCTAAGAACACGAAATTCCTCTAAGTCCCTACGCTGCGAGTTTTGCCTACGAAATTAACCCGGCGTCAGACTACCACCCCAACTGCACAGTCTAGTTCGCAAGCTCGCCCTCGTCTCCGCGAGTGCTGGCATTCTTTGAGTATGCGGACTGCTTTTCACTTGTGTCGGGCAACGTCATCCTGCACCACCCCAGTCGAATTCATCCCTCGTATGTCGTTCCCCCGAACAAGTTAGGCGAGCCCCTCCGCCCGTGTTCTGTTTGCCATGCACCCACGCCCTGAGGGATTTAACGCTCGATGCCGGCTATCGATTTTGCTCACCTCCTGTGGGAAGGGCTGCCGCCCACCCGCCGCGCCGCACACACTCTTCCTCTGTGTCACTGCTGTCTACTTCGTGTCTCTGTTGCTTCAACTTTCACTTCCTGATCGCGCACAGGCGACATTTTACAGGGTGGCTCCACTGCGTGATTGGCCCCACTATGGGCAGCCGTCGCGGGTGCAGGGGTTTAATAATAATAATAATTTCATACTTTACATTTTCACCGGTGAATTGAATTTGGATACGTGAAAGCGACCTAAGCGTGCCATGGCCTGTGTCTCTGGCTGGGGGTCGTGCGTGATGAATCAATAGAGTTGCAATTAAGTCTGCACTTGAGGCTCTGGCAGGAAGCAAGATTAAGTGCCGCCCGATGACAGGGGAGGACTCAATGGAGCGAATTACCTCTGATAGCTACACTGATTCCATCGCGTGGGGACTTGGCGGATCCTGTGTCGATTCTAGACGAAGAGTGGAAAAATACTCGATATGGTCTTCGGGGGAATGGTGCGAAGGTTAACCGTTCAAGAAAACATCAGGCGCTATAGTGATTTATTCAGAGAGGGGACGCGTGACTCTTTTGTCCTCAAGAATGCGCTTGTGTCTACAGCAACAATCTACGTCTTATTATATGGAGAATGTGTCTCTATTATTGAAAAGATTCTTCGACGTAAATTAAGTACGACAGCATCCAATAAAATCAGATCTATCACTTCTAGAACAGAATATACAAATTGTACAACTGTTGCAGTTCTATACGATGCAACAAATGAACACTTACTTTTAGTCCTCTATACAAAAATTGAAAGAAACGTAACACATCGTGCCGGTGGCTGCCTGTCGTAGGTAGCAGTGGACAGTAGTGGTAGTGGTAGTGGTCCAATTACAGACGAAAAGGTGAATGTCCATTGTAAGGGATGGTTTTAGGGAATGAGCAAGAATTTTGTTTTGTTTTTAGGCCATCGTGTTGAGTATCAAATGGAAGCGTATTAAAGTGTGAGTCCAAAAGTATATAACTTCTTTTTAGATGAATTTTTTAAAAATTTTTTTATTATTCCCAAAATTCTCTCGAATTTCATTGTCCCCTCACGATTTCGAACAATATTTTTTACAGAAATATAATAAAAATGATGAGGTCTGGATCGAACCAAAATTATGAGCATCCTACCTAAGATAATTTTCTTAAATATTTGAGACAAATATCGAAGACAATAAATATATCAGCCGGAAGTCGTAAGGTTATAGAAGAGGAAAAAAATCCGTAAAAATTGATATTTTGAACACAATTATAAGCTGCACATGTAGTTATATTGGACAGCTTTTCTAATCTTGATCGTCGAACAAAATGTAGACGCCCCTATAAGTTGGACGTTTGTCTATTTTGGAAATTGGACACAATGTATAATATCAGAAAAAAAAGTTTATTAAAGAGTTGGACATCATTGGACACCAGAAGCATAGTGGTTGAATTTCGAATATGCAAGATTATACCTACTTACCAACATCCTACTCCAAGAAACCTTCATAAATTGGACACATAAAATTTGGGCAACATTTTTGGAACCTTGAGTGTTATCCTATATGGAGTACGTATCGAGTTTGATTGTTTATAACATTCGACAAATCATCTAAAGTTAATTATAAGGCGAATTATTTCATTTGTAAATAAAATATATATAAATATCTTAATTTAGATAAATGACGGTCACATTAGTAAGCTAAAAAATCGATGAAGATGTTACATAACTATTACTTTAGCTACAAAGCAATATCCAGAAAATGGGAGACCTAAAAAATTAACACTGGTTCATACTAGCAGGATCCTTTTATCAAATTAAAAGTTGAAATTTAGTACACGTAATTCTCTTTCCTATAACAAAAACTTTAAATTTAATATTTTGTAAATTTACAGTAGAAACTGCAAGGCAAAGAAAATTCGAAAAGTATTACTCATTCCTTAAATCCATAGAAGGTGCACTTAGTGGTATGAAGGGTGTTGTATAATTCAAATAAAAGTAAATTCGCGTAATTCCATTAAATTAAGTATGGCACTGCTGAGTACACGATTTGCTAAGCATTAGCAACTTCATAAACTTATTAAGCCGCAACCTGTCGTCTCCCGCGGCGCCAGCAGTCGCCTTTAATCTCGCTTCACGCACGTTCTCGATGTGAATGAAACGTATTCAAGAAGTTTTGACGACATTAAGGGTTGGGGCAGATATATCAAAACTAGTCAGGACTTGGAACCAGCGGGTGTTGACTGCACCGCACATTAGCAACAAGTACTGGAGCTCCGTGCACCCGTCGACTGTTTTTGGCTGTATAGAGGTGTCGAGAGGAAATTTGAGGGAAACTTTATCTGCGGTCGCTTCTGTGCCATTTGTTCACCTACTTCGACTTTCCTAAGGGAAGGAGCAAATTCATCCAAATCTAGGCGTTCCTGGGCGGGCACTTAGCATCACGCAGATCTCCCGGGCACTCTGTTGCTCACCTGAAAAGTTTAAAACTTTAACAAATACAGATTGTGCGGGAGTACAGGATGAAAAGTCCCAAACTTCCAGGAACAGCTGCAGGGGACCAAAGTGTTCGATTCAGGTATTCTCAAACTAAGTACCTAAGGAAGTGATTAATGCGCCTAATTTATCTCGCTCCCTCCTGACTTACGTTGGGAATTAAGAAATCGGTGGGTGCACTCTATACCATCATGCGCTTCTATCCCGGGAGTTGCACTTGCTCGTGGATCTGAACACTGGTCAGTGTTTTAACAAAATTAATGTGCAGTTGACAAGTTGTCTTCTGCGAGCGCGGATCATACGTGGATGATAGCAATTAGTGTCTACTCGTTGCCGGGGTAATTGCGTAATAAAGGGGTAAACGAACTCGTCCGCTATTAGAATGATGACGGAGTACTTGACCGCTTACTCCTCACAGTACCAGACTGCAGTGAGCAGTTCCATTAGTGGCTGAAAATTACTCAATTAGAACTTCTTACAGATGTGTGTAAGCCTGCGATGGACATCTTACTCGAAGTGGTCGGGCGCGTCCATTCTCCGTGGAAATTGCGGATCGAGGCTTAAGTTCTAGTTTAGCTCGGTTATTGAATAAAACCGAAGGATCTGAGTTTCAATCTGCGTCCGTTGCACGTTGCAATTATTGGAGGGGGCTCGATGTCGAGAGCGTCATCGTAAATCAGGTAGAATTAATTAGTGATGGATAATTAACGGCTGCTGCCAGGTTCTTACACGGCGAACAAGAATGATTTCAAAGGAACAAGTGTTTTTGCGCAACGCATCGATTTACCATTGCGATAATCGTGCTCAAGGGCAAATAGAAGACATCTCGAGTGCAAGGCGGAGAACCGACTGTTGCAGAAGGGCATCCTGGACTGCGGTTTCAAAATCACTATACGTTTGTTTGTTCTTATGTTGAAACGTTGAAGTTAACAACAGAGCTAGATCCTTCAGTTCAAGATACTAAAACATTCCCAGAAGGCAACAAACATGCACTTAGCACATGCCTTAATTTGGAAGAAATTATATCTAGAGAAAACATTTTTATACGGCAAGAAGGCTTAGCCTTCAAATAGCGCGAACAGCTAAAGGTAAACAGGTGAACAAACTGCAATCTCTTGCCATGAAATGACTTTGTCATTTTCGGCGTTCGGTGCTCGCGCATAATATTGATTAAAATCAATATTTGAGGTACTCCGTCAAGGAGTAGGTCCTTGTTTTTAGAGCTCGACTGGTGACGGCGTGAAGTAATTATCACCTTTGAACAAAACCTGATCAGGTGTGACACTGCTAACGAGTTTTTCCTTCCTTTTTTAATAAAATTTAAACTATTGGCTTTGCTGATCCACACGTTTCCCAACCACACTGAAATCGCTTTAATGTCTTCTGGGAAAGACGTAAGAATTTCTTTTGACTCTTTGTTTCTGCAGTCTGTTTGTTCCTTAAAGGCATGTGAAGTGCTCTACAGGATACGGAGAATTTAGATCAACTTCATGGATGTTTTATGTAGCAGGAACAGAGAACGTAAAAAGCAAATTCCAGACGCTGTACAAACATGAGCTACAATTTCCTGCGTCGTGATAGTATCCTGCTCGCATGCGGCTTCCTTCCATGCAAGCTGAGTTTGGGAAAAATTCAGAACACTTGTAAAATGCCAAAATATGCTTGTAGTTCCATTTTTCTCAAGATACTACTCCAACATAGAAAAGAATTCCTTGGCTTGGCTTGGAAGTTGTAAAGAATGGAATTTGTATTAAATATCAATCGCACAGAATGTAGTCAGCTCTATAAAAAGATTAGTCAAGTATGTAAGCAACTTAAAAGTTATAATTAAAGTCGTACCCGTATGGGTTGAACAAAATCAATTATAATATATTATTATGTAATTCCGAAAATGTGGTGGTAAGATTGCCAGTTAACTGGACTTTTGCACAAAATGTGCAAAATAAAATGGCTCGATGTGTGCGTATCACCTTCTAAACGTGGTGCTAATTAGCACAGAATTCAGTCGGCACCAGCAATTTAGCAGCACCCAGAAGAACTGCTCTCGTACTAGATGCATAAGAAGCCACGGAATACATCAGGCTTGCAGCTGACAAGCGAAATACCATGAGGAATCATGCATGAGGACGCCCGAATCCCAGCTCGGATGTCGCATCTCTGCGATCACTGTCCCCATTTGAGCATAATCCCGTCCAGTCCAATACAGCGCCTCTGATTTAGATTTCATCTCGTCCAACATGTGCGATGTTGGACGGGTCCCGGGAGCTCCTGGAAGGGGCCTTGAGCTCGCTCTTTGATTTGGCCACGTCCGACCAAGATGATTGTATCAACATCTGCGACTTGTTTCTGCCACGATAGACAATGTCGGCAACTGGTCGATGGCACTTCGTTTTCCGCCTGATTCCATTCTAGACTTAGCAGGGCTAGCGTCTAAAGTGAAGAAAATTTAAGATAATCGTTTTATGCAAATGCAAGTTTAGCGACAAATACAGGTGATAACAGGTTGTAATTCACATCTGGGGGTGTCAAAGAGCATATGAACTCTGTGTCGGTTTACACAGACCATGAATTTGTAAATTTAATTTCTGAGCAGATTAAATGGTGTTCTTGTTTTATCACAAATGTTTCGTTGCAGCTGTTTCGAAATTGTTGGATACATTCTGTGACTATTTTAAATAACTACTAATTAATAAAGACTGAGAAAAGGGATTAAAATGCACGCACCGAAAAAAATCTTTGATGCTAAAAGAAAAGGATATTTTACTTGAAATATAAAAATAAACATTTTTTTAAAGATTTTCAATCTGCTAATCCGATTAAGATATGGCTTGTTATTTATTGTGATGTATTTAAATCCAAAAAGCAATTTAACCAATAAATAGCTATTTATATCCAACTAGAACTAACAATGTTAATATCTGATGTTAGTTTTATCAATCGTTTTGAAGCATTAATGGTTGTCATCTTTGTTCAGATGAAAAAATTTCTGGATTAAAGTATACTTAAACTTATTTTTACGGAGCAGATGCATTCCTGAAAAATACGAGTAAATAGAATTTGCGTAATAGGAACTATGACCATGCATTTCTATTTCTGAAATGTTTTTAAATTATCAAAGATTTCCTAACTTTGACTTTAGTTTGGTCGCGTTAAAATGAATAAACACCACGTAAAAAAATTATTTTTCCTATGCCAACTCACGTAACTCCGAATTTGCACAAAAAGAAGTTTAGTTGTATCATAATAATTAGAATACAGAAATATGACAATAATTATATGATATTTTTCTATCATGTGTAAAAGTTAACTCAACTCTGTAATTATTTTTCAAAGGCATGAAATTATAAAAGGCTTTCACATTCATTTAAAAACATATACATATGAAAAATATTTACGTTTTTTAAGGTTTAAACAAGTGATTTTTTTTTTAAGGAAATAATAAGCCCAAAGGTTATGGGTATAGATTTCGCAGATATCGATGGATTTAAGGGTACTGTTTTTTTCATATATCTAAAAATAAGAAGAATTCATTTAATATTTAATTTTGCAATCAACTAATGAAGCTTTAAAATAAAATTGCAAATGAATCAATCGTAGAGGGTCATTGGATCAAATGAAAACTTTGCAAGGTGCCAAGGTGTCAGAAAATGTAACGATAAAATGAATAAATTTAGCCCATCAGGACCGTATGTTATGTAATCAACATCTCTGGAAATTCTAAAGTTTCAAGTATCTAATTCAAAATGTTATCAACAGGTTTTCTGGTATAGTTGGAAACACAACTTTTTACAGATTTTTCACAACGTCCACGAGTGTATGAGTTCTATAAAATTGCTTGTGTTTCAGGATATACCAATGAGAAAACCAGCAATTTTCAAGAATTTATTTCTTTGTGAAGGACATGGTTGCACTGGAAAATCAGAAGGGTGCATTTTCAAAAGGCGCTGTTCTATAAATTTCTTAATTCACCTCTGTTTCTAAATAAGTGCAGAGATCACAATTTCTTGCAATTTTGAAAGCAAAACGTTCATAAAACCTAAGCCCTTGCAAAAATATTTTGCTAAAAAAGCTCGGAAGCCTTCTGCGGGGAATTTAATTTAAAACAACCGGGATATCCGGGTATTGAGGCAGAATACTCTCCCAGTGAGTGCATGTTATTATCTCGGGCTTATGAATGTGCTCTTCCCAGGGTTATTGTGTTCCGCCGAATGAAAGGACAACGAAGGCAAAAAATGTGCAATAACAAAACTCCGGGATTCAATGGACTTATGAACGGAAAGTGCACTTCCACGGTCCTACAGTCCAGACGGAAAACTTTTCTCGACAGGATGGTTGGTGAGCAATATTATGTTGGGTTAAAAACTCTTTCATTCTTGCAGTGATAGACTAGGGCATTATATAAGAAATGAACTCGACCAGATAGTGGTCTTTTCTTTTAAATCTCCATTATAAAATTTGACGCGTGGCTTGAAATGGAATTTCTGGGAAGTCGAAAAGAAAATTTGTTTTAAATTAAACACTAACAAAGTTCCACTATTAAACGCTGTGCTGAATTTTCCGAAGGAAACGAAAATTCCTTCGGAAAAGCGGGAAGTCACAGGATTGCTTTCTTGCTTTCTTATGAGAGTTAAGCAAAACTGATATGGCTGTTTTCCACCGAGACCGTTCTTGATAGTCGCTCTCGGCAGTGTCAGAATTCTGTCGTAATCAAATTCGTTTCAGGATTAATAAATAGCTCTTGAGGGACGGCTTTTAGAGCTGTCAGCCCGGATAACTTACACCTGTCTACACATGTACTGTGGTTGTCGGATTGCTGCTTCTACAGTCCCCAAACGTTGACGAGCCTTCCATCTCCGGACCGTTTTCAGAGGTCGATTCACGTTTTTCGAACTTCCTACTTGTGATTTTCATGAAAGCTGCATTAATATTTGGATGATATCAAGAGCATAGTTCCGTAGCGTGAACTTCATTCAATCCAGAGCTAGGTGGCGACTGTGTCTGTGTGCACTTGTAGTCTACAGGAGCGTACTAGTGCCATCCCAACGGCCCAATTCGCTCAGTGAAACGTGATATTGATTTCCTCCTCAAATATACCTCTGTACGGACTATACGCGATAAATTTCCCTTTGTAAATATTTTATGTGAAGTTAAATTTTCAGCAGACACATCGGAGAGTGCTCTGGCAAGTGCTCGGCTCTTGCGCGACCCAAGGAGTGTACAAAAATAAACGGGATATGGTAAAAAGTAGACAAAAGGATAAAACGAAAATCGTGCAAGGAAGGTATTCCGAACCTTCTCACAACAATGATAGAAGCAGTCGACTTTAAAGTCTTTATTTAGTTTAATACTGATTAGCGCTGCTACTTTAGTCAAATTGCGTCAGTTAAATTTTCTTTAACTTTAAAATAGAACGCAAAAAGCTTACAATTGAATAAGGTGTCTAGAAATTTTATAAATGTATTGTACAAACTTTGATATTCGAAGTTTGTTTTTATTTTACAATATTTAAGAAAAATTGAAAAATATGTTTACCACAAGAAAAGGACCTCAATACAGGATGATTATCATTAGGTCTACTATAACACAAGCCAATATTGAATTTTACATGATAAATTACGAATTTAGGATTATAAATACTCAACCAAGGTTTCAGAGAAAATTGGAGCTCAAAAACCAAAACAAGAAGTATAATATCATTGCACATGCTCAAATAATAACAATACTTAATATCATCATTGTAGGGTGGGTTTGTGTATGCTTGATGAAATAGTATAAGGGCTTTTAGGTGAAGAAACTGGAACATGTAAAATTCTAGTTAAATGGAATATTGTACAACGTATTCTTAAAGTCTGTAAAACTCACATTACACAAAGCATTTGTGTTAAATTAAAGAACACTTTTCTTCGTCAACCAAAGCGAAAGACTAATGTTGTGTGTAACCAGCCTATTCACAAATGTTTTGTGCTTTCTGCACAGGAGATAGGAAAATTCTGACAGGTGTTTATCTTTTACCTCCTCTCCTTTGTGGCGGATATTAGGAAGGGAGGGTGTACGTGTACGTGGTGAATATCGCATGATATATGCCTTGAAATGTAGCAAAAACCATCCTAAGAGTCAACAAATAATTCATGCTTGCCACCTTACCCACTTATAAATTGGGACCAAAATGTTCCAGTACTTGTCAACCGTCACCAACAAACATAATTTCTAGGCAAATTGTTGACGTCAACAGTAATATCTTCTGTGGGTTCGCTTCCCAGAAGGGTATCATCCCGGTGATTGGCCGTATAAAACTTTGTGACATGGTCCATTCCTATAATTGGAGCAGTAGTCTATCGTCTAGCCGATTGTTCAGATCATACATATCAGTCACAGATAAAATTTTGGCAAGCTTCCGGGGAACGATCTCAATTTTTTTTAGTATTCACCGACATGCAGACGATTTTGAATCAATAAAATGCCATTGTCCCTTCCAGCCCTATTGAAATAATCTGGACAGGCGCCAGAAATTATTTAGATGGGTGAATAATATGCCAGGAAAGATAAAGTTATGCTATTCAATTTCGACGTGCCAGCTCCCAGTGAATCCTTTTGTTTAAGGCACTCTTCGGAAAAGATGATTATTGTATTGCTTTTTGTGGAGAACGAATTTTGGAGATGTTTTAGTGATTTATTCACAGGACTTAAGGGCAACGGATTGGAATTTAAATTACATTCTTTAAGCATGCAGACAGACAGTCCTATAGATTTAGAGGGTAGCTATAATACACAGCTTGTTCAAATTTAGCGATTTTGAGGGAGAATATAATTCAATTAAAGACTAAGTAGGAGTCGGGATCGGGGGATAAAATTGTCATACCATTTTTTCAATTTGCAAACATTTCTCAGTTCCTTCTTATCTATGAATAATTATGAAGACTTTCTTATGCTTGTTTTTACTCTTTTAGTGCAGTGTTTTTTTACGTGTATTTTATGAATCACATTTAATGCATTCCTAGGATTTAAAAAAATACGCTTTTGAAAACGAGGTATTATCAATACCAATTTTTATCTGCTTGTTATCTTATATAGCATTTGACACTGAAATTGGTTCAAAACGAATTAAAGTCAATTTTAACCCAATTTTAATTTTTTCCTACATGGAGTGTAATACTCGTGTAGTTTTTCGAAAATTTTAATTTATTCCAATTGTTTCGGGCTAATTATACAAATATAAATTATTAATAACTAATAATAGACTCATTCCTTCTGTAAAATGAAACGAGTAATCTTAATCTTTGGAATTTATTGAAGTCAATTTTTTTTAATTTTTTCATATTTCTTGCATGTTCCTCACGTTTTTCTCAATATTTCTTATATTAAATGTAAAACACCTACAGAAAAATGGCAATCATTGCAAAAATATACAAGGAAAATAAACCTAAACTTTTCTTATATTAATTTTAAACTTCTTACGATATATTTATTTAAAATTAATTAAATTAATTTTAGACTTGGCAACATAAACCCCGTTAAGAGTTTTTAAGTATTGTGTTAGCTGTGTTTTCTTTCTATGACATAGTTCTCTATTCGACGAGTTGTTTAGAATTTACACTTTTCCCAAATAATAGAAATAACAAAACAAATCTCAATTCCTAAGTATAGCAATTTTAAGGCGAAATCCTTGTGCATCGTCTAAATTCCACTAGTAAAAAGCAAGCAATTGAATCTAGAAAGATTACTATAAGAAGATATAACTATGCATGGAGTCTTGCAGGAGCGGTATACGGAGATACACATTCATGAAAGAGCCCTTAAACCATTGAGACACTGCTACTATGTCCCGTCGCGTTGTTTATCCGACATTGTTGATGCCCCGCCTGCTCGCAAATGATACCAGGTTTCATCTCCTATAGAAATCGAATTACGGCCACCAACCAGTCCGGTTTATTATCCTTTCATCACCAGGAAAACTTCTATTATCCGGCCATATATCCCCCTCTTGTCCCGAATCGCTTTCCCAT
Organism: Proctacanthus coquilletti; assembly: GCA_001932985.1. Taxonomy (NCBI): domain Eukaryota; kingdom Metazoa; phylum Arthropoda; class Insecta; order Diptera; family Asilidae; genus Proctacanthus; species Proctacanthus coquilletti. The sequence continues at coordinate 428,358 of MNCL01000071.1, forward strand.
GAGGAGAAATGAGGGTAACACTCTACACAAATCCCGAGGAGCATACTAGTGACGAAGATTATAATCTACTTTAGCAGCTTCTGCTACTTTGGGTGCTCCTAGTTTCAATGGAACAAGCAGACCATAACGCCACGCCGCCGGCTTACAGGGTGTATTTATTGCCCCAAAGTGACTAGAATGAGCGGGGCTTCTATAGCCGCAAAAAACAAGACTATCCAGGGAAGCTTCTGAAGGTGGGATACTGCGGCAGATGCTTTTGATTTTTATTTATATGTCGAGCACATCATAAATACTTCCACCTTTATTAAATTGTTCGCCAGCACATGTTGCGCGATTTATTTATAAATTACGGGCCCAAATTAAATGCAGCATGTGTTCCAACTTTAAAGGGAATGGGCACGTCCCGTTCAGATCGCTGTCTCCCTAGCTTCGAAGGCTCTCGCCCGTCCTCGACCCAATTCGACCTGATTAACTCCGTGGTGATAATCAAAGGAGTCTCACAAATAATTAACTTTGGGCTAGGGGCTCTGTTTTGGCTAAACGAGAAAAAAACATCTATCTAACTCCACCTAACGTCTCTGACCTCATCATGGTTGTGTATCTTCTTCCTCTTTATTTTCTTTCGGGTAATTAACTCGGCTAGCCGCGCACCTCAAATACTCCCCGATCGTTCCGCTTGCCCAGTGACCAGTCATCGCAAAAACTTCTAGTCAAGGTACTTGGCCAATTTCTTGAGGAAGAAAAATCTTTTCTTCGTTTCGGTGCTGGGAGAGAAGGAAGATGAAAAGCAAATCTTGTCTGCGTCCAAATTGAGTTCCCTAATAGAATGAATTTCCTAATTTTCGCAGGAAGGCCATGATTAGATGCTATCGCCACCAAAACATTTTGTTTGTGGAGCTTTTCAATCTGCAAAAATGCCCCGGGTAAGCATTCGTACAAGATGTTGTAAGTAAGTATATCCCTTTAACTGAAGGATACTAAGCGCCCTAGCTAGGATTTCGCGGCTTCCATGAAATTTTTTGTTGTGTTTGGTGAAAGTGGACAATCCTTTTGCAGATGAGTTTAATTTTGTTTACTACAATTATATAAGTGAACTCCTTGAGTATTTCAAAATTTATTTTCTAAAAATAAATTCGTTTTTGTTTAATTTAATACCCGCAGTTTAGCCGTTGGTCAATTTTACAAAAGACTTTTATTTAGTGCTTATTTGTTATGGAAAGGTAAAAGTCAATTTCAGAACTTTAAAACAAAATGACGTTTTAGACTCCGTCCAAAAAACTTATTGGAAATATAATAGTATGTAACATATGTACTATATTTCCTCTTTAAAACAAGTATTTTCTTATGGGTAAATGTTGGATGAACCAAACAAAAGTTTTGGTGAATAGTGGGCAAATATTAGGCAAATACCGCGTAAATCTTTAGCGAATTTAATTCAAAACTCTGATAAATGTGAGTAAACCTTAGATCAACCATTGCTTATCAAAAGTTTGCCGAATGTTTATATGTAGGTGATTCGATTAGGTTCATTTCTTAGTTTTTTTCGAAAGTATTTTAAATGTAAAAATTTCAATTTTATTTTGTGAAACTAGCATATCTTAGACTTCAGTCCAAGATGATCTTATTCACGTAGATCAGTTTACGACCCAGGATTTTGTTCTACTTTAAGTAATTAAAAAGCTTTCTAGTATATTCTCTAAAATGTTCACTCTAAGAGTTTTGAAATTGAAAATGACTGATATGTTCCGAAATTTGAAAAAGTCTAGTGGTTTTTCAAGATGTCAAGATAAATGTCTTGTAGTCACGCGCGACATTCAGCGTTGCATTAGATCTCCTTAAATTGTTCACTTTAATGCATACGTCGTTTAACATTCATCAAGCTGTTCTAGTCGCGGAGCTCTTCGTCAATTAAAAAAACATTTGTCATCTGGGGCTGTCTTCTGAGTGTTTTACGAAGAATTGCCATCAGCTTGGGCGACAACATCATCAGCGGACGAAACCGCAAAATGAAAAGGTGCCTTTAGCTTACCCAGCTTGAGACAGGTAACCCGCAATTTCTCCATGCTACATTTATGTGTCCCTCGCTGTCCGTGTCTGTTGACATGCAATTAAAGTCGAAAGTCGAGAGTTCTCGGCGAGGCGGTGAGCGGTGAGAAATTGTCGTTGCTGGAATTTCTTTATCATCTGAATAGAGCCCTTGAAAGAAAAACTCCAGAGCCAGCTCAGCGAGGAAAAACTTGTAAAATCCAGAGGAATTGCAAAACGTCCATGTGGATGGTGCCTGTATGCACCATCAGTGGACCAACGAAGTTGTTTTGCAGCTTCCAAACCATTGCACTTTGGACGAGAAATTCTCTAGCGCACTAGAGAAAATAGCGCATTAAAAAGTACCTGGGCATGCACCGGGAACGCAGCAATTAAGCCATTAAAGATGAGCTTGAAAGAAAATTCACAAGCAATTTTCGTGATACTCCTGCGATTGAGACATTAAACTCGGAAAGATTAAGAAAATGAGCTCTTTAAGGAAATTTATCACTTAACGAGATTACGACCGAATACCGGCTTAATTGATCCAAACAGCATTAAACTGCATTATCACGAGGTAGCGTGCATAATTTCGGGCAAATGAGATTGAAGTTCCTTGGAGACGATAAGAACCTCTTCTTAATGCTGAGTATGACTGCAGGTTCTCGGTAAAAGCGACTGCTCACTTATTCTAGTTAGCTTAGATGATATTTTATCTATGATTCTCTTAGGAGAGTCTAACCATCATCTTGACATTCTAGTACACAGCTCCGACCATGACGGCATCCTAAAGAGCGATAAGGATGACTCGGAGTCGAGTCGAGTCGAGTCGAGGGATGGCTCGGAGAGAAATTTTAACTTAAAGGTGGGCTCGTTTTTCAGACGGAGGTACAAATTGAAAATAATAATCGCATGTAACCGTCCCACTGTCGGAATCTTGGCGAGTACTTCTCCCATTCCGGAAAGCTGCCTAATGTAGCTTCATGGATTTCAAGGATGTTTCTCTGTTTTTCTCCAAGCAACGCACCGATGCACTTTTAATCCGGCTTAGAGAAGCGACGAAGGATACATAACAACCCCGTAGAGCACCCGTGCAGCCTGGGGTTAGAAATTTTTCGCGAAGCGTTGTAAAACTTCAGGTTTTCTTCGGGTAAGATTCTCAAACCGAAACGTGACTCCTCCTGTTGATTGCGTTAGATTTCAATTAAAGTGGATTTTCTCATTTCGTAGCACACGAGAACCTTAGATTTATATTTGAGCGCTATTCCGAAGTTTTAGCTTCAAATGATGATTCCACTCAGGCACGTCAGTCGCTCGTCAGGGATGATCCTCCTAGAAAAGGGATTTTCTGGCAATTTGTATTCATGGCATTGTAAAACAAGTGGCTGCCACCATAGAAACAGTCTTGGCTAAATGACTATAAAGAGAGCTGTAAATTTGCATTTTGTAGAAGCTAATCGCATGTTGAAATTAGCCGAAACACGGACACACACGTCGCATGCACTTTCCAAGATTTATCTTCTAGAAGAAATATTGCACACCGAATCGACTGTACGAAGACGATGAAAAGACTTTATTTTAACTAGTTTTTGGTTAGCTACTTTATTATATCAGCTTCATACAATGTGTTTTTTTATTTTATGAGGTTTCTGTTGGGATGTTTTATGATTTGTTGTTAACATTCAAAGGTGAAAGATTTTGTTAATTTTATAACATTTCATTTCATAGTATGTTCGCTTTTCAAAATATGGAATTTATGGAAACAATATATTTCTATATAATAATATTATACAGCTTTTAAGGAGGTCAGCGAAAACGATTATACGAATCACTTCGCGGAAGTTAGATTTGCACTTCCATCGATTTTTAGTATTCATAAACGAATAACATTATAAGATAATCTTTCTGTATTTAGAATTCATCATATCGATATCATACATAGCAGAGAAAATTAGAAACTCTTTGTGGTATTAAGTGAATACTATTATAAAGCATTACAGTTCCTTGTTATCTCATTTTTCCCTGTTCTCTACAGAGCAGTATTCAGAAGTTCCAACCGTTGAGGAAGTTTGTGGTCATTACAATAGCCGGCTGTTTCCAAACTTCATCCAGACCACAATGCAACAAACTAATAATTTATATTTTGAAAACAGCTTAAATTTACTTTCGCTCTAAGTCAATTATAACAATTTGTTCAATACAACTTTCAGCAGTATCAATTACTGCCATCAGGGGTTTTTTGGTTGAAATGGAATATTTGGTACTTTATGAAGTGTATATTTATGAGAATCTAAACGATTGAACACCTCAAAATATTTAAAGAAAAACATTGACCTTCGAAGAATTCTTGTTTAGGATTTGGAAATTTATTTAAAAATTTAAAGATCTAAAGCTTCCTCAAAAGAAGAAATCCTGTGTATATTGTACAAAAAATTTTCATTAGAGAACGCTTAAATTTAATTTTAATTACTTTCGCAAACTCGGGCGAATCAATTTCAATTTATTTTGAACAAACAAGAGATGTAGACGGTGATACTTGAGACGAGAAGACAGTGTGATATAATATTGATTTGTTAGTAGCAGATGTTTTCGAGTAATTAATCAAAATTACTGAACATAATATAATATAATGAGAGTTTTTAATAGCTTTTATAAATTAATTATAGGATTTTTATTGCGCGTTAATATTAAACACTTTTTGTAAGAAAACTAATATTCCTGACTTATACTGATACTTCTATAGGGTATGTTCATTCTTATTACTAGAGTAATTTCTTTGTATTCATGGCTTTATAAAATCAATAGGCATCATCAGACTTAGTCTACACGCGTCTCATCCGTGTGGTACCACCTACACAAAGCATTACTAGAAAATATGATACCAAATCGGAAGAAGTGCGTGTGCGGATGTTTCTGTTTTCTCCATTAGCAAGAAATTCACATCGCAGTAATTCGTAAATGAGGACAATTCCGATTGCTCCCTTTAAAGCATTAAAATGTCCTCAGATTTTGTCCTTGTGAATTTTTAATGAGACGTCGCTGAAAGAGCCCCAAAGAGCTCGGAGCTCTATAGCAGGACACATGAATTAAATTTGGCAAAAGCTTGATGGCATACCCGCTTACGAGCCTCAATGGACCCGCTTGATAGCAACAAAGACCGTGAATCAACGACTCACCTCCCGAAGAGGGAACTCGGCCAGTAAATCCTCATTTAAAGAGCTCATTTACCTGTGCTGTGACATTCCTAGCATATGCTCGGCCCCGCATGTAGGCAACGGGTTTATCGGGAGGAAAACTGCAAAAAATCCCGAATGTTCCGGTTAATTACAAAAAGTCATTAAAAAAGTTCCCCGACCAACGTGGTTACATCCTGGAGGAGGTTGTCCCAAGCGGCGCGGCCCTTCAGGCACGGTATGGCATTGCTGGGAATTTGCCAACATTTTGGGATATTGAGCATCTCAAGCATGCCACTAAACGAACTTGACACCCAGATTATGAGGCCCTGACGTCTAGTATTTTTAATTGATGTAGCAACATGCCAGGATGATTTCATGTCACGCATCCAGTTCTTAATGAATTAATTTGTTTTCACATAATGCACGTGCCGCGCGTGTAATACTCACACTGCGGCGAAGAGGTTAATTTATTGCATGGAAGTAGAATTTTGTTCGGCTGGTGGTGCGGTAATATAGTTTTAATTTTTTTAATTTTTAACTCGTAAATTGAAATTATCTCCGTACAGAGCCCTCTGATGATTAATTTTAATATGTTGCTGCTGGTGTGCTGCACGTTGTGTATTTAGCAGCGATTTTACGTGTGATCCACCGGCGAGTCACTGAGTGAGCAAATGCATGTAAATAGTTGCCAGTGTAAACGTATTATTAAACTTTGCCATGGCAAAGGATTGATGAGTTTTTAAGTTGGAAGAATTCATACGACATTTAGAAATATTTTCTCTTGAATAAGAACTCAGCGTATTTTTGGCCAAAAACCAGGCGACAGTCTTGAATCACTATTGTCATGTGACTGCCTCTAAGCTCTAATTCATGAAGGTAAGGCCGGTTTTTAGACAGGAGCACGTAAACTTCTTAAATCGAAAGACTTCCTTACCAAACAAATAAAAATCCTTTTCCCGGGGAATTCAGGAATCATAATTTAGTTTACTTATTTTTAAAGCCTATCAATGCGCTTCGGGACACTTCGAAGCGGAGCCGTCCAATGATCGGTCTGCGTCGGGAGCTTTGTAAATCGAAAATGGCTCACCATGCTTCTGGTGTTCCCACAAAGAGCAGATTTGGGGCGAATTGTAATCAAAGTGCACGTGACTGAAATGCCTGATGACTGGATCCGGATGAGAGAGTCTCTCGAAGGTATGAAAGAAAGGCAAAAGTCGGCTTAGATTCCCTTTCAACGGACATACGAGAAAAGGAAATTTAATTTGGTTTGGATCCTATGACAGAAATTCACTTTTCTTTTGATTGACATCTGCAAGAAAAAGACAAAATCAATATATACTTTGGGAAATACACTTCTTAGGAGATTTTAATGGCAGGCTTAAAAGTATTGTAATTAATAAGTAAACAAATGTTATTTTCCATATTAATACAAATTGAAAGATCCTTCAAAATATGAAAGCGAAATATCTTTAAAATTAATTTCAACTAGGAAAAATCTACCCCACTTGTGTTTTTCAGGCTGAACTAGGATAAGCATTATAGTGAAAGATTAATTCAAACACACCCGTTAATAATATAATAAGTAAGTAAATATATGAACGGACAAAAGACAATCCTTTATAACTTTATATCTTCGTTGCACAATGCATGGAGACATATCAAGAAATTCTATTCCTTGTGTTCTTCCTTGAATACTATGGAACTAAAAGTCGAGAAAATACCTTTTTTTGTTTATTTACTTTATGACTATTATACATACATAAATTATCATATTTCCATTATACCTAAGAAAATATTAAAGAGTTGCTCTGGTCGAAAGGTCAATAAAATAGGCTAACTTTAGATGTTTTAATAAACACAACTTTTGGTTGTGAAACTTAAATCTTCTTTAAAAGAATGTTAAACTATTTCGAATTTTATTTCTCCATGCTGCCTATATTTAAAGGTGGACTGCATTTGAAATTGGTTTATTTAATGTTTCGAATACTAGATTTTATGGTGTACATCAGTGTGGTTCTACAAAAAAAGGAGTTTATGCAAAATTATAATATTAAACTAATCGATTGGTATCTTTTTTATCAAAAAATCAATGTTTTCCCTCTTAACACAGAACTTGATTTATGAGTGAACGAATAGAATATCAAGTAAAAAGTTTAGGGAGTCAATAGCAATTCTGAAATTCTAAATAGGGATTTATCCAATGTGCAAACGTTTGAATTTCAGTTCTACATGGGGTAAGACACAAGGGGTTGAGTTAGTAGTATAGTTAGTATACGCCATTATTGCAAGCACTGCTTATCTGTTCACTTGTTTCTCATGGAAATGGCAGTTATTAGTTAAATTTACTTATTTTTAGCACTTTGATGTTGTTATGCACAAAACTTCTATTTGTTATGATATCTAGGTATAAATTAGGTATAAAATGTGGGTCACACAATTTCAATTTATCGAGCTGCAACTGTGTAATTGTGTGACAAAACACAATTAGCATTCGGAACTATTCCAAACAAAGCGATGTGGGCATCACACCCTGGGGTTTCCGTTTCAGCCGTGCAGCAACCCGCCAATCCACAGACCGAGTCACAGCAGGGAACGAGGCCCAATCAAAATATCACTAGGTAATAAATTTGTAAATTATAATAATCATGTACACACTGCTGCACTAATGAACTTGTGTTAATAATAAACAAAGTAGGCGGCAACCACAGCCCCGTCTGGGCCCGTGCTGGTTCGGGCAGTTCCCCGTGAACGCCGGCAACAATGTGACCGCCACGATTGTTTTCATGAATGGTGGGGTGCCTGGGAACTTTTGGATTCCAATAAGGGAAACTTCCGATAAATCACAGTACCTAGGAGCAGCTCGGACATTGCAACCGCCCCGCAAGATCCATTTTAATCTCCAATTTCGAAATTGGCCTTTAAAAGCTCGTAAAGTGTTTACTCAGCCCCCGCGACAGAGGCGATGGAAAACTAGCAGGTCGAAAGGCTTTGTTTTACGAGCTGGCTTCAAAAGTCGCACATTCTCACACAGAAACAAGGGTCCCTTAGGACTTGCCAACAGTCGCAGGAGACAGACCTAGGCGAGGTGGGCTCCTCTGGGCGAATGAGGGAATTCATTGTACCAGGCGTCAGTGGGATCTGGGCTCTTGATGGGACTTAGGAATTTTACGGACGCTAGTTTAGAGAGTCGTCGAGGCGTTAATAGCAGGGCGCGTCCATAAAATCAGGCGGCACAAAGCAATGGTTAGCGGAACTTCTATCTTTTATCTGCAGGACCGTCTTGGCAACTTTTAATTAAATCTTTTCCGCGAAATAGAAACGACGAGCTAACCATTCCCAGGTCATCACCACCCTCATTCATGTGTTCCTTTCATGGGGAATCTGCAGGACCACAGCGGCGGCTCCAAAGTCAACTTGAACCATTTTTCTGTTTGTTTAAGGAATGAAAAAGTGCACCCGGTGCTTTAACGATGTGACTACGATTGCGGCGGCGGACCCTGTGGCATCAACGTTTGTGCCAGATTTGCCGAGGAAATATATTTGATCATTTGTTTGCCAACTCCCTCTTCCCTTTCCCGTCGGAAAAGCCTGTGTAACACAAGGATAGGAATGTGGGAACGAATGCGGGAGGTTTGCTTCAGGTGTTGATAGCGTTCCTTGACTCCACTAAGCTGCTATGTTGCTATGGACGAGTTTAAGATTTTCAAGGGAATATCCATTTTCCAAGTTGTTTTTTTTTAATTAATCCTTAAAATTACATTCGAATGGGAATTGTTCCAGAATAAACCCAACAGGCGTAAATATGTATCTTAATTGCTAAAACTACAACGTTAATACGTCATCGTTGTTTTTGTTGTTCGTTCAGAGAGAAAAACTTTTAATAGCTTTAATTTTTCTGTGTGTTTATTTAGAATTTATATGGGAATTTCTAAACTAATTTTAATGTTATTTATATTAATCGGGAACAATTTTTCACGAAGATTTCCCACAAAGAAGATTTCTTTACTTATCTGAACTGGTTAAATATGTAAAGTAAGATCGTAAAATTTTAGAAGAAAAAAGAAAAAATTTCGAAAGTGAGAATTTTATAATAAAGGACACATAAATCTATTAACTATACACAGTGTTTATGGGCCGGTGTCATATGCTAAACGATTCTAAAAATCGTTCATTTATCTAAAAATACAGATACATGTCAGGTTTGAGGATAAATATTAAGACAAAGTGCGGAAATTGGTTAAAAAACTTTTTGAATGAAAATGAGTATTTTTAGTAAAATAATTTTTTAGATAAACCGTAAATTGCTAAACCATCAAGAGGATCTTCAAAAAAATTGATATTAATTAAAAGTGAGAAGAAAAATAACTAAATAAAACAATATAACGGAATTATAGGATACAAATGTTTTATTATTTAAAGGGTTTGAACTCTTCAAAAATAGGGCTACTTTTAGAATGTTTTTTAAAGAAAATGGTGAACATGAATGTAATTTAATGAAAAAGCATTTGTTTTACATATACTGAAGTATAAAAAAATAGCACTATTTCTTTAACAAAATAGCGGCGTTAAACATGACTTTTGTAGACCACGTTTCTCGCAGAAATCAAAACGGAGTGCAGTATTTCTTAAGTAGAATTGCTTTATATTTTACGTTATATCACCTAAAGAAATTGATACAAAAAATATACTAATGCAATAATACAGAATCCCTATGTATTTCTTTAGATAATTATGAAAAGAAGCTTTTCCGAAAATTTCAAGTAAATCGGTTGAAAATTGTGTGTTTTGTGCTGCACGTCAGTTTGAAGAAATCAATTTCGACAAATACGCAAAAGGAAAAAAGTGCACCGCGTCAACGTGTTATAATCAAAGATTTTCTTAACCTGAACCATGGGTCATTTCATAGAAGAAAGTAGTAATATCCTCCAATTCTTTTTGAGCTATTTTCTGGCCTCTTGTGTTTCTGCATAGTAACTACCTGCGGTGAGGATCTACTCTTCGTCGCGCCTATTTAAAGTCGCTGTAATTCATATAATTATTGGAATATTTACACCTTTGACTTCGCCAATGGTTCTTAAAAGTCTAAGCAAGATAAAACAAAACTTAATTCTTTGAAAATTTTAGATTGGTGTAACCCATTTAAAATCCCTAGATGCGTACGAAATATTTGCAAGTTTCTTCATTTAATAGTATTTCTAATATAATCTTCAACATAAAATTTCACTTGCTTAATGAAGTAACGTCGCTAGAGTGGATATCGCCCTGGCAATTCCCTCCTGTCTTCCTGCGACACTACAGTTTAAGTGCCTTGTTCCAAAGACTTCTATGCACTAAAGTGAAATGAACCTTAGTAAAGGGTACTTGGAGTAAAGAACACAAATTTCATAAAATCCCGGGGGAAATGAAAAAGGGCAACAGCTTATAAATAAAAGTTTCCCAACTGAACCATTGACTCTTCCACAGAGCACTTCACATTTTATTAAGTCCAATTTGAATTGCAACAGTTCTTTGCAACTCGGCTCTTGCCAAAATTTAAACTTTATTTCGTATTCAAACACTTCCCGGGGCTGTACTCTAGCTCACAAAAGGTATCTTCATTTCGCCCGCAACTAGTTAAGATGACTTTTTATTTGACCCAGTGAACTCAGACGACTGCGAAAAACCCTTTCGCCAAAAGCAACTATTCCGCGGAGATCTGTTTTGTTTGGCATGTAATTCTTTAATGTTCACGGGGGTTTGCGTTGACTTCTCTCTGTCATCGGGACTTTTCCCAAGTGCTGAAAACCCTTAGCGCTTATTAGAAAAGTTTCAAAGAAGTCTTCGGTCATAAAGTTAAGACAATGTATTTCCACTATAATCACTAAATTGAATAACTTCGTCGACGAAATCTGGAAACAGAAATACGAGTTCTAATGGAAGCCAGATAACTATTCTCAATCTTCTCCCAGCCATTCTAGAGCTAACTTCTCCTGGGAACACCTGAGCAGCAGCTCCAAAGTGACGACAGCAAAATGCATTTAATTCGCACTGGAGTTAGGTGAATTCCACTTGAAGTACACGTGCCTTGGCTACTTTCTATTTCTCTGCCTTAAGGGAACTCCAAGTGAAATAAATGTGTCGCCAGAATTGGATTATGCAAGAATTAGGAGCCTTTGTTCTCGAGCAACAAACTCGTAACAAAATTCCTGATCCCGGGCCCAACATGCACTTCGAATGCAACTCGAGTTCGCAACTAAAGATCAAAGCGTAACACTTCTAAATTTAGTCAGGAAGTGGAAAAGATCATTCGTTCAGAAGGCTCAGCTCCACGTACCTCTCTTTCTTGCTAGACTAGTCTTGCCTAGTGACGACTGCTGCTTTGTCATACCTGGGATTCTTGAAATTTTACTGAAATCGAAATTGAGCGGGGCCATTAGGACGCAGTGGAATTACCATACTATTTTAAGGTAAATGATTTGATCCAGTGGATAGCAGTTATTAACATAAAACATGTTATAATTAGGTAAACAAAGTTGCAATGTATTATGGAACTTGTTCTTAACATTTTCAATTCGAAAATTAGGGTAATACAATGACAATTTTAAAATGAATTCCTAAAATTATATTTTGAATCTTTAATTTGCAGCACCTTATTAACGAGTATTTATGGAGCAAAGTTCCTAAATTTAATTTTGGAAGATTAAGTCTAAATTTTAAATTAAAACTTTTGTATAGGTATTACGTTTAAAACTTGTAGGTAATGAATAATACTTCAAATCTTCGAATGAGGGATTTATTTCTTGAGGCAGGTATACTTCTCTTTGTTCACTTATTCAATTGAAAAATTTTACAATTAACTGCAGGATGTGCAGGGAGACACTAAGAAGAAATTAATAAATTAATAGTAAAATTTATTAAATATGTTTAACTTAATATCACTTTATACCTGTAAAAAAATGCTAGGAAAATTGAACGAGTATAATACCTACATAATTTACAAGAAGTGGGAGTGGTTGCCCTCACTTGCCATTAATAAACAAGTTTGTAGTTCTGCTGGCAATAAACAGGAAAAAATGAGCCCTGCAAAGCTCCTCCATTAAACTTTAATTACATTGCGGAAATACCATTGAAAGTGGACGAAGCCTCTAGTACTTTATTGGAATTTAATTAAACGAAAATAGAAGGAATCAAACGGGAAATACGTGAGTTTCGAGACTGTTAAATAAATATCACTTAATCGAGCACACGGTGCCCCAGAAGGTAAGTAAACTGGGTTAGTTCGATTTTAGCTAGGTTCGCAGATAACTCTTTTTTTTTTTACTTTTAGCTACACTTTAGAACTGGTGTTTTAAATTGTATAATACTTTTAAAAAGCGAAAGTGTACGGTGAACTGTACTTGACAAAATGATAGATTTACATTTACGCCCTAAAAAATAGCCAAATTAAAAATATGAACTCCAATATTAACCCTTAAACTTTAAAGATATGGAAAGATAAGAAAAGTTTATATTGTGAAGTTTGATCGCCTCTAGTTACTCGCCAACATCGGTTCAGATATTTCTGAGATTAGTCCTGACAAATAGACAAGCAGCTACAGATGTACATACCATTTTATCCATATGCATAGATACCCACAATGTGTGTTCAAACTACTTTCAAAAATTATGGTCGGGTCCGTCAGCTGGTTTGAAATAACATATTAAGAAATTGTAGAATAAAAAAGCCTGCAATAGTGTGGGTTTTTAATTTAATAAACAAGTGAAACCCCTTGGTCTTCTCTGTGCGTTTCAAAAGTTAATAACAATTTACCTGATTAATGCTGAAAATTCATTTTGACGTCATAATTTATCCGAAGGCAAATGCTTCCAGACACGATAAGCGAAGTGGAAGCGACGTTCCATTTATCTACGAAGCGACCTATCTAGTCTATTTGTGATTGATTTGAAGCCCTGACGTGGCTAAATGGAGGCGAATATTTCTTTCCTCCACTGGAAATTGCGTGGCAGTCCAAAAGCGTGATGGCACCACAACAGGGACGGAAGTACCACCGCTCGTATCGGGGACGTCAAAAACAGATCTCGTAAAGTTTATTGGCATGTACACGAACGGCGGTGACCGGATTGACGAATTACATGCAAGTTCCATTTGAGGGCGAATGGGACGATGCAGGCTTGACATTAACTAGATCAACTGCGCCCTTGACCAGGAGAACGCATTTCATCCTCAATAAATCATCGGACATTCATTATTGACTTCGGATTTATTAGCCAATTTAACAAAACCGAGCGGAACGAGCAGTTCTCTGCCCTGGAGCGGTCCTTTGCTAGCCAGCGCTCGCTTGGCTTTTATCGCATTACCTAATTGACCTGTTCGACTACAACTAAATTCACTCTGGCCAGCATGCCGGGCACAGACACTATGCACCTCACGTAATCGAAGCACTTTGTAACTGTGCCCGTTCTGTGGGACACCCCCGGGCTGCACCTGAGCCAGGTAACAATGTTACGGGTGTCCCTATTGTTGTTGTCGGAACTGCTGTTGAAGAGCCTCGCCTTCCAGTGGGTTTAGCTTTCGTTTAATTTATGATCCTGTAGGAGTACTCTTTCGATCGTAGTGGAGACTCAAAATGGCAATTTTTGTAAAAATTTAACCTAATACGTTTTGTTGGGGATGTGACCTGTGTCTGTGTTGTGGAGCATCGCCACGAAGATGCTTGTGGGATTAAGTTTTGTTTGGCCTTGTTTGTACCTTTACTTTGTAGCACAGACAGAGACTTTGCCTTTTTAGAAATTAGCAAGCTTTTTAAAGATTTCTTCAGAAATTGTATGCTTTCTCCGAAATAGGAATAAAAACATAATAAAGTAACCTTGAGTGAATGCGCATAAAACTGAGAGTTTGGTGAATGAAAATTTGATAAATAAAAATAAATGGAGTGAAGAAAAAATAGCAATAGCTGAAATCCATTCTATTTTGGCCATTATCCGTTCACTACGCTTCACTGTTAAATTACTATTACTTTGCAACGTCTTAGGCTCATCCATTTAAAAACTATAGATAAAGTTTACTGAAGAAAACTGCACACTAATAATTAGCATTTATTGACTTTCGTATCAACAATGGAAATATAGGACACTGCAAGCCAAAGATTAAAACATGTGCAAATTCATACGCATTTATTTAACTTTACAAAAGGTTATAATTATGGCAAAAAGTACAAAAGTTAAGTAATTAAAAATCAAAATATTACAGAGATTACGATCTTTAACATTATATTTTGCAAAAACTAAGAAATTTCCCATGATCTGAATAACAAATGCAACAAATTCCTAAAAAAATCTAAATAATAAAAGAAGAAGATTAGAATAGCAAAATTCGAAAACAAAAATAAGCATATATTTTTGTGCTCTTGCAATAATAACGAAAAAAGCATTGTCTGTTAAAAAATTAGTTTGTGTATGTACGGAAAAGGAAAATCATAACACCTATGCTACTTGAGCAAATAAAAAGTAAAAAATATACCGAAACATAAATAAAAGAAGATAGAATAACGAATAAATATAAAAAAGAGACAATGTAGAGCTTGTATATAGTCAAATTGCACACGTTTCTGTTTTACTTAATTGTTGAAAAGCGTTTTTGGGTCAAACTTTTCGCCAACTAGGACCGGTTTTATAACTGAACAGCTTATACTTAGCTTAAATTGAAGTCTTTCTATAGCTCAAGACTAATCTTAGAAGCATTTCATCTCTCATGTTAGAATTCAGAAAAACATTAAAACCCTTATTGGGTATACGAAATGATTGAATATTTTCATTACTCATATTTTCAAATCGCGAAAGTAGCAAAATAAATCTTGAAAAATAATCTCACTCTATTTTAGATGATTGTACCTTGGAGCAACCACAATAACCTAACCTAGAGCTTGAGCTGATTCATTGAAAATGCTAACTTGATAAATAACTAAGCTTTTTGTAGAATGTAACAACCCAGTACTACTACTTCAATAGTTTAAGCTAAGTTTATGGCTTAAGTTGTAAAACAGGTCTTTACAATTTGATTACCTTAAATTTCCAATGTGATAGCAATAGCCATCAAAACAATTGTTTACACAATAAATAGCCAAAATATAAAGTTGCATATAAAAATGCAAACTAAAAACAAATTTTCGAATAATTCTAAGTTCATTCACAGGACACGAAATACCTTGCCCTTCACGGTCCTTAAAGGACATCTTCTAAAAGTGATAAGCGGCAAGAAGAGCATTTCTCAGTTTTTCGTTAATAACACTTTTTTTTGAGCAACAAAAATTCTTTTTAAGTGCTCATCGCCCCAATTATATCTTAAGACTACGATAAAAATAAAATTCTTAACAAAATGCGATCTTAGCGTAGGTCTTATCATCTAGTATTAAATTAAAACAATTTTGACTGATCCCGTAGGAAGCTGCTTCATGTAATTCCAGGCATCCACCCGTGTCATCTTCGCCGTCGATGCACCGTTTATCGATAGGATCTCATCACCCATCTTTATATTGCCGGCTTTCTGCGCAGCACCGCCTGTAATAAAAAAGCTTTTATATAGATTTTGCTAAAAAAGTCATGATCCGAAAAAAATACCCATGAAAACTTTCTTGACGATCAATGGCCTATTTCCTGTCGGCGAGTCGTAGCCGCCTTCTATGGAAAATCCTAGTCCACAGCTGTCCTTCACTATTTCCACTGTTCTAGCACCAGGTGGGATGTTATCTGCGGGTAACGTCTGTTTCAGAAACTAATTCTATTTAAGGTACTTTGAAATGAACTTGTTACCTTGGTTAAGTTTATCATTGCTTTTAGTTGGGAGTTCACCGCAATTACCATTGACTTTTTGCTCGTTTCTTTCAGCAGCAAGAACTCTTCCAGTCTCACGCACCCTTTCTAGAATTTCACTAGTGCTGATTTTCACAGCTTCCCTGGATGAATGCCTTTTAATTCTTGAGATGGAGTCTGAGGCTGGTGAAGCAGACGATGTCGTACTACCAACTTGTGCAGAACCATTGACTATCGTTGGCTCCTCCTTTATGTTATCCTCGTTAGACACAATGTCCAGGTCGAGATCCAATGAACGCGAAGCTTTATGGTAGCTTCGTTTTTTCTCCTGGTCAACTTCTGCTGGTTTCTCATTAAGTGATGTCAATGATCCGAGTGATGAGCGCTTCTTCGTTAGCGTTTTGATAATAACTGACTCCGAACGAGTTACTACTAGAACAACCTCTGGACGGGGTGTCTTTTGAAGACATAAATTTTAATATGACGACAAGGTTAAAGTAACTAAAAATACCTTCAGAACAGATATCGATTCACGATGAGTCAAACCACGCATGCTTAACCCATTCACAGCTAAGATGCGATCTCCTTTCTTTAGACGACCATCTCTGGCTGCTGGCGAATTGCACAAAATTTTGTGTATCTGAAAGAATGCATTGTAATAGTATTTTATATTCTTATTCTTGTAAGAGGATTCTGTTTACTGTAATTTCCTTTGCCTCGTAGTCAGAACCTCCAGCAAGTGTTACTCCGATACTGCTTTCAGGAGTATCCCTTTGAAGCACAATGATGAAGGCATCGGGAGTCTTTAGCGGAGGATCGGCCTCCTCGATGATTAGCTGGACATCCTGAGCAGTGATCAGACTTTGGTTACTGCCCAATGAGGAGAAGCTACCAAACTCTGTGGGGGTCTCCTGATTGGATGGTGGATTTTGCGTGCTTGAGGAAACACCAGATGAGGATGACGCGATTGAATCTAGAGACGAGAACCGTTCATGGTAAGTTGATTTCTCCTTCACTTGTTTAATACTGGTTGTGACCACGGCATGCGATTGAGATCGCTGTTCGAACTTTTCGCGGATCTCTGATGTGCACGTCTTGATCTTCAACGGAGTGCGATTTATCTCGACTTGCTGTGGAGGAGTCGTTAGCATTTCAATCTTCTCAGAAACGCTCTTCTCTTCTACTTTAACCTTCTGCGGAATTTCTGGCTTCTTAAGGACCTCAATGCGCGCCTTAGCTGCTTCCGACTGTACCCACTTAGCCATATCACTGCTCTCTGTTGTCCTTTTCATAGGAATCGGCGCTGGTTGAGGTGACTTCTTTTTGGTGATTGCCTTTTGGTTGGGATCTGCCTTAAAGCTCGCTTTGCGCTCCTCATCAATAAACATGGCACTGATTTTGGATGGAGATGAATCTGATTTGCGGCTACTGTCGTCTGTATCGGAGGTTACCTCCACATACGCAGCCACGTTGATGACCTTGTCTACAATACTGTCGTCCTTCGCCACCAGCTTATAGTTGATCGGGGCCGACGGGACTGGCTTGTGTTGAGAAACTATAGAAGACCGTTGCTTTAATTTCGGGGCGCGCCTGATCTCCTCCTCGTCGTATCCATCGGTGCTATCTTCGTCCTCATATCGCCTATTTCTGGCTAGAACTGAAGAATCATCTCGACCACTTCGGCATTTAGCCGAAGCTAGGATATTCTTGCGGTTGACTGCCGAGTCCCCTGAGCCCGATTTGATGATACGGCGGCTCATGTCTACTGTTGGAGTGCTTCCCACCGAGCTGCAGCTGGCCTGTGATCCTGAGCCTGACGTTAAAGTGGAAGTCGTAGAGCTCGCGATGGAAGTATTAGTCTCTGAGCTTAAGGTCCTCGTGAGGGCGAACTTTTCCGGGGCAACAGGGACAGAAGGCGACATGGGCGGCGAGGAGACCTTTGAACTGAACACGGAATCACTGTCGCTCTCTTCGACGTGAGAGGAGGACTTGTTCAGTATCAGGGAAGTGCGTGGTGGCTTAACCGGAGGCAGCACTGGACCTGCGGAGTAATAAATAAAGTTAGATTCGCCCTTCTTGATACACTGTAGAATTATACCTTCAGTTTTCTTTAATCCAACGGGTACTCTGTTGTTCGAGCTAAAAATGCTCTTGTATGTTCCATTGGTGAACGCATTTCCACAAGTTGTTGTCACAGGACGCAATGCTGGAGGTAAATCCCTTTTCTGTAGAGATAAACTTCCGGTAAGGGACCCGTTTATCTTAACCTTCTCGCTGTCTCGGCTTTTTATTTCTGGAAGATCTAGAATTGGTTCGAGATTAGATGCAGGAATGGAAGGCCTTTCGGGAATGACGAGCCCTCTGAGCTTTGACATAGATTTTCGCCGCTGCTCGAGGATATTTGTAATGGCGGCCTTTCGCTGAGACTCGTCAAAGTTTGTGTATGGTTGGCCAGAAAAGCTAATCGTCCTAGTAAGGGTAGGAACATTTCTTCTGGGTAGGGAGGCATAGCTTTGTGTGTATTCAGTTAGTGACATGGGGGATGGGGTTTCATCATTCTTTCCAGACCGTTCTATAAATGCTGATTTAGTTCTGGAGTAAGTTCTAGTCACATCGTTCAGGTTTTCCACACTCATTGCCTTTTTCGTGAGGGTGGCCGAAACTGGCTGACACTTATAGCTTGTATCCAAGAGATTTTCTGTGCTTTTATTGAACGCTTTTTTGCACCTGGAGAAATCCACTTGATCTTCGTTTGAGAACATTGCGATTTTATCTCGAACACTTTTCTCCGACTTTTCATCTTTCCTCCAGTCTGACAATTTTCGACTGACTGGAGTAGGCTTTTTCAGACTGTCAGTGCAGTCAATGCTCTTCTGCCGTTGCTCGTATGTCGGAACCACTTTTGCAGGACTAGTTTGGTCAAGTCTTATTAATTTGTCGTTCTTCTCGGATCTAGTATCGTCCACTTTGATGACCAGATCTTGTCGGTATATCTTCCTAGGAACCGTTGCGGGAGGAATTGACTTTGGAAGGGGTGGACGCTCGTCCTGGTCCTTTTCCTTGGAGGACTGGGTCCTGCAATTTGTTGACTTCGTTTCGGTGAAACTGTTTAGGTTCGAGGCTGCTGACTTCACCAATGTTGGAATTATTATGGGCTCAGAGAAATTTGGTGGAAATTCGTGACCGTCTGGTGGCAGTCTAGAGTAAGTAGGAGGAGAACTGAGCGATACGTAGTCGTTTACAATGAGATGCGAAGGAACTATTTGAATGCTTTTGTCCATTTTGCTATCGGTGTCTGAAAGAGAATCAAAGGGAAGTTGGATTAGGGTTTTTAGTCACATAGATGAAAACATGCAATTATACAATAAGACACAAGTAGAGGAATTGTGCTATAACACAATTATTATTCGGGAGACGACTTTTGTCTGCATGGTACAAGGCTGACGAGTGAGTGTAATATGAAATTTGAGATAAAATTCCTTTTTGATTATAAAATTCAAAATCTACAGATTACACATTAGACGTATGACTAATTAAGTATATGTAGACTCCGAAGTACTAACCAATAATCGCAAATACAAAATTTCATTTTTATTTCATTTGAATTTTTATTTAATTTTTCATAAACATATTAAATTCTTTAAAAATAAATACATTGAACGAATCAAAAAATTTGCTTCATATAGAAACAAAAAGCTTTATAAAAAAGAAATAAGATTCTTTTGAAAATTGAGACCCTAAATTAAATAAAATAAAATAATTTTACGCTTACGATGTTTTATTATTTTGCTAACAACTTTTCTTATATTAAATTCTATTATAATGTTTCGTTGTTTAAAGTGGGCCTGGGGCAAATGCTTCTAATATGGAAAAATCTCCTCAAAAAGAAGAAAAGTAAAAAGTTAAAGTATTTGGAAAAAAATAGATTAATGAATAATTCGCTGTTCATTCGGACGTAATTTTATTGTTTATCCTCGGAATTCATTCGAAACTTTCTCAGATAAAAAAGACAACAGGTGAATTTCTAGTAGGGGAGAGTGAGAAAAACTTTTTATTTCATTAACATTTTGTTTTCAGTATTGGTTTTTTGATTTCATGTGGATTTTAAGTGAATTAAGGTATTATTTTCATTCTGTTGTCGGTTGCCTATTTCGGGTAATTAGGAACGGTTTGAAAAAAAGTAATTGCTAATGCACAAATGACAAATTTAGGAAAGATTGCATCTGTGATTTATGCACATTCGAGTAATCAAATCGCTTAGGTACTTACTTAGAAGAGTTATTTTGATTAAACTTCCAAGTTCCTAATTACACCACCCAAGTTCCCAATTATCCCAAGAGGAACCACTGTAATTTCGTGTTCTTTTTAAATTTTAATGAAAAAATGTTTATTTAAGCTGTTTGATTTGTTTATCTTGCAAGAAGATTACTAAAGTTTATGTTTCAATAAAAGTTTATTAAATTTGTGACTTTGATTGTTTTGGATTGTTTATGTTACATGTTTTCAATATGAGTTTTACCCATATCAATTCAGAAGTAGAGGAAATTAAAAACATACAAAATGGTAGATAATAAACAGTTGGAGAGATGAACAGCTAAAAGCCTATAGCCTATATTTTAAATCTGTCCCAGAGTGGAATCTTCATTAAATTTGATTTCGTAGTTATTGCGAAATGTAAAAGATAAATAGACTGAAAAGTGTAATTAAGATCTGCTTAAAATCTCCTCAGTTACGTATTATGAACAGGAATTCATTAAAAAATCCTTAAAAAACGGTTGTGCCGATTTTTCAAAAGTTTATGTAGGACCGATGTAAAGCATTATTTTGCAAACAATTCAATATTTAGTATAAAATCTGTAGAATCTCTCAAAAAGACGCGCATAAACATCGTGTATCTTTTTAAGAGCGTTTAAAATAACTTTTCATATTATAAAACTTAACCGGATTCGATCTCAAGGCTAGATTTATCTAGTGAAATGCCTTATTAAAACACTAGAAGCACGTACGAATCTTGTGCGATGGTAATCATCTTTTTTTTCTAAAATTCTTTCAAGTATTTTCTTGTTTTTTAGCAAAACCGACCTTCCGCAGAAAAGTAATGTCATGAAGTGTTTAAACTTGTGACGTGTTGAAGAAAGAAGCCAATAGTGCTGTGATTTAGGTATATCGATTTACTAGAGGAGCTTAGAAAAGCGTAGAAACCCCGGCAAGTAGCAATTTGACCCTTTTCCCTTGGAGAGTCATTTGCTCCATTTGCTTTAAATACAAATTAAAAAAAAACCCCGAGGCCGATCGAATAAATCCAGTTAAATCCAGCGTATCGTCTCAGTAACTATTAAAGCACATGAAGACATCTACCCCAAGCAACGCACCAATCCGGGCTGAAAAAAGCCGCTGATTCGAATCTAGCGTTTCATCTTATATCGACTCAGCAGCCGGGTCCATCTAACCGTGAACTTCACTAGGAGCCGCAAATCATTTTTATCACTGCGATAAAGTCGCTCGTTTTTCGGGCCTAGGGGTTGCCGAAACCCATGGACCGCGAAAATTGGTTAGACACAGAAACACGAACCATCGGGCCGTTGTCGTGCCGGGCGGAAACAGGAACCCTGCACCCGCAACCTGAAGTGGGCTCTGTCTTGAGTTTCGTGTAAGCGGAAATGGAAACAATCCGAGTTGGGCTCGGGCACCCGGGCGGCAGTCGTCGAACGTTGTGCCACCTTTGTTTTCCCAGCTGCGGCGGACCTTTTGTCGAACGCGCGCAATGGCCAGGTAGGTGATCCGGGAAATTTGATTTCGCTATTAAATCTGACACCCCAAGCGCTTCTGGTTGAGTGATTTTTGATGATTTAACATCATCGCCGCTTTACAGTTTTTCTTATTTCTTATCACGACAGAACTTGCCGGAAATACGCGACCCAGCATTGGTTCAGTTTCTCCCGTAGCGTGCAGCTTATGGCTATGTGCTTTCTTCGTCTTCTATAATTAAATATTTTTACAAAAAGAACCTTTTCTTGATTGAACCTTTCGTATCTCATTTCCATAATGATTATTCGTACTATTCTTGACATCAGTTACTATCAGTGATTTCTTTCACTTCTCTGGCGTGAATGTGGCCTTGAGGGTGACACGCCTCGGAATGAAATACGGGTGCATTTTTAGCATCGAAATGCACTGCATGTGATTCCCGTAAATAAACCTCTAATAAAGTCGCAACTTCGCTCAATTCAAAGGAGTTAACTCGAATTCTTATGCCCTCTAATGTCGTCAAAGATCGCTCGTTAAAGACTGTCGATCGTTTGTGTCATGGGGACAAATGGGCATCCTCGACTAATTGACTATGACGTGGATTTATTGAGTTCCAAGGTTTTTATAAATGATTTATGTCTTAAAAGAATGTAAATTTAAAGGTCCGTTTCTGTATATGATTAAAAGTTAAGGGGGGTTAAGAGGTTTGTTTTCCAAAAAATCTTCTTGGTGAAAGGGAACGATTTTCTAGCCATGCGGGATGATTTGTGTTCAGTTAAAATTGTTGGAACAATTTATTTTTGTGTAAGAATTAAATTAGATAGCTATAAAATTCTTATTTGAATGCAATGAACTTTGAAAACTAATACACAAATAACAATGACATAGTTTGGAAATGAACAAATAAATAATAAGAAATAAATTAATAAATTGCTTCAAAGTCACGAGGACCAAAGGGATCAATTTTATTGTATGAAAATTTATATTGTAATAGTTTTATTGTATTCACATCGTAAAAATTTCAAAATACGGATAAATATTTTCAATTTAATTTTCGTATACCCAATTACAGAATAATTCTCTTATGGATTTTTGAATAGAATTGAGACATGTGTTTCTAATTTGATACAAACTGCCCAAAAAGACTTTTATAGCCTTGTCTTCGTTAATGTTTAAATGCCATAGTTCAAATTGTAGACTCCAGGCTTTTCAACTTAAATCTTCAGACGGAGCATTGATAAATGTGTGCGTTTTGTACCTGCATGTTTACACTATAGAATCATGGAGTTTTTCTCCAATGCACACACAAAAATTCTCTATATAAAAATATGGTTCTTCAAAAGTTTTATATGAGCTACGACATTTAAATCATTTATTATATTCGTATAACCTCAGAAACTTTATTAATTTTAGAAAACAAAATTTTCTTCATTGAAAATGAATTAAAAGTTCTACTCTACAGAGGATAGAGCAGAGATAAACTGTTCTAGCCATAGTAGATTTCATTTGAAACTCTTACGAAAACTCCTAATGACCTGACAAATCAATTGAAATACATTCCCCAGTTCCTTGAAAACCCAGAGAAAATCCAAGGTTTCATTCAGGCTCTGAATTTCTTCTCTTTAATAGCGGAGATGACTTTTATCGAGGCAGGGTACGGACCGCGGGACTGAAACTACGCCATACTCAATTACGGCAAGTAAACAAAATCTTAAACAGAACTCGGAATCTCAGCCGCCTCCGGGCAGAATGATTACTTCTGCGGGGCGCAGTGGAAAGGATAATTTGTCACCGCATTTAATTGCAAAGTAAATTTCTAGAATTAATGATCTGACAATTCGGAGCTCATGAGCCCCATGAATCACGTAGCCGCGCTACAAGCGAATTCTATCCGGGCGACTTGAGTGCTAGCCCAGTGCCCGGTTGCAGGCGGCGAAGATTGAGGTCGAACATTGAGTCAACTGGTTCTAATCCGAATTTGATAGAACTAAATTAGTCACTTTGAGCACTATGCCAAGAAACCCTTAGTGCGACAACTGCGGCTCCGGACCTGGTTCCTCGCGGTTATCTTCGCGTGCCCGTGAAATGGCTCCCCCGCGCGCTAGATTCTGTCCACGAGCTGGTGGCTCGCCTTTGTGCTGTTTACAGTTTATGCGACGAGAGGAAATTAATGATGATGACAAGGGAATATAGCAGTAGAAGTGCGGGAGTCCAGGCAGCTGCCGACCGGAGAAAACTAGGTCGCCATTGACTTAGTGGGGCGATATGATCAGCTTTTAATTCATGTGGCAGCAGCTCGGAATGGGACTACATCTTAAAGGAACTTTAATTGCTTTGGCCTGAATTTGCTTTCTACAGAGGTGAATTCCCCGGACGGGTACTTTCGAGCTCCTCTCCTTCTGACGACGGTGTTAATGGCTGACCGTGTTTCTACCCACTGGGTTTCTCCTTAAACATTTCTTGACCTTTCTTCACGGTCACAAAAGTAAAAGACTCGTCCTGAAGTGAGTGCGTACGTAATTAGCATCTTTAATTTCGAAATTGGGTCAATGGTCCTAGACCCCAATTTACGAGGAGCTAAATAGGAAAAAGGGAACCTTATGTCATTATTTCGGAAAAAAGAAGCTGTTAGATAACCACTTCAATCGAGACGAGACGAGCTGCTTGTGATTGACTGGACGCGGCGGCGGCCGACAAAGACCTATTTACTGGTGTCATTCAGGTAAAAATCATTTTCAACTTTTACTCGCGACTGCCGCCAACAATACGCTCATCCGGAGGTCAATCGTATCGATCAAAAGTTTTCAAATATGTTTATTGGCGATCGCCGCGGAGCCCAAGTCTGGAAGGTATGCGCAATTAGTGCCAGCGATTAGCGATGTACCGCGAATAGCATCTTCCTGTGGGACTCGGCCGGGAAACGCGATGCTTTTTGATTGAATTGATGGATTTGTAACGTGATCGTTAAATAATGATCATTTCGCTGGCCATCTGCTGCATTGTTTGCGGCCGCCTCTTTGTTCGTTCCTCACCTCTGATAGGTGAAAGGCACCGGCCAATTTCGAGTGGGTCCAAGCAGCACACTGCTGGCATTTCTAGCAGCGAAGGAACAGTTTTTGGGGCCTTCTAAGTATTTTCAACCTTCACGGCTATTAGAGGAGTTGTTTGCTTCTTTGCAGGAGGTGACCGGTCATTATGACTGCATTTATCACGGTCAGTGATTTTAATACGCGGCAATTAGAGAAATTGCGTAAGTGGGTGTATTTAACCTTTGCCGTTAGATCATTTGTCTCAGCTAAGGCGGCGCTCTACATCTGCATACTTTACCTTCTCTTAAAGCGGCAATTGACTGAGAAAACAAGTATTTTAATATTAGAAAAAAAGGGAATTGTATAGAGGGGAAAACCGAGTTGGTTTTAGCAAAAAATAAAATAAAAAGTTTACGACAAGTAACAGATTACGGGCTTATGGAGCTCTACTGGAAAAAAACAAGGTAGTGTAAGCATACCTGCAATTGAACACCTAAAGACCTTTTCAATTTGCAAGATGTAATAAAAATCTTTATAAGGCATTGCTAAAACGTGGTTCATTGGGTTCCTGTTAAAAATAAAACACTGTTTGAGTTGAAGTAGTGAGTATTAGTAAAAAAAACAGTTTTGCTCGAGTCATAAGATGTAATATCTTTTGTAATTCATTTTTTTCATTATCCATCAAATTTGCTGCAATTGATGTAGCAAGGTCTAAAGTTTAGCTTACCTCAGTTTGTTACGTTTATTCTTAACGAATTTAATTGTTTGTAAAGATCAACAAACAGTCAACAATTCTGTTGGCTATTAAGGACTATCTTTTTAAGTAGATTTATTTA
Source organism: Proctacanthus coquilletti (assembly GCA_001932985.1). Lineage (NCBI taxonomy): Eukaryota > Metazoa > Arthropoda > Insecta > Diptera > Asilidae > Proctacanthus > Proctacanthus coquilletti. Next base: position 453,960 of record MNCL01000071.1, read on the forward strand.
AATATTTAATTTTAATTTTGCTATATAACGCTTCGTGTATTTGCATATAAATATCGCCTAATTTATGCGTTGAGGGAAATATTATGTTTTAAATGTTTAGACATGATAGTTGAAGATTTACCCTCTTGTTAATCTCGTATAATTAACATATTTTATAACACTATACGTCAAAATATCTCTTCGAAAGACTGGGAGATTATCAGTAAAAAACGTGCTTTTCAATTTATTTAGTTCAGTTTTGTTTTCTTTTGTTTCCAAAAATATATTAAAGGCGGAAAAAACCAAATTACACAAATTAAAAGAAAGCATGGTAACAAAAAAAAAAATAAATTGAGTACTCATTGAAACGTAGAAAGCGTTTTATCAGGGTGCGGTATGTTCCTTATTTAACATTTCATTAAATTTTCCAAGAACTTTCAATTGTAAGCCTTAAAAAATAGAGCCTATCATCTCTTGTATATGCTCTTTTCAATAACGACGCCGCATAGCGTCTCGTATTGCCTAGATACGACCTTTTGATCATTCGGGCTAATCTCCCTACGAGCTTTAGATCATTCAGGTATAAGAACACAGGATATTTTCTAATTTCAAATTAGAATATATCAATATATCAATAGTTTTGCATAATTTCAATGTCTCGTTTTTTCATACATAACCAAAAATGAGTAGCTAATCACTGCTTACTGAATTATAATATGAAAAGTACAACTAAAAAGTACCTGATTTTTTAAAGCCTCCATCGATATATTTGGAGTAATTTGTTTTTGGCTTCAAGAAAATTACGCGTGGTTCCATCTTGGCTTTATAAAAAAGCACCAACACAAAATCACTTAATAACACAATTCGTTCTGGTCCACGGGAATTATTCAAAGTGTCCAAAATCCGTTCGCCGGATCACTTAATTCTTCGCGATTCTGTCTTTGGCTTGGTTGGAGTTGCTGGTACTGCTGCAAAAATGCGTCAACACATTTGTTGATAATGCCCACTGGTCGAAACAGAGAAAAAACATTTTTGCAAGTTTAGCCAGATCGGATAAAATACATCGCGGCAATTTGCAAGACGGGAGAAGGGGAGCAGAGGGAACACGAAGCTGCGCCGCAGCAAAATGGGGAGAGAACAAACCACCTGTTAACACAGGGCTCCGCCAGCAGGTGGTAGACCGAAGAGTTCGATTCCCGTCCAGACCGCTTCAATTGTGGGAACGTGAATGGTCTCTTTTTCTCCGTCGGCGGAGAAGTGGAGTAGAACACTTCTGCGGCGTGGAGGAATCTTACATTAGCCTGTGAAATGGCTGCTTTAATTAGAGGAACAACAAAGGAGCATCCGCGGCTCTGTCCTCCAAAATAAAAACGAGCTCTGCACTAGAATGCGCCTGTGGGAAAGACACCGAATTCCAAGAAATGCAGCACAAACTGAACGGCCTGAGGAATGCACTGATGGGACACGGCAAAGTAGTTCCACCTTCTGCGCCAAATTCAAATTCGCATTCACACCTCGTTCGGCACGGAAAGGTGTCATCAGGTGTTCGATTTTAATCTCGCGTCGCCTGGCCAGAATCGTTTCGGACCAACCCGCGCCATATGGAGCGCCCACGATGGACGACTGAGTCACGGATTAATGTTAGTCGGTTGATCGTGAGCGCTTTACTGATTTCTCGCTTAGTGGATTTACCCAAAAGTTGCGACAATCCAACATTCGCTAGCCCCAGCCGTCCTAGGGAGTGGAAAACGACAATGAGGGAATGGCGGCTGCTGCCGATTAGAGCGAACTGCAAATGCTGAAAGGCGCAAAGTACGCGATAACGTTCCCAATCGGACGACGATAAGTTCGCATCATGTCTTAAGTCGCTGCGAACTGAAAACGGGCGGAAAGAGGTCTAACCCCGGAAAAACTCGAGTGAGTCAAGCCCGAGTGTTGAATCAGCTCGAACTTCAGCAAACAAATGTTATCTAGCCAACTAAATTATAAATAAACTCCTTCCTGGGCTAGTCGCAAATTTTTGCCAGGAAAACATTGTTTGTCCTTCACCCGCTCTATCGCTGTGATTTGGTTCAACAGCTTGTTCACAATATTTACGATGCTTTGATTGAAATGATTCATAAATTCATCGATGTTTGTTCACCAGTTAGACGACTATAACAAAATTCAATTGCAGAGTTTTATCAGTAACAGGTCACTAGGGACTCTAATTAAGGGTTTATTATTACAATACATGGAATTATTGTTTTATGACTTCATTAAAAATAAATCGTCATTAAACCAGTTATTGTAGAAAACTGCATGTCACGAATTCAAAAAAAAAATTTTTACCACACGTTTTCTGATTATGGCCTCACAAGTTTCAAAAACACTACACTCGAAAGTTTAAATATTTCTTGATACAGAAGTAGGTAATCGAATGAAAGGGAGTGAGGAAGCACGTCATTTACAATTAAAATTAAAATCACAAGAGTTGTTACGATTCAAAAGTTATCTAAATCTCTAAACCGACACACCGAATAAAGCGATAAATGCTTTTATTTTCCTAAAAAATGCAACCACTAAATCATCTACATTAGGAAAAATGTTTTCGTGAAAATTCTGGTTGGTTCTATAAGTTTAAAAACTGTGCTACCGCAAATTGGTACTCTTTTCCAATAGTTTTTCCATTGCCCTTTCTTCTTAAACCCGCCAAATTTTACTTGAGTGACCTCATTCTCTGAGCCCGTCGTTCTTTAGAAACGTGCAAATGTGAAATATCAATTTAAAAAAAAACTGTTGGCATTTATTGAAAAAAGAAAATTAAACGGAAGTAGAAATTAATCATAACTTTTACTAAACTTTAACGTGCCCAAAGCGGCATAACTCCAAAAATGATACGACAGCTTTTATAAATGTCGGTCTTAGAAATTAATAGGTCACAACTCGCGGGTTGACCACGTACGGGTTTTGTCCTATTGTCTTTATTTATCTTTTCACTGTTTTCTTATAAATGGCATTGTTACCAAGTAAATTAGTTGCAACAACTTTTGTACACATTTTAAACCAGTGTAATTGTTTTACTGTATTGTTATTATTGTAAAACTGAATTTGTTGTGCTGTTTGATTCCGTTTCTGCGATTAATTCGCATCGACTTATTAGTTTCAAATAGTTGCAGTAATTTAAAATGTTTAAACCATTATCAAAATTATTGTCGAATAGAGTTCACAAACTTCTGCAACTTTTGTCTAAATTATTTTTTACATAGCGACAACGTTTTATTCTCCTTGGGCAGTGTAATAAGCCCATCTTCGGAGCTTCTTTCCCCGAGTAGAATTTTTGCAATATCTTTCCTCTAAACAACTTACTTAATCTAAGACATTTTGTGGAAGATTCAACACTTTTCGTGCTACAACAATTCCTAAAAGGTAACACGGCTAAGTTGACTGTAAAATTATCAATTTTTGTTTTAAAAAAGACTGAACTAATAGCAATTCATTGTAAAATAGCTCATCTTCAGATAACCCTAATTTCCCGGAACCTAAAGTGGTCCCATGCAGCAAAAGACGCCTTTCTCCCACATTTCTGCGTCGGTAGTAAAGCAAATGAGGAATAGCAACGAGCCACTGTCCCGATAGACGCGGCAGAGCTTTCAGTGCGCATCTCCTGCTTCATCGATCTCTTTGTCTGCTCCTATCTAATCTGATCTTTTTCCGTCATGGTAGCCAACTTTGGCTATCCGTTAAATGCAAGAAAATGTTTCTTACTACCCGTCGGCATTTTTCCTTATTTTCTTAATTTTTTCCGCGTTTTATATTAATCTCTTACCAAAACATTAGTCAAGGTAGGCCAAGTATGCCTGATAGGCCAATCGTGGGGGCATTGTAAATACCTGCGGTAGTTGCAGGAAAATGATCGCGAATCGATCATCGCCGCGGAGATAATGGAAGACAGACAGGGTAGACGACCTCGGCGCATTCTCACTGATTACAGCGCTGACCGTAAAAAACTTATGGAATTCGAATGAACGGTTCTAAAGCGAGCCAAGATTAGTCCCATGCGATCCGAGATCGGATCCGTCCTATTGATTTCCATTTTCACAATCCAATTAGCCATCTCGCGGCTGAGTTCGCGAAACCTGTGAATTGTGATCCCATTTAGCGAACACGCGCCTTGTGGGCTTTCCTTTCACTCTGGACATGTTGATATCACGATCCGAGCGAACAAACAAATATCAATCACCAAAAGGACAATTATAGCCGGAGCAAATCGATGCTGAAGGCCAAAGTACCTCCACCTGGACAATTACCTTCGTGTACCTATCACGTAATGCTTAATCACATTGGAAACTGCACCACTAGAAGCTGGCCAGAATTTTTCGAAAATTTCAAGACAGACATTGGTCGATCTGAATTACAATGGACAATGAATTCCGTGGCCACCATCACCCATGGACAACATTTTACTGGCACTCATGGATTCCTTCCTAGTGGGCGACTTACTAGGCACGACTTAATGTGACCTAAAGGGACAATCTGCGGTTTGCATTTTCTCTCGATCGTTCAGAAAATTAAGACACAACGGCGACATTAATTAGACAATCGCTGGGAAAAGTAAAAGGAAAATTATTCGACTCGTGCAATTCCACGGCATTAGCAGTCCACCAGTTTGACCCCTATGTTCTTCGGCCTCGGTAAAAAAGCTGCCATTTGAATAAATTGTTTGTGGTAGATGACTGTTTTGATTGGATCCCTTTACGGGACGAATGCTTATGTACGATTTCGTGATGCGGAGAATGAACCTTCCGTGGTCGTTAAGGCGCTAAATTGATCACAAATTTCTTTGGGAATGTACAAATTTTCTTCTGCACAAGCACTGAAATTACTTTATACAATAATATTTAAGAAAAATGAATTTTTTCGGTGTTATTAAGTATATACATACTTCCTTTTTGTCTTCACAGATTTTGCCCACGAGTGGTATACGGAAAATCATTTTCCAGCTATCGTAATGTTCTTTTATCCAGCTATCGCAGTTTTCTAGGAATTCATATGACTAAGCAAATGAAATGTTCTTGGATTTGAAATTTGCAAAAAGCATTTTGAACAGAAAAATATCATTGAATTATTATTTAATTTCGCCTGCTGTATTAATCTTGCATCAATAGTTATAAAAAACAAAGAAGTTTATTACCGTACAATATCTATGTGTATCAAATTTTACTTGATTAGCTCAACAGAAAATGACTGGAAATAGCACTAAAAATTCCGAACTGCGTATACATACAAGAATCCAATAAAATCTTGCAATAATAATAATATTAAAATTTTTCGGAGTATTCTTAATACACCATTTCCTGGGATCCATACGTAAAAATGATCAAGCCGAATAATTCATCTGCATCCGGTCAGCCGACAGTGATCACTCCAAGCACCTAAAAAGTACCTACCAAACGTAACCAGACAATGTTCAACTTCCGTTCTCATACGTCGAAGCACTTAACAGAGAGGTAGCAAGCAAAAGGTTCGATATTTTTAAAAGCCGATCAAAATCCAAAAGGCCAGTACAACGATCACGATCAATCGAAATGTTGCGGGTCTGTTCCCTTTTCGATCAGATAGTACCTCTTTCTGCCAATTACTTTTTTTTACACGGAAATACTAATTTCACTTCAGAAAAGATCGAATTGATCGCATCGTGATAAGCATTGGAAAATATTTTACGTTTTGAATATTTGGCCCGTCATGCCAATCAACGTTGAGGAGTTTGCAATAAGGGGGAAGAGGGAATAGAAATCATAACAGCCCAAGATGTATACTAAACATCGTATTATTTGCGTAATAGGTGCCAATTTTAATCATTTTTTTTTGTAAATTATGGCCATTTATAAAAGTTGGACTCTTGCAGTTCTCTTTATCCCCACAGAGTCCTTTTCTTAAAAAGGAATTCAGACATTACTTCAGTTTATAACGCATACAAGGCGTTTGCATCCAATAAAATCATATCAATTAGACTACCTGGTTGATCTGATACCTATTTATTCTTTACTTCTTTGAACATTTCAGTCTGTTATTTTGTTTAGGTTTTCCATTAAAATTTTCTTCACAAATAATTCTTTCTACCTATTACATTTACTTCAATGAACCGTTATGCCATATTTGTTTTTTACTCTACTTCTTGTATTCATGAGAGGAAGATACAATTCTACACTGATATCTGTGACAAGTAACCTACTGATAGTGATCTTGAAATTTTTCGAGGATCATCTGTAGTAGAACTTTATCGTCTTTGAGTGTGATGTGCACAAAAGTACGTACTTCAGCCAACCAGCTGGGATATCAAAAATTTATCTCGAAATCTAACGCTGGTGATCTCTGCAGGAAGATCGTGAGTTTGAACTTTTCTTTTTCTTTGCGCTGACGGCAATTCGGGTAGATTGAAGAAGTAATCTTGACGGTCTCATATTACTTCTTCAAGCCAGCCATGTCATTCAATGACCAGGGAATCTGAACACTCACTGTTCTCTGTGTAACTGCAACGAGTTTTTGTGATCAATCTGAAACTGTTTTTGCCAAGTCACCGAGCTATATATCTTTTAAGGGCTTCAAGATCACTGATTGTGCCACAAGTATCCCTAGAAAAGGAGCTAATAGATAGATATCTTTCTGATACTAGCTCTAATGAGTCTGTCACCCAGGTGCATGTTTCCATGAATGAATCACGGAGCATTTCTGTAGTCAATTTATTTTTAGAAACAGATAATTATAGATGTAGGTATGCATAAAAAGAAAACCTATTCCCTGCTTAGACGATTTGCTGTGTTGGCGTACAGAAATAGCCATTGAGGGTGTTGGCATGACGGGTCGCCCTTCCTGGAGCTCCAGAAATAGAACGTTTCCACGCACGCATAGCATTAATCGCATGAGCCCACAAGCACATTCGCTTCTATGAATGCACCTAAAATAACTAAAAGTCAGTCAAAGAAGGACGTGGAGGTTTTACTCGTTCTCAAGGTGATCAAGATGAAATTTTTATTTCTTCTGCACATTTTTTGCTCGTTCTGCTTCTATGTGCATATAAAAGTTTTTATGCTACAGACATTCCCCGGCGCGTATATCTAGCGTGTGCATGCATGCCTTCTGACTGCAATAAACAACATCAAGTACAAGGAGAACCAAAGTAAATTGTTTATCCAGGTCTTGTTCTTGCTATGGTCAGGCTGAGCCGGACAACATTTGCAGTATGAGCCGCTGCGACCATATCTCAGTTATCCGGACAGATCTGTACGTGTCCAATTGTTGCACCGGCCGCAATGTACGTACAGATAGTGATAAATCCTCTTAAGAAATGCAAGCTAGAAAATATTCTCAAAATATATAAGTTTATAGCGTATTAGTCTTTACGCAGATCTAAGTATGCAGATCGCAATGGTAATGCTGCCGCGATTGCCAGACCTGGAATGCAATTTTTCTCAGATGGTTGACCAAACACAAGATATGCTACCCAAGTGAATAGAGATTAATTATATAAGAATGAATTATAAATATCCACAATGGCAATATTTAGCAAAAACGAATTCCAATAATTAAGAAGAATTAAAGTACTGTTCACAAAAAGCTAAGTATACATTTGAGTTCTAAATGGCACGGGGGAAGTGATCGATAATAGAATAGTTACAAAAGAACTGACAGACCCAACAGGAAACAAGAAACCTAACAAGTCCGCGATCTTGTTACGCTTCACTCTCCTTGATATTAATAAATCCTTCATTCCAGGCCATAATCAATCCATTCATTTTGCGAGAGAGATCGTCACTGCAACGGTCCATTTTCTAGGGTCCATTTCCTGACCACCTTCCGGTGTGTAGTTACAATTTTTTAACTAAGACAATTGGACCGAACAAAAGAGTTAAACGAATTAGGCTTTCTGTTTATTACATATATTTAATTTTATATACGTCCTAGGGCTTAAGACGAATCACAAAGCCATCAGTCGTCCCTTCCATTTTTTACTCTATTTTAGTGTTGATATCAGACCAAAAATTTCAGCGAGCGATAAAATCAGATGAGACTCGTCTTAATTAATGACGCTGCTGGAAGTTGATCAAACTTTGGACTAAAGTGATTTGCATTTGTATCCGAATGGTTGCGTTTGCTTCGAAATAAAAGTCTGAAACTCGAAACTGGTGGCAATGGCAAATGGAATTAAAACGAATGGCTGAAATTAGCCATTAATTATAGCGTCACTTTATTAGTGGCAAAATTGTTTTCCCCTTTTTACCTTATTTAACTTGTCTGTTCCAGTAGTAAAGGAGAGCTAGTGATTTATGGCCAATTTTAATGCGGCATTGGTAGGCCGCTGGGCCTTTAATTGGTTAACCTTATGCCGGGAAAATTTCTTCACTGGCGATTTATTTTAATATTAATTGGTCTTAAAACCTATCAGCAGTTTTGCCAGCTGTTCTGCATAATTAATATTCACAAGAGACATGGAGACATGGTGTATCGGAAAAGAGCTCGCCGTTGTTATGGCGCCATTGAAGATTTGATGACCACTGAATTTGTGCAACAAAGTTTATCAATGGGCCTAAAACAAATAACAAGGTTCATTGATCCTAGAAGAGGAATAAATACGAATTCTCAATCGAAAAACTTGTTTATTGATGTTTTTTAAAATCCAACCAGTTTTTGCTTTCTTATGGTTCATGCTAACTAGCTATCAGTTTTATTCTTTATTGAGCGATTTTATTAATTACACATTTTATTCGTATTATATTTGGCGATATCGATTCGGGGACTTCTTTATGATCAGTAAATCGCGGAATTTCGAGAGAATTTAAGAATTAGCGAACCATTCTAACGGCAAAGAAAAGACAAAGGAATGCAAAGGACCACAAACAGACGAATGCATCAAACCAGTAAGACAAACACAGCTGAATAAATCTGGTTGTCTGATCCATGACGTCAGCTCACCTTTACTTAATAACTCTGCGGCTTTCTCAACACGTGCCTTTTTTAAATGAAAGATGGAATTGCTCGCAGTCTTTTATTTCTACCCTAGTATCATAGTTTTGCGTGAATTTTTAATTTTTAAGATAATCGTGTATTTGCAGTTTCTAAACGATTAAGGCCTTGACAATATTTTGATGTAATGTTAAACTTAACTCAGAACGCTTTTCTCGGATAATAGAACTAGACGTGTACCGAATTTTATAAGTTTTTTCCAAAAAATTCACAGAAGTCATACATTTTCCGGCTTCGTCAAATAATTGTATAAATTAATGTTATTCTCGTTTTATAATAATAATTGTATAAATTAATGATATTTAGTTTTTTTTTCTTCTGACGCTTTCTCATGTGTTTTAATGTTTGGTCTAAATTCTACAATTTCTGATTTTAAGATAGGATTCCCTATTCATATATAATATTACTACATGTTCAGGGGAAAACGGAATATTATTAATATATATAACTTAATTAATCCTTTTTAATCTCGTTTAGCACTGATTCTGTTACATTCAGTTATGTTAATAAAGATCTGTGGAATACCTTCGAAGGGCCTCGCGGCGCTGATACGCGAATCGACCGCAAAGAAGAAATTCTTTTTTTCTGAAGAAATTGCTAACGAAAGTCAAGCACAGTCAGAACCTTTTGGCCTTTTTTCATGTTTGCAATTCTTCCCCAGTTGAGTCACCTAAGGAAGAGCTGATGATTCATATACTACTGCGCCGCCATTTCTTTCGCGCTAAGTGAACGGTCCTAAAAAAGAGAAACAGTCGCCAAGATGTTGCAACGACTTAATTGCGTTTCAACACTTAATCTTGAGTCGCGACTTTAAAGCCATTTTAATTTCCTTGTTTACGCGCCTAATTGAAATCACTTTTCACCTTTTTGCAATTGCTCAGTGCAGCCTTCAGCTACCGAGCTTAAGTGCTACTGAGGCTAGATATTAAATAGATGCCAACTCTTCTTCACCAGTTTCATGTATGAAAGTATTTTTCCGGCGAGGAGATGTTTAAACTAAGAACGTGTTAAACCTTTTGTCCAGGAGCAGCATTTTTAAGAGGCACGGGGAGCTAGACAAAACATGTGGGACGAGTATTATTGCTCCTGGCCAGGTTCGAGGCAACTCACCCAGAATTGTGTTACACAAAGTACGAATAAGTTACACTTTGAAACAATGGCCGCCACAGAACAAAAACACTTGTAGGAAAAACGACAATTCAGTTTTTATTTATTCTTTTGGGTGTTTTAAGGCAACAGCCAAGAAGAACCTCCGGTCTCATATTGCCACTTGTTTCGTTTTTGTTAAGTTTTTTATGTGCTCCATGCGCTGTGCAAATTCCTGCGGTGTCAAACTACAACACCTGGTGGAGACCTTTTCAAGGGCGTGAAAGTACCCATGTGATGTTTACACTCGAATAATTCGGGAATGTTTTACTTTTTATCTTTTTCAATTATGTAGAACTCAAACTGTGTCATAGATGTACGTTAGCGGGAAAAACGTGTAGCTATGAGTTGACAACTTGTTTTAAAGGTAGGTTCAACCCTTACAAAGGACAACAAGGATTTTGATGAAAGAAATACACGTACCTAACACAACATTTTCTGTAGGTGATAAATTTGGAACCAAAAAAAAATCTTCTTCGTAAAACAAAATTATTTTTGAACTTTCAAAATATCTTCTGAAAGATATGTTGGATAGGTTTTAGCTCATTATAAGGTGTTCTATAGAAACGTTTTTTTTTATAAATTCAGGCTGATTGATATTGGCATTATACCTATCCAGCAAAATACTGCTTCCTCTTGCGGATGCGATAAAATGGTAATCTTTCATAATCTTTGTGTCCTAAATTAAGATCTACAAGTTTTATTATATTATATATTATATCTCATTAAAATAGATAACCTAATTTTGGTGAATGTTTAGATTTCACTCAATTTTTTTTATACATTTTCAATAATGAAGACAAGGACAATGTTCATCGATTTTCACTGAAAACTGAAATTCTTATAGGGTTAACCAGCTCGCAAGATGGTTTTGGTAAATTTAGGAAGGCTATAGCATAATTATTTCTTCATTTATTCCATGGTTGGTTTATTTTAGTTGTTTAGCCCACGGGCTCTGCACACAAACAGAACTTACGGCATTTGGCGATAGTCGATTTAGTATAATTTGTCTTTTCAACGACTTTTCCTAAACTTCCGGAATTTCTAATGAAAGTACTCACACTCTTTGTTAAACGTGTTACTTAAATACCCTTCTAAGTGCGCTCAATTTCGACATATTTCTACTCCTAGATCTCACGTCAAGATGATACCTAGCCCAGTAAATTATAGTATAGTAATAGTGAAAAATATATTAATAAAATTTTTCACGTCACCCGGAATGAACAGAGAAAATATTCACATTTTAAAAAGTCATTATTTTACTAGTCTAGTAACTATGACTATATAATTGAAATCTTATATAATCATCTTATCTAATAATTATTACAAGTATAATTCTATTTAAATTGCCAGAAGATCTCGAACATTTATATACATTTTTGTTGAGATGCTATCATGAATTTAAAATTTATTCAATTTTAGAAGGAACAGCCCCTGTAGGAGCATCCCATATAATTAACTAGAATTGTGTGCCATTTCGCCCTTGGTAAATGGAATTATTGGGTTTTTGAAAGTATAGTAGCTACAGTGAAGGCATCGAATTACCACTCATTACCGCCGCTTGCATTGACAATTTCTAGACCAGACAATTCCACTGAATTCCTGGCTGCAGCCACATTAGCAAGGACGACTTGGTGGCCTGCAGCTAGTGCAACCACAGACACATTCGGCGCAGTAAGTGGCACCTCCGTACGTTCCCGCGTCCGTAGGCGAGCATTTAAATGTCAAGTCTGCAAGCGACGCGAAATTACTCAAATCGAGAAATGGCAGTCAAAAGCAGAACTAGCACCTTTCCTTATTGGCGGTGTAATTTACCCACTCGTTGCCATTTCGAACATGACACTCCGGACTTTCAGCGCATGCACCGTTATTTATCAAAATTCTAACGATGTTCACTAACGCTAACGACTCCGACTGCCTTTCGAGGAAGTGACGAGTCGCGATCGCCCAGCCTTGGGATGTCTCTGATTTGGGATAAGGCGGGCGATTAGCGGTCGATTGTTGGATAGCGACAGGAGCATGGAACGGTACGCCCGCGGAAGCAGCACCCAAATTGCACCACATGAACGGTGGATTAAATAACTGCGCCGAGATTACTGGGCGGAAGCAGGTCTACCGTGCAATCAAACATCTTGAGCAGGGTAATGAGCTGCTCCTTCCGTCCGCTTTTTTCATGCGTTAGGTAACAAGGTTTTGCGAAAGCTGCGACGCGGTGAGGGCAATTCTCTCCAGCAACTGGGATTGGAACCGCTCCAGGAGCTATCGCCCGGTCTCAATCTCAGCTTACATCTCACTGCTCTATTTACCATTTTCTCTACGAAGCCCCTGGAGCCCTAAAAACTGCCCATTATTAGCTTCGACTTGCCTTGGTGCATTCCCTGACATTTTAATTGGAGAAAATCTGGTTAAGTACATATAAGTGGCCGCAGGGCAATCTAGCAGCGGACACTATGAAGTTATCGTCCCACTTTTGCGTGCCTGCAATCTTCTTTTCACGAATTTTATCTCCAATGCGCTCAAGAAGTCGTGCAAGTCTGAAGGACGACACAGCGGCTCTAGAGGGGCAACGAATGACGCCAGATATCGACGTGAATAATCACCGCATGACTTAATTTAGTACTGTTCGCGTACTCCAGAGGAAAGTTTCAATCTATAAATAAAACGCAGGAAAAAGAAACACCACAAGAATTGCAACTTCCTCTGGAAAAAGGGCAACAATGATTTGATTGTCCAGAGTCCAGACTCCAATCAAGATCGTAATCGGACGGTTTAATAAGCTTAAAGATCACTCGAGCATCCGGAGCTGCCGCGGCTCTAGTTGAAAACGACGGTGGCTGCAGTTCTTCCGGAGTGCGCAAGAAGCGCTGCATACCGCCAGCAGACAAATTAAGATCGTCAAGCGATCAGACTATCTCCGTGAATCTCACGAGCAAATATCATCGTCGCGCAGCCTCCGATCGGCATAAATTCAGCAGACATAGCACAATGAACTCAACAATTCGGTTTTAATTTCCCGCAGGGCAACACTCACAATCTATCAACTATCTAAAGAGACACTTATTCAATCTGTACTAACAATCAATCTATCGATAGGGTACAATTGCATGCTTGTTGATTGATACGCACTGAACGCACAGCGCTGATCGATTCTGTTAGCACTGGTCTGTTATGCACTCTCAGGTATGCAGCGATCAATCGCGATCCCAATGCTGCGGTCCGAATCCTGAGATCGATCGAGAACTCATATTAAACGCGATTCTTGCGGAGTGATCGCGCGTTAACACTGACACCAACATCGAGCGAAGGCGACGACGACGATGAGGACCGCGCACTAGCCAGTGAAATGGCCTGAGTCGAACTAAACGTTCAATTGAGTATTTTTTGAGGCAGCGACTTGAGACTGTCTCGGATCGAGGTGATACGATCATATGGGGTATATGTGCTTTCCATATGAGAATGGCGCACGGCTGAGCGTGTATATGCGCGATGTGATCGATATAATTGCAACATAAGTCAGGGGAACTGGAGGAAAATTGCTGTCGAGCGGCGTTACCAGATGTTATTCAGTCGTTAGAGCAAGTATATGGTGTATGCAGAGGAATTTTTGGGTCAAAATTCTTCACTTTTCTTCCTTGTATATCCCGCAAAAAAATTGGGAACATTCAAATAATATGTAATCTGTAATTATGATTGTACAATAGACACGAGTTGAGTACAATCGAACTTCAAATAAAGTAAAGTGGTACTGAAATTTCACTATGTCCAATTAACTTCACCTAAAATTAAGTTGGAATACGGCACTAGTGAGAATTTCATATGACTATATATCTCTCGTAGAAGTCAACAATACGGAACGAATACAATAATTCGTATTTTTACTTTCCTATAGTTATATAAAAATTTGTGTCTTCTCTACTGAAGTACTATACGTTTTTTTGAAAAATCTGCAAAAACAAAACGTCTGAGAGTTTGGAATCGAGTTAAATAAAACGCAGTGTACCAAAAATACATATCTTCTACATTCGACTGACGATTAAGTTCGACAATCAAATAGTAACCCTTCTCCTTACACAAATCTTCCATTTTAATTTTTTTATTTTAATATATATTAAAGTAGTATTATTGTGAACTGCTTTTTTGAATGTTGGATTTTCTTAATGAAATATTTTAATTATTTATTTCAACTTAATGCAACTTAGTGCTATAATCACACAATAACCTTAATGACTAGTGTCTTAAAATCTAAAGACTTAATAGCCAAGGGGCAAGGCGGGGCAACAAAAGACAGGGACTGTTGATACTCAAAGTTTAGGACGATTTGTTCAAATGAAAATTTAAAGTGGTCAGGTTGTTACATTTTCGGAGCATTATGGTGAGGGGCTCAGAGTATCCGTAGTTGATGCGGTGATAGCCTAAACAGAAAAGAAAAGCGGGCAATCAATGGCTCCTGCAAGTAACTAATGAATAAAAGGAACGTCTAAAATATCACGACGGTTGTAAGCCGATCAGTTTTGGGCAATTCTTGTAAGGCGGAAGATGGAAGTTAGCCCAAAGAAGATCATGCAGAGCGAAGCAGATGAACGTACGCTGCGCTAACTCAATCCTGTTAATGTGGGTTACTTGGGCAGGAGACCGTACCTGGCTAGCATACTCAAGCAAAGGTCTGATAAAGTAGGTGTAAAAGGATTTTGTGACATAAAGATTAGAGAACTCTCTAGACTAGTCCTTGGACTAGCCGAACAGCAGATAGATCACAGGTGTGGAGGGAAGGCTTTTGCGGGAGAAAATGATGGGCTAACATTTGGAGACATTGAGCTCGGGGAAGTTTTTGGAGCACCAGGTGGAAATGAATGTTTGATGATGCATTCTACATAGTTAATTGTTAGGATAAAGAACAATGGGCCAAGGTGGCTGCCCTGTGTGAAACCTGAATGGGCAACGAAGGGTTAGGAGATTGATAGGCCAAAAAGGACACTTTAATTGTGATTGTGAATGTTGTCTCTTGTCAAAGGCTTTGCTGAAGTCGGTGGCAATGACTTCACCTTCGTCACCGTTTTCCATGGCATAAAAGGTTTTGGAGACAGTGAGGTTGGTGGTGGTGCATCTGCTTTTAAGAAAGCCGTGTTGGCTTTTACTGCACTATAAAATGTATATAAATTACAAATTTGATTTTCTTACGCAACCAACCCAAAAAACTGATGAAAAAAAGTAGAAAAAAGAAACCGTTTCTTTCTTAGCGACTTAACCTAAAAGAGACCGCAAAGTCAACTTAATCTCAAGACATTCTCTTCAGAACAAATATCGCGAAATGATCATGAAGTGCAAGATAGAATTTCACAAGCAACTGGAAAGAAACGCATTAACGTTCTTCTGCGGCTTAAGCATCTTCTGCACCTTGCTGATGACCTCCTTTTTGATATTATGCATCTGTGTATAGTTTGAAATGGGACAGCTAGCAATTGGCAAATTTTCCCATTTTTATCTTAAGTGTTGAAAGTGAATTTGAGTCTACTTAAGCAGCACCTTTGTAAAGATGCGATCACATTTATGAAAACGCGCAAAATCCAACAAAAACAATGCAAATAAAATAAATTAGAAATAGATATTTCGAAAAAGCCGTGTTATCGCAGCAAGGCCGCAGCGAATACTCCAGGAGAAATATGCGACTGGAACTTGCGGGCGCGTCTTTCTTGTTACACAACACGCAACGCAAAAGAAAAAAGCAAAAAAAAACCCGCGCGTATTAACAAATTTCCTAGCTTGTGCCAGCGGACGGATTTCAGTGAGTATATTAAAGTGGCACAAGCGATCATTTGAACTTTTGTCTAGCCTCCACATATGTCGAATGTCTGTCTCTGGGTTGCCACGGCGGACAAGGTGGATAGCGCAGTGCGCGGGCCTACCAGCCAAGAGCGGTAATCGCACGGACCGCTATCAATCCGCTCAGACAATCGCGAATTAAGCGTACCTGGCCGGCCCACAGGAGCAACTAGTGCTACTTTTCAATTCATATTGTGATGCAAATTAAGGCCGAAGACGCAAGGCACCGAAGCGGGTCTCGCGGGTCTCGCGGGGTCCGCAGGTTCCGCGCTTGGTGCACCAATTGAATTACGATCACTTCTTATAAAATGTCACCTCGTTTAAGGCAAAAACGTTTTCGGGTCGGGTGTTCGCCTTTACGTTTCCATTTTTACACTTGACTGCACTTTCGAGAACTGCGATCGCAGCTGATCTGTTTAGAATTGGTGATCATAACTATTCTACGATGTGTGCACCGGGTGCACCTCTAGGTCCCTATCATAGCACCATCGAGGTGCTTTAAACCGGATAGAAATTTTATATAATATACGTTCGCATGCCGCGAACACTTAGATCGAATGGTTTTTCCTTCTTAGGCCGCGGATGCAGTATGCCAAGCAAAGAGTCTTCTTTAGCCTCGGATTGGGAAAACGACGATTCTTCAGACTTGGGAATGATTCACAGTACTGTCAGGCATAATTTTGGATACTTTACGATACTCGGAAAAACTACTTTCGGAAATAGCAAAATATAAGAACTGTATAAACCGCAATAGGGTCAGTGCTTTTATTTTCAATATTTGGAATTTTTATTTCAATATGATCATAGAAAAAAATATTTTTTTTCGTGGAGATTCATATCTATATTATTGCATTCATTTAGAAATTTTCAAGAAATGTTTAAGCGTTGGCGGGCTAATGCTCTTAAAAAACTCAAATTTTGAAAGCTGCTATTTTCTTTAATCCTCTATACACGCAGAAGTATTGATTGAAAGTCATTATAAAATTACTTTTGCTTTGAATAAACACGTTTTATTCCTCTGAACGATTGATACACTTTAAATAATAAGTCCCTACTTGAGTTTTGAAAGTAGAAAAACCTCTAACAGAACTAGATCAAGTCAGTTTTAAAAAAAATGGTTACAACGCTCGCATTAAATTTGAAGTCGCGTTTTTTGTTATAAAATTAAAACAAAAAACACAAATGTTCAAATTAAAACTTACTATTACTAATAAAACTGCCTTATAAATTTTGAAAAAAAGGTTTAATGTTAGAAAATTTAATAAAAATACTGTGTGTATTTTTTATGACATGTATCAATAATTCTTGCGATTCAAATTGTCTTCAGCAGGAATATAATAAATAAAAGTCATGAATATCAACATTTCTACAAATGAGAAAAATTAGCAAAATTTTATCAAAATTGAATAATTCATACAAATTTGTAAAGACGATTGTTATACACTTGGAAATTAAATTGTGAGTAATGGGACTATATTTTACGACTATCCATATTCAACAATTTATGTGATATTAAGAAATACTATAATTCTTCATATTAGACATCCCAGTCAATATGTTAACTGGTGGAGACCTGTCCAAAGAATCAATACAAATTTATTCCACTTTTTCGGAAAGATATAAAGAGGTGTATTATCATGAATCATCAATATCATCTTTAAATCCTTTTTAATAAAATTACTTATTTGCATATGTAATCAAAATCCTCCCATATTTCAATTTTTCTTTGATTTATTGAATGTAAATACGACTTCTCTAAAATATCCCAACGATAGTCTATTGATGCAGTTCATTTTAGCGAAATTTAAAGACAGTTTAGGTTCAACGTGTTCTTAAATTTGGAAGAGGCTTAATATTTCATTTTACAAACACTCGAACGAATCTCTTAGAAAACAAAAGTTATGAAACAAAAGTCTTTTTTCATGTATGTATTAAAAAGGGTTTCAAAAATTTACGATTCATGAAGCATTCAATATAACAGTAAGGATCCCAAGAGTACGTTTCCAAACATAAAAATAACTAGTAATATGTTTATATACCTATTATGAACTCAGGAAAATTCGTTATTTTGATTACACGTTTATAATTTGAATATGAAGAATATGAAAAACATTTTTACATACGTCTTTTGTGTTAATAATTGCGGAATTGCCTAAACATTAGACACCTCTTGTTGAGCAAATGTTCAATTAAAATTTGTGCAGTGAAGTACAATAAAGGCAGATATGTCGTCTACTTACTTATTAATAACGTCGACAATGGCGGTCTGACAAAACAGTTGTTCGACACGAACATGAACAACAAAGGCCGCGCGATTTTTGCATAGGATTCGGTACCAAAACGAAGAGTCAAAGAAATCTTCCTTCAATTTCACCTTTCTCCAATTTAAATATTCTTTATAGGCGAAATAACTGGGTTACTACTGCAACAGGCGTAAAACGCCAAAGTCGTCGAACTTTTTGGTTTTTGTCTTCGTTTGATTTCGCCCCAATCGACTGTTCCCATCAGCGGTTGAACACAACAGTCGTGATGAGCATAAGGCACGAACTGATCACGCTATTCCCGCGAATTTTATGGAGCACATTTAATTGAGTCTTCGACTAGGTCCACTTGGGGAACAGCCCCTGTCCTCTACCACGACAGAGCCCGGCCATCATCGTCATAGTCATCTGGCGAACTTGCCGTTCGCACTAGTCAGGGAGCGCTGCCGAGGTACATCACCTTTACATTACCTCGAGATATTTAACGCCTCCTTTTCACTGTTCTCCTCGAGTTCACATCAGTCCAGGCTGAAATGCTCCATTAAACACGGATCGACGTCGGATCAAATTGAACGGCCAAGCGTACTGCCGGAGCGGACTGCCGACTCGGTGCGATTTGAAGCCGGAAACGTTTGCCGCAGCCTTGTGACGTGAAATGCCGGCTCGGATGGACACGAACGTCGTCGGCGTGAAATCTGTAGAATGGCGCTCGGTTAGCAACAGCTGTTGCAGTATAAACACCTAATTTGCAACTAGGGGCTTTTAATCGCGACGGGGATCTCGCGGGTGCATAATGAGGCGCGCAGAACTGCCCACTATTATTAACGAGAGCACTTTCATGCATGATCCGCGACAGTATGCTCCGGCGACCTGCTCCATCTTAGGTAGACATGACACCCGCTTTTCCAGAACTTATCCCACCAATCAGACGGTTTCCTGGCTTTAGGTGCCCTATTTATCACTTTGTCACAATTAAAGGTGAATTCGGATCGCACGAATTGCAATGCAGAGCCTTTTCGCCAGGCAACACCTTGGCTTTCTACAAAACCTCACCAATAATGTGCCGGTAGAGGTTCAAACCTACGACGAGGTCGCGTATACCCACAGCAATTACCTTAAGACATGCCACAGGCCACAGTCATGACTCGAAGCAAGGTTTCTT
The DNA here is from genome assembly GCA_001932985.1 of Proctacanthus coquilletti. NCBI lineage: Eukaryota > Metazoa > Arthropoda > Insecta > Diptera > Asilidae > Proctacanthus > Proctacanthus coquilletti. Next base: position 473,331 of record MNCL01000071.1, read on the forward strand.
TACACAGTCAAGATCACGTCGAGTCAGGCAACGCCAACTAGAGGTGATCGGTGTGAAGTGATAGTCATGCCTGAATGTCTTCGATTTCTGGGAAGACGATCGTGCACCTTGGTGTTCTGATAATGGCGAAGTCACCTCTCCAGAGGTTCGATTCACGTCAAAAGTGCGAAATAATAGCGTTGTCTTTCCAATTTAAAATCCATTTAAAATTTAAATATTAATAGAAAATACACACGAATCATATATGAACTATGTTATTGTTTATAATAGTGTTTTTTTTTTGTCAAATATTGATACTGACATGACACTGCTATTATTTTGCGTGTTTTCAAAACGCACCAAATGTGTGTCACCTGGCAAATTGAGCCATAAAAACTGTTCTATTTTTTTCTCTCTGCAAGGTAATAAATTGAACACAATAAACGCATCACTGTAGGGGTCGTAATCCTGTTCAAATTTGCAATCGGCTTACTTTTTTTTGTGGATATACTGCCGAAAACAAAAAGATTTCTTGGGAAAACCTTGAAGGTGACAATGACATCATCAATGCGATCATCGCGGTCACTTCGTTTGCTTCGATTGTCTTTTCGTTTCGTTAAAATCTTTAATAAAATTGTCGGCAAAAAATTGTGACAGTGCCTATAAATCACTCATAATTTGCCCTGGACAGTTTGAATCTCCGAGAAATGTTGTAATTTGCTTTTTTTGGCTTATCAGCCCACCTACACCTCTGGGTGAAAGTGCGGCTTAATGCACAAGAAATATCAAAACCAAAATTTTCCGATCGGTGGCGTCTGAAGCAGGGACCGGCCATTTCAGATGACCTTATCACACTGTGGCCCAACCGCGTGACAAATGATGGTCCACTGTCCCAATTGTTTTGCTTTTCAATTTCCAGAAGGGAAACGGTTTTCTGTTGGTCAGTGTCAGTTCTTTTCAACAAAAGCGAAGATACAAATGTCACCAGAATTATGACTGAGTACTGTGAAACGATAAGTGGATTGGGTTTTTTATTGGGGTTTCGCAATTCGTCGCTATAACACGTCGGAGGATTAAAATTTTCTCTTTCGGAGGATTTTCTAGATATTTTTTACTGATGGGAGAAACTCTGGAAATTCGACAGAGCAGAAAACAGAATAGTGTTTTTTTAATGCACATACTTCGCTTTTTCATGTAAATAGACATGACGTGCACCGCCTGATGCTAAGTAGAAATCGATGTGCCACTGCATTTTTGTCACAAATCTTTCCAGATTAAAAATTTTGGCCTAAATAATTTACGACATATAGAAAACACTTTAACATAAAGTTTAACTATAAACTTACTTAAAGTAAACTTTTGATAAAACATAATTTTGTACTTATTTTAAAACATTGCATTCTGTAAATGTGCATAAAAAAATTTCATAGTGTAATTTATTAAATTTTTTTGTACAAAAAGTTATATTCGTAATTTTAAATTTAGGAGTTACAATATCAGACAGGACACGACAATTCAGACAATGTTCAAATAAATTGTTTAGTTTTTAAACAAACGTGAATGTTCTTAAATATTAAATAATTTTAAATTATAATAAAACCTAAAATTAACTTTAATTATGTTTGTGTTTCTTCAGGTTTTAAATTTCAAAATTAATTTATCAAAACTCAAGTTTTTAATTCGAATGTTAAAAAAGTTGCTTTTCATATATGTTCTTTTTCGGAAAACTTGCTAATTTTAAGGAATTTCATACCTAACCCTAACTCAACGAATTTTTTATACTTCATATAACTTGACTTTCATACTAATTTTCGAAGTACATTTTTAAAATATGAACAAACTAACATTTTTCAGTTTTAGTCAAATTTATTTAAAAAATCTCGAAATATATGAAAATTAATTACGAAATATATGAAAAAATTACTTTGTCCTTTGCAAATTATAAATTCTCGAATATAACCAATGATCAAATCTGTGGATGGTCAATTATAGAAATGTGCTCAACTCTAATTACCATTCTTAAAAAGGAGTGGTTAAATTCTAAGTTGCCGCATATGAACATATGATGAATTTTTTAAAATACACCTCGACACTGTCGTAAATTACCAAAAGACGATAGAAATCACCATAGAAGTGTCATCTTGTTTTAAAAATGTGCTTTCCCACATACCCAACTTCAAATAGGCTTAAGCGACTTTTAAAGAGCAAAATGTATCGTTGGTAAAAAAGGCGAGTTTTCTTGAATAAACCAACGTGTTCCCACTTCTTTTGAGCTTCGTCTTTGGAACCATTTTAGCTTGTAGAAAAAGGACGCGGGAAGGTGTGAAATGCCAAAAGTAATTACTCAAGCATGGAATACCTTGCAATAAATGTAAAAATGTTTCTTGGGTGCAAATCGCACATCTCTTGGGTGCATTAATCGCGTAAGCATCAGGGCAGTTATAATAAGAGAAAAACTGATGGTAGAAGTTCTTGTCTCGGATTAAGTACAAGTGGACGTCGATGACCAGGCCGCCAATGATGGTACAAAAAACGCAGCCAACAGTAATCAAGGACGCACACACTATAAAAACGACCTTGAAGTTTATTGCAATTTCATTTTCAAGAAGTATAGGAAAACAGCAACAACAAAAAATGCTGAAAGGAAGAAGGGTCGGGAGATGTAAGACATAAATCAAGAACATGCGATAAAATAAGAGAGCATGTGCAGCGGACACGGTTCTTCACTTTGCCTGGTGCAGTGCGCTGACTATGGGCGGATAATGCAAAAGGTACAACAAAACCTTTTTGAAGAACTGAATACAAGAAGAGGTATGTGGCCCGGTTTTTGTAAGCAAATCGGTCGCAAATACCCGCGAAAAACGAACCAGCCGAATGTAGACAGGTAGAGAAACCACGGCCAGAGCTATATAACAAACGTCCGCGCACTTGGGATCTGCATGGTGTGCTAGTGGCGATTTTTGGAAGAGCTTTTAAAGAAATAATATTAAATAAAAATAATGAGATCTGTCGACATGGGGGAGACTGAAATTTGGGGTGATATTTTTAGTTTACCTGTCCAGACAAACGTTTCAGGCCATCAGGAGGAGACCTTAGAGCAGGGCACCCAATGTGGGTCATGGCACATCACTTTTGGACGATAAATTTTCTTAAAACTTTCTCAGACTAATTGAGACACGGATGACCATGCTCCTTGTGGAATCGTGGGTTACGCACAGCAAATAACTCAGAAATGTATACCCTCGATCGGCCCAAATTCAACCGTTATTTTACTGCGTTTTTATTGTGTCATAAATGTATTGATTGCACGAGCATTAACGATCGACCTCTTTTAACATTTACCCTTAATTAGTACTTTTTTTCTAAAGGTGCCAAAAATGCAGTTTTTGCAGAATGTTAAACTACATTACACAAATAAAACCTAAAGACAGGTCAACGAATACATCATACGATTATGACTACCTGTGCAAACTTTATATTTGTTCAGTGAACAGGTAACAGCAGAATATTTTTAATAATTACAATGGAATCTGAAAAGCAGGAATAAAATTGTTTACTTACTGCATTCCGATAACGCACCCTCCGAACCCAGCACAGCCTTACCTGGAAAGAAAAGAGAATTTTTATGAATTATTGGCAATATTACACATTCTGAAGGTATGCCGGCTGAAAATATGAACTGGAAAATACGACAAAAAGTTGCTTTCGTATGCAAATATTCCTCTTCAATTGGGAGTAAAATTCACCGATGAAAAGTCCCTTACTGACCCGAAAAAAACTTCAATTTGGATGGAATGCAAATATTTGACTAGTTATATCTCGACAGAAGAATACCTGAAAGCATTGACCCCAAGTAGCCTTCTTAAACAGAATCACCGATCCGCCCTCAATTTCTCTATAAATTTTTTAATCGCCTTGACTGTCCCCACTTCATTGGTTCCAAGCTAGGAGCTTTTATATTCGTGAATTTATAGCATGGGAATATGTTCTGGACGACGTAGGCGGGCGAATGGCTACCTAAACAATGGGTAACAGAAGAGGTGAGCATTAAGAAAGGTAATTAATTAGATGGAGTATGCAAATGCTTCCCGGTTGAAACTTAAACATCAAATATAAAAAATGCAAAATAGAAGAAGATTGTCGTTAAAGCGGATATTTTTAGTAGCTCTGAGAACAGTATAAGGAGATATCATCTGCAAAAACCCATCGCGATTTTCGATTGTCGAATCAATTAATTTCCGGAATTTATTGACTCTCAAATATTGTGATGGCTATAAAACTAATATACGTCCAATCTGCGCAAATTCTTAAGCAACTTACTTAAAAACTCCGGATGTAAAAAAGTGGCGAAGGTATTTAAATTTGAAAAATTCATGAAAACTAAATTTAGTTTCCAAAAAACCCGAGTGGGAGGCTGTTTCTATTTACAATTACACCGGTCGACAAGAAACTTTAAGTAGATGATTTGAAAATTAAATTCTAGGAAACGGAAACTAAGTTTAAAAATCGAAGTAACCTCTTCTTCTTCCATAATTGTTTTATTTTACATAATTTGGTTCCAAATATTGGTTATAAAAAAGGCATTTTAACTTCTCAAAGAAAAAAAAAAAATAAAATAAAATTATTCTCGGAAATCGTACAAGGATTTCAAAATTTTTACTAAAGGCAAAAAATACTGCAATACTTACAACTTTTATATACAAAATAAAAAATTTTTGATTGAGCTTTAGTAACTGAGGAACTAAGTCGAAAAAAGCAGCTCCTCCTAGAGAGAACAGTTTCAATTCTCCAATTAAGTAAATTAAATCAAACGAATGAAGTCAAATGGAAACTTGTCATTGAGTATTTCCATCACAAACCAAAATATCAAAATTTGCAACTTTTCAAACAGCAAACAGTTTACGCAAAATTTTGGCTGATTTATTAAATAGTATATTAGCACAACGAATTTTTATATAATTGACATATGAAAAGCATTTATTTATGTACTGGTTAATATTCCGAACAAATGTGGCCTAATCAGACCATTATAATTTATCTCATTTCGATGAAGCTTTAGGTTTAGAATTTTCATAAATCGAGTTCAAATATGAAACTTTTTTCTTAAATGTTGTGTTATCTAAAATACTTCTCAAATTAGAAGGCTTTGCCGATTCTCTTTCAAAATCTAAGCAATTGCAATAAGCTATAGAGTTTTTTATACATGCACGTTCAAATATTGTATTTAAAATGCACGTTTTCTGTAAAACTAAGGTTTAATTTATTCACAACTAGTGTCTCTATCGCTTGAACTTAAATTGTAATTATTGTATAAAAATATTTATGAAAACCCAATTTTTTGTTGACCATATTACTCTATATCGATATTTTCCTTAATAATTCTAATTCGGGCAGTAACGAAAACCCTATGAAATTACAAAGAAGAATTATATAATTATTTTTCACAAAAATTTTACAAAACGAATCCTTCTTCCTAATTTTAATCACGCTAAAGTTAGACTCAAATTTTTGAAATCGTAACAACGTTTTAATATGCTTTTGCTTCTACATATCTTTACTTTAATATAACAATGATGCACATTAAACACAAACTTTTCTTTAAGACAATCAAATGCGTGTGAAAAATAGAAACTTTCGTGGGCATCTAATTTCTAAGCCCACAAACGAAATAGGTAATTTGACGAAATCTTTAGTGGGCTACATAAGTTTCTCCCACGAAATTGAAGCCGCACAGGCATAAGTTATCCAAGCCAATTTGTACATATAAATACAAATACTAAAAATGAAAGCCTACTTCGACTATTTTCCAAATTGATAACGAAAACAAACGAGTCCAGCCGTATTAATCGTAAGTATAGAACCAACAGGTTCGTTAAGTTGTCGCGAACGCGTGTCATTAATTCTCACGCTCCATATCGCGGCCAAGTGCGCACGAAACCAAGCTTTACCGACGAACACACCTCGAACTCAAAGTCATCTCGTAGACGAATTCATACCAGGTAGACTGATTTGGTCATTTGAAGGTAATTAATGGCCTACCTGTTGCCTTGTTACACAATCTGCCTAAAATGCACCGTCGCATCAGACTAACGCGCGTGTGCCTTACTGCGGCCGCGATCAGATTGCGATTTTCGCAAGCGAAATTTTCGCGATAGCCCCGGCGTTGGGAAATCAGCATATTGTATGGGAGCATAGTTCGTGCACCTGGGATGGAGAAGGGAGTGGAAAGCATTGAGAGCTGCTAGGAACAAGACCTACCATACTGAGATCGCTCGTGGTGCTGCAGTGAGCAATATTAATGCTGCCGTGAGGGCTAATCGCGAAATTATGCTAATTCAAGGGGCTCTCCGGTTTCCGTCGACACCCGAGCCGTGCGTCCGATCTAATGAACGACGTGTGTTGGATACATTCCTGCGAGAACCTATCTATCGTTCGGAGCCCGGGAATACTCCCCTGGATTCACCTCGGCTGTCTTCTAATTAAGCTGCAGATTTTTTGATTTATCGCAAACTCAATGATATTTGTGTGCCCCAACTTTTATGGATCATTTCAGTTTCGTACGATTTATGACCGCGAGACGTAGATTTTTTTCCTGTCCTTTCCTTCTTTTTATTCCTCACACGTTTTCTAATTGTTGAACACCGTGGAGCGCTCCAGCACCATACATTATTTCAGTTTCATTTAAAGCCTGGTCTACACCATCCGTGAGTTTTTTCGTACCATACTGAATTGATCGCGGCTTGTTGGATGTATTGTACGCCTATGGTGTCGAAACAGTCTCGTAGGACTGTCCAATCGTCCGGTCACCCGTAACAGCCCACGATGGGGGAAAACAGCGCACGACGATTTATATGGGATTCGCTGACCTAAGTTTTCTCAGAAATTTTAATGCAACTTGTAATTAATGAAAGATTTATAGTTCGGGTCGCGATACACATTAATTTAGAATTTTTTGCATACCGGCGACTTGTTCAGAGTATAGGCGCAGTCTTTAACTTTGCGAAATTCTTACGGTGTTTATAAAACGTTAAGAAATCAATCAAATTTAGACAAACTTTCACAAAGTTAAAAACATTACTTTTTTTAGATTTAGTAATATTAATCTGCCTTTTGCGGATATCTAGCAGTTAGCTGTAATTGACTTGACATCGCTAAGGTTAAATAAACTATTAAAATATTATTTTGTAATTGATGACTTGAGACATTAGATTAGGGATCTTGACACTATTACAAATATATTTCGAACAGTCTCTTTAAAAACTCGAATAATTCATGATTGGTGTAATACACTGAATGGTTCATCGCAACAATATAAATAACTGAAATCAGTTTATATATGTTTTTGTAGTAAAATCCCCTGCTAAGAATTGCAAAATAACTACAAGAATATTTTCCTTTCATCTAGAACTTCAATACTAAATCATTGCAACCACTATCAATAATTTATAGGAACATCTTTAATGTGCATTTAATTCACATTTGACTAATTAAGAAGAAAAGATACTAAAACTCAATCTTTCAACGGATGATGACTAAATAAGTTCCCAAGTACCCGCACTATATCTACTTCAAATTAATGAGTTTATTACTACATACCAAATCATTGCTTGTCTTATTAAGTTATTATATACATAGTTATTTTACATGCAGTCTTTTTTAATTTTATGATATTTATCATTTTATGTGGCTCTTTATAAACAGTTCTCTAGCTTTAGAGAGTATCCAGGATTTTCACTCAAGCGTTTTAAGATCAATCACATCATACGTGAGTTCAATCTTTGTTCGACTTAATTCTATAACAAAAATTGTTAATTATGCAATTAATTTTGTTATTATAATTTATATAATGAACAATTAAGAACTAACGCCATTTTATACAGGAATACGGAAAAATAGTAAAGTAGTTTTTAATTTAACAATGATTTTTATTCAAATACACTTTTCTTACACTATAAGTTATTATACATTTATTGAATACTTGTCAATAAACTATAATTATTAAGATTGCCTCAAGATAGTAAAAGAATGTTATTTTCAAGAACGTATATAAGCCCTTAAGAACTTCTTTTTGTGGTGAAGGTAATTAGATAATTGTCGTTTCCCTTTGAAAGAGTTCGATTGTATGCAATGAGCGTGAAACATTTGGACTTACAAAGGAATATATGACAAGGGGACAAATTTAAATTTATTGCAAACGGGTTTCAGACGCTTAAACATATCGTTTATCTATCTGCAACTATACATTTTATCCACAACCAAACAATATGCATGAAAAACTTCTCAGGTATCTGTCTGAAAGTGCTATTGAAAGGAAGGCAACAGTTTCATCGAAGAAAAGGTAGAATCATCTTCATAAATTTCCAATCCAACGGGTCAATCCCATCGACGGTCTTTTGTTTTTCTTAGAGCGCAGAAGAAAATTTACTTCCTTATCGAAATACTTTTGCGAATAAGACAGAAATACGATGGAAAAAAATAAGTAAATAAATAAATGCACACACCCACAGTCAAATATAGGAAAAAGCCAGTAACCGCGATTAGAGGATACCTGCTCGGCTGCTTACCTGTATGTAAATTGGAAGTCAAAAGAGGGAAATGAACTTTGTGTACTTCTTTGAAAGAAGTGAGAAAAGCAAGCCGAGCAAAAAAGCACCGACTGAGCAGCAGCAGCGGCAGCAACAGCGGGAACAGCAGCGCAACAAACCAACAGAAACAGTACGGCCAAAAGAAGCAGTAAAATGTTGGCAAAAACCAAAAGACAAAAAACCAGCGTATACAAAAAAAAACAGCGCAAAATACGAAACAAACCAGAATCCTCTCGACTTAGAGAGGCTGGTCTTCTTCTGCTCCAAGAATCGTAGCTACATACTTGGGACGCGTTATAAGTGTACGCGGCACGTACATACTAACAGTAAGTGCGCTAAGAGCCGGTGGCGGGCAGCCGGGCGGCCGAGCGGCCAGGCAGAGGAACAAGAAAGCGAAAATAAATTCGAAATTGTCTATTCGCTCCGCACGGGGTTTTTGTATTCGGCCGGCCATAAATCGAGCCATTAAAATCACAATTTCAGCCACAAAGAACGTCTTGGGCGCGTTTACCTTGATCAGTGCTCGCTGGCGTCATGCAAAACATTTGTGACAACAGATCGGCTCGGGAGCATGCGTAATCCACTTTGAGTCACTCGAAAGCGGGCGGGGGATGGCGGTCTCTTCACACGATACAGCAGTAGGTAAAATTCGAGCAAGCCCTTCGTGAATATTCACCACTTTTGCATCACCCGACCGTGCGCTGTAATTTATTCAAGCACTGCACACTCGCGGATCACCTTAAACTTGAGGCGGTCCTGGGACTCAGCGCGAACAAAGCGGCGATTTTTGCATAATTCGCTGGGAGCCAGTCAATTTCTCTAGCATTTTGCGAGGAGCATTAGCATGCCGCGGCCGCGCTACCGCTGCTTCCAGACTTAGTCAACTTAGCCAACTTAGCACGAACACTGCGCCTTCACGGTTGGTTCTTACGCGCGGAATCCCAAGAATTCCAGAGCTCGGTTTTTGCACTGCCACCGGGCGCACCAACAACTACCTAACCGAGCACACCGCGATTCGCTAAAAAATACATAAATTCATGAAAGGCTACCGTCCTCTAACAGTTATGCATAAAAAGCAACTCGCGCACGGCTGCAAGACAAAAATTCGCGAACTCTAGTGAACAGAGCTAGCCGAAGATCGGGCTAGCGAAGAACTTACACGTCTTAAGAGCGGCTAGGTATGCGCGGCGCACGCAGCCAAGACGGTCGAGCCGATCGAAGCGCACACACAAAGTGAAGCGATACTCGCGGATCGCGAACTCAGTTCAACCGGAGCTGGAGTCTTTTTTCCCAACTTCGCGGTGGAGGAGTCATCGCCTTATTGCGGTCGAGCTTACGCCGACCTTAGTTAGTTATAGCCGCGGAACAGAACGGGTACAGGCAGCAGTGGCCGAGGAAAGATGGCGCAATGAGTTGGCGATGATGGGTCCAGTTCTGCGGTGGTGCTGTCGTTGGTGCCGATCGTGCTGATACGGCTCCCAGTCCCGACCGAGTGTTCCCGGTCCTCTCAGCGCGCTCTGTCTCTCTTCCAGCCCGAGACTATTTTAGCTCGAAGAACGAATCGCGTCGTCTTACCTGGTCAAGAAAACCCCCACGATCAATTGAACCCAGCTGCCTTCTTCTGGTTGAGCATCTCAACGGTACAGCCGCTGGGAGAACTGATCGACTCGCATCCCGATCGCCAGAGATAGCGAACTCTCAGCTCAATCAGCAGTGGTAACTTTTGCATAAGAGACGTTGCAAGGAAAGAAGTTGTTCCACACTCCACTCCCCACCCTCTCTCTTAGCCGTGTGATCTAGAAGTTCATGATGCTGACCGAGGTAATATTGTGTTGCTTGGACCGTTAAAATTTCCAAAGTAAACTCCGTGAAACTTCCAAATATTTGCATTTAACATTGAATATTCTTAAGTTTGTTGAGTTAAAGCCATTGCCGGCTGTCGGATATGCTAAAACTATAAATATTATAAAGATATACACAACTGACATAAAAAAGATATAAAATTATTACGAAAAATACAAAATCGGTCTTTGTTCATTGCACTTGTGTATTTCCTTTGGGCAAGTGGACCAGCCTTCTTTTTCAATAAGTCCGGTCCACCCTTTTCAATGGCAATAAGTGAAAAGTAAACTTTTATCACTTTACTGAGAAGTAGCCCGCTTTACTTCTCACTCCAATAGAGTATTAGAGATAGATAAATTTAACGATGTTCATAGGAGCTATGTTTGCTATTCTTCTTATCCAGGTCCAAAGGGTTTATTGCAGCAATATGGACCTAATATAAATTCCCCGATGTGTTAGCAATAAATGTGTGACTTCTAAGTACTGCAATAACACTTACTTGAAACGAGCCGGGTTGAAATAAAGTTTCGGTTACAATGACCTACGAAATGGTAACTGTGAAAATAGGTCTTTTGACTAATGATTTATATTAGTTACTTATAAATCAGAGTTCGCAGACATTATTTATATGGATAATTTTCTTTTTTGCAAATCCAAAATTCAGTTTCTTATGGGATCTAAGGAAGCTATTTTATCAATTTTGTTATAATTTTTAGAATAAAATTATACCTCCTCAAAGTAGCTATTGAAATCAGATGAGCTCTTTTTATTCAAGATTCCAAAATTATCACCAAATAAAAATAAAAGATTCGAACTGTTAAGCAATAAGTCCTATACATGTAGGTATAAATAAAATTTTCATTTTTGTAGAAAATATGCAGAAAGTATTGCTAAAGCTCCTTAAAAATTTATAGAAAACAAAATGCTTTTATTTTTATTTGTTTGCTTTTATAATTTTAATAGAAAGTGTTATATTTTGATTACGCAATGCAGTACTTCATCTCTAGCTCTTCTTTTAGTTTTGTTAATATTTCAGAAAAATTGCTCCATCATCTTTCCAAAGATGGTGTCTTGCAGCAATTAGAAAAAATTCTAAATATGTTCGCATAACAAGAATGAAAAAGGCTGATATGCCAGGCCAATATGGGATAAATTCCGCCTTGACTGAAAGGTTCTTTCGACTTCATGACTTCGTCTTCTGTATCCGCGAGTTTTGCATAAAATCACTCAATCAACAGGCAGCAATCGGAGGAAAATGAAAACATCTCTCTTATCTCGTGGAAAACGGCGGCGGCTGGGTGTGCTGCAGTACAAAGGTTCATTCCACCCCTCCGAGCGGCAAGGCCGGCGGTGTCAAATGATAGGTGAGTTCCCATCTTGCACATGGGTGCCGAGCGTGGCGTTGGCCTAGACCAGAATCAGAACTCTCCTTTTCAACATTGCCATTATGTTTTATGTTACTTAGCCGGATCGCGACAGCCGGAGTAGCTAGAGCGTAGGAAACAATCCAGTCAGCCATCTGACCGCAGAACTTGATCACCTCTTTAACCTTCTTTTGTGCCACACCTTTCGCAACTGCCGCAGATTAGAATTTCTTGTGGTTAAATAAACAAAAGTAAAATTCAAGTGAAAATAGCAAAAGTGCTTGCTCCTGTTTGAAGAGGCAAATTACACAATCGCCACCGTAAGCATCGCATCCCGTAGTGTTGGTCTCATCATCATCAGTTCATCTTCGCACGATCAGGGGGGTACCGGATGCGAGGCAATCAGACGGTAGATCGTCGGCTAACAAAGTAGCGTCCAACTTGGTCTAGGCCGATCTCATGCTTGAAGTCAGTTAGTCACAGCGGGTTGCTACTTGTTCGAAATGGAGTGCCCACTCGGTGCGGTAAGTGCTTCGCCTTTCCCTGGGCTGGGGCTCTGGCGCGCGGGGTACGGAGAGAAATATGTCCGAGTTTGAATGGCATCGCGGTTCCATCCAGAAGGTATCTGCAGATGGTGTAGCCAAGGAGCCACCGACGGTGGCGAAGATCGCATACGAATGTTTGGGTTATGGTCTAGTGGTTAGGATTCCAGCAAGTTTTGTGCAAACGTTCACAGAGTTCTGCACCATAAGCTTGGTACTACAGTACAAAAACTTCCGATATTACAATTTCCAATACAGTCGCTCAAATTCGAATATTACACAGAGAGAATTTATCCTGTTTTTAAAGGTAAACCAGCAGGACAACGTCAGTATTAAAATGTAATAATCGTTCAGCTCAGTGATCGATACGTATCATTGAATTAGCCCTAACAAAAATGTCCGAAAAGGCAAATGTTCAAATATTGCCTTTGGTAAATGACGTTCAAGTTTACTCAGTAGGTACTTCGTTGGAATGTCCTTTGTGCAAATAGAAATAGCTTCGTAAAAATATGCATAAGTATTGTTTATTATCAGTGTTATTTGTTATAAACACTTGATTATAAATCGAAGGTTAAAATGAACAAATCGTTCAAGAGTTGAATAAACTATCAATAGAAGATTTCTTAACAGCATTTTTGGTAAAAAAATACAAGAAAATAAAAAGGTAGAATATTTCTATTAAATACACTTCGATTTAGATTTGGGTAAAGAAATGGTATGTTTCATAGAATTGAAGCACGGCTCATAAGAATGTATAAACTTGAAACTATACACTGAAGAAAATACTACTAGTTAAATTGACTTCATCTCACAGTTATGGAACAATTGAAGTAGAATAGAAGAATTTAACATCTTATTAGATCTGATTGAAATGAAAACGAAAAAAGAGCAAAAGTCGGTTTAAACAACTATCCATTGTCCATTTATATTTCCGACTAAATTGTAAATATTTGAGTTAAATGAAAACTCGTTCTTCATCGTCTAGCAAACCGATTTAAATCAGTTAGCAAGCACGGGAAATTGAAATCAAATAGATATAAACAACAGAAAGAGTAAAAGTACTGTGGTTCGAGGCCGGTCTGGTCCAAAACCTCCTAAGGATTTCCAAATGCTCCGTTAACTACTGGCATGTGCTTAAATTTACTATATTTCTTAACAAAATGTCATTTTAATGTGATATTTTGATTGCTTTTAGCAATGTTGTTCTAGAAGGCTACGAAAAAGTTAAAAAAGACGAAAACTTCAAAAAATTGGAGTTTTCTAATATTATAGCGTTCTTTCTCAAAAGACTTGCGTAATTGAAAATCTTTTAGTGTAGCCTATGCAAAGAATACTATTAGAATCGCATATTACTTTTTCCTGCCGCCAAAATACGTCTTGGCCTGTATCATTTAAACACTGGAGACAGGTCAAAAAGAATAGAGTAAAAGTAAATGGTAGAATTGAGTTCCTACGCAGACACCAATGAAGCTGTATATTCCTTACTACTTTCTCAATTCCATTTTTGATAGTGAGCATTTTTGAAGCCAATTACTGTCGCTTATCCCTAACTTTAAAGGGAGCTCTATTCTGCGAACAGCAGACAAAAATGGCATTCCCCTTAACGCACATTAGAAGTCCAGTTAATTTCCCCGGCAGTATCAAATCGCAATATAATAGTCATAATTAACGATTTTTGAGTCATCTAGATTAATGAGATCCCTTTAAAAAGCGTGGAATCCACGTAAAAAGACGTCCAGGTCCCGTCGATGACTGTCGAGATATTGTCGTCATCCAACTGTAAAGAATGACATTCGGTCGCATGCTGGTACTCGCTTAGTTTCCCGTGCAGCTCTTTTTGCCCAAGTATGCCTTTTTGATTTTTGTGCTACGTAGCCTTATTTTACACAGTGCCTGTTGTCGGATCTTGGACATCGGCTATCAGCTGTCATTACAGAGCGAAAAAAAACAGAAACGAAAACAAAAGGAAAAGGCAAAAGGAGAAAAACGCGCGCAGAACTTTTCGCTGCTGCGCCTGCGCCGACCGCTCACCGACTTATGTAAAAAGTGATGACAGTTAACAATTTACTAAATAACCTGCGCAGCACATTTAATAGACAACAAACAATGTGCAAGCTTATTGTGGTCGCGGCGCAAAAAGATCAGCGCACTCCGCGATTACCGCCGAGTTGACAACTATTAATATAAGAAAATCACTGTTAATTATGTTCGGCGCGGCCAAAGGCTTTGAGACCAGCCGGTAATTGTGGTATATGAGGCATCTGACGGACACCGGGCATTTCCTGCAGGGTGACTATCTCGTGCATCTCTCTATCTTGGATCGGCCGCGGCAACTTCGCGGTACTAATTAAAAAACTCGACGCTCCTTAAGAGGTCATTAGTGCGATCAAATTTCTCGGGAGATTCTGAGCAGGCGGATCTACATCTTAATCACTTTCTTTGACCAGTCATCAAATGTTATGCCATCTTTAATATTTTCTAAAAAGTCTCTGCGAAAAAACAATAACGATCAAAACATTCGGTGATAACGGTAAACACCTAAGAATAGCCCACTCAAGATCTAACAGAAAGGAATCAGCGTGATAATGATCCGGACCCTATCGCACATTTTAAGAAGTTGTTGCTCTCTGGGCTATATTAATTTTTTGTTGTCGCTCGTCAGCTCGGCCGCTTTGCTTGTGTTTACAGCATCTGAGTTATGACCAGAGTCTGGGTCTTCGCAGGAATTAAAATTGGCCACAAACGATCGTAGATTGGAAGATTGATACCGAAGGTCGCCTTCCCCATTGATCCACTGCTACAATTTACTCGCGAAAAATGTACAGTGCCCCGCAAGAAAGTTTTGAGGCCGCGGCCCCGCATGAGCAAAAAACCCGATGATCGCGACGATGAACATTTTCTCGATCGCACTTTGATCTTAATGATTTCGCTGATTGATAATAAATAACGTATGGGATCCTATCAAGCGGTAATCTTTCGTGATTTGGCCTTTGTTTCTGCTCTTTATTTTACCCATCGTTTTTGTTTGTTTTTTCTCATTACAATTCTGCTTTTTCTTCCCTAAATCGTTTTCGGGCCCAATATACCTGGACTGAGTGTCTTAAGAACGACCCAGAGTGCTGTTAACGCTTCCACCTTAAGGCGATTACACGAGAATTTCGTAAGCTTTCCTTCGCGTTTTTCTGCAAAGTTTATAACTTCATTTCTGAGCGCGCAAGAATTACCCTGTTAGCGGCTAAGACAACCGATTTGGATAATGGGAATGATCGACACAATTACTGTTAGAATAGTAGAATTTTAAGTGCGAAATTTTTAGTCCACCACTAGACTCATCAATTCGAAATCAATTTAAAATATTTATTACTATTGAATCTGTATAAAGCCACACATAGCTTTTATATTTTGTAACTAGTCTGAAGCTTTTAAAAAAATTTTCCAAATATGCACACAGATTTTTTAAAAAGAGGCCTAGCAGAAAAATCTTCCAAGATTCCGTCGGTCTGATATTTTAAAAAACGCAAAACTTCTCAAATCAAACCGATTCAGATCAATTCAGTTCAATTTGCCTCGAGTCTTTTTGATTCGATTTAACCCTGTTAGAGTTTTTATGTGTGATCTCTTGAATTCAGAGTTAAAATATAGAATTATAATTGTGAAAACTTTATCAAGTTTACCAAGAAAAATATTAAAGTTTTCGAGATAATTGAATATAAAAAACTATAAACTACATAACATTTTGTGTATTTTCCAATTCAATTCTTCTCGAATTATTGGACATTTTGTATTCGTATTTACAATCTACAGGAAAAATATTTCTAAAATCCAATTGTGCATATTGAACTGTACAAATTTTGTATAAGGCATAACAAAAACTTGTATTTTAAAAATTTTGCTCTAAATACACAAATTACATTCTATTTATGCACTGCTTTAACATTTCTTAAAATGTTTTTGTTTGTGTAACAAATGTTGTATATTAACATACTAATTCATTATTTGTTGCAATAATTGAAAGGCTAAAGTTCTATTTAATTGTGTATAATTCTCAAAATACATGAGTATTTAATCAGTTTTAACTTATTAGCAGGAGATTTTCAAGTAAAATTAAGTACGAAGCATTTTAGAGTGGAGCAGAAATCCATTAGAGTTTGAATCCATTCTGCTTTTGAGAGCCTGCTAAAATTCTAAATTACGATTAACGTGGTCTTTGGTCTAAACATGACCGTGAATGACTGGGCATAAAATAGCCAGGAAAATTAGCGCCACAATTAAATTGGACGGGACAAAGCAGGAACTGATTAGCAGCAATCTTCGACTGAAATCAAAGTCTTGTCGTACGTGATAAAATTGATCATTCGGCTGACCAACGCACCCAACTGATCGCCGTCACAGAAAGGTATGCAAATCAATTTTAATGGCCTCTCCCGCCACCGACCACCTTCCATCGGCCCGCTGGGAATTCTCGAAATGCTAAATTGCGTTAAATGTGCTCGAATGCGACTAATAACCAGTGGAATCGGCAGAGTCAGTGGATATCAATCGGCAGAGATTAAAATTATTTAGCGTGAAAAATCAAATATAAAGCGGTTCGCCTGCCGGACGGGGGAGACGGACAGAACTGAAGAAATTAAAAAGACGCCGGTTGGATGGGTGACGACGATGCTCCAGCGGTGGACAGTTCAATGAGCTTTGGATCGCATGTAATTAAGAACACATTTTAATTTCTGCTACTGCGTGTCAATCAAAATCAAACTCGATTTGGTCTAGCCGGGCGGTGCACGGCGATCGATCGTATCAACCTGGTGAAGTCATTTATCATCACATCACCTCGGGTTAGTTATTACACCGATCATTTGATCTTCATTATCGCCACAAGAAAACTGTTTTTGCGAGATGTTGATATCGGTCATTTCTGGCCAGTTACCTGTATGCCGTGCTAAATGCTGTCAGGTATACACCGCCGCCGCTGCAAGCTCGAAACATGATATTCAGCGATTGCGAGTTGAATGCACGCTTAAATATTTGCTATGATGACCGCATAAGAAGTCGCAACCAAAATAGGAGGCCATCGATAAGTTTCGGGAAGTCAAAATACTAGGTCGCGATTTGCTTGCCCACTCAAGGAACAGATTGCGATCATTTCTTTTGAGCTAGGGTCACGTTCTGCTGCAAACCAAACAATGGGAAATTCGAGAATATCAACAAACTGATTTAATTCATTACCTATTAGATTAATTTTTACAGCACAATCAAATTCTTCATGAGAGTTCTATGAATTGCGGTAGTAACACTAAGAAATGAGGACAGTGAAGCATTTGTTTCAAACACCGCAGTTAAAGACTATTAAAGACGACTATTATTAACTTAAAAAATGGACAAACACATCACTGATACCCCTTTGCTGTAAAAGTGGAGAAAAAACCAAAAGGCACGTTTAGTTTGATTATAGCTACACTCTTAGATAATATTAAAACTTCTGTAATGTGAATATTTTATCGCTTTTCAACTCTGAAGATACGAATATAAAATAAAGTGTAATTCAAACAAAATTTGCTCCCTTTCTCTCTAATAATCGAAACCACGATTTTTAATTCATTTTTTTTTCTAGTAAAAGGACAACATTTTGCAAAATATTATAACGTATTATTAATATAAGAGAATTTTGAGATATAGGCCAGTTGCTTTGTGAGTAGAATTAATTTAGACTAGAAATCAACTTTTTATATTGTTCCTAAGAAATCCGCAACGAAAGTGTAATCGAAAGTATATCTCGATGTTCTTACAACATCAGTCGAGATCCCTACAATTGGATAGAATCCAGCTTAATTTCGTCAAATTTTATCGACGGATAAAAAGATAAATCTTTAAATTTATCACTCTGAAAGCCTGACCATCATTTTACCTGATTTTCGTCATTTTGGATCTCTCCGGTGATCGCGAAGTTTCCACCTAGATTACCCCTTTCGCTGAACTATTAAAATAGTACAACAAATCAACAGTACTTAACTGCTTTAATCCATTATTGTTGTGTAAAATTGCAGATCCTGCAGATTCGTCTATATGATAATTTCAGGACGAAAAGCAGCGTACGTCAGATGCTTTTTTACATAGCGCGTCTTGAGAAGCAAAACAAGACGCTGTTCGTCATAGATAGCATTTGTGGGTAAATGGAGCAAAAATGTTGACTCGAATATTGGCAAAATATCTATCGAATGCGGTTGTGGGCGGCCCCACAGAAAAATGGGTTAATTTGATGCAACCAAATTTGGACAAACAAAATTTGGCTTTTGACGAACCTTCACAAAGTTTTTAATTAGTGGAAACAGATGCGACGTGGATATGGACGACACAAAAGATCAAACGAGGGCTTGTGTGCTTAAGTGATGATCCGCGACGCGCAGTTTCGTATTGACGCTTTCAGATCCATTTATCGGGAGCAAGGTTGTGGGAGGAATTGAATACAGAATTTGAATAAGCGGGATGATCGCGAATTATACGGAATAGGTTAGTGTTCTTGTTTTCGTACGAACTGGTTTAAAACAGTTGTAAAGCGTAGAAATATTTACGCAAGTTAGTCATTACTCATTTAACTAGTGTTAACCTGAGACTTAACCCTTATATTTGACCAAATACATCCATTCGTTATTGATACTAAAACCATCATTTATGGTAACTTCTAAATCAGCATTGCTACACCCAACCACACCCAACCTATTTTCTGAGGCTATCTTCAATGGGAATCTATTCATAAGTTTATGAGTAAAAATTCTAGATTTCGGGAAACAACTTAACAATATAAAAATCTACTTTTGAATAAATGCTTTTAGAAAGAAAGAAAGGCTTGGACCTGTCTCCACACCCCACATGCAGAACAATATGTTAACTTGATAAGCGAGGTGCAGCAATGTGAATGTGCCAATTTCGGAAGGTAGGTAGAAAGATATTCCCCTTAAATTAAACTAGAGTTCAGTGATGACTTTATTAAAATCAACTTTATGAAAAACAAGACTATATCGAGCGCGGAAACTCACTGCGACGGCAACCAGGGACGACGAACGCTGCATTACAGTGGCCCATGCCCTTCAGCGTATCGTAAACAAAAGATTGCGCAAATCATCGCTTCAATGACGCTCGTGACAAGATTGCTTAATGGCAAAAGAGTCAAAATGTCTCCGGAGCCGCAATCCAATGACACACATCACCGGCATGGTATCAGCAAGTACAGCCTTAACACTGAACTCGGCAGCTGCACGGGCGATGACACGTGATAACCCCAGGTGATAAGGAATCTCGAGTATGTACCTTGGAGCGGCGGATTTGAGTGCCTGTCGCGAATCGGATGACTATCACTCAAAATTAATTTGTCTCAGATTGCGGTTGGATTTATTTCCGTCTGGTGAAATGCGGCTTAGAGCGGACACGTTCTTGAAAATGTTTAATTAATTTTGCCGACTGAATGAGATAACAACTGCAATGCTATTTTAGATCCTTTTCTTGAGTCGCTTTCAGTAATGACCTTCAAATTACCAATTAAGCTTCGAAAAGGTACTACGATGCGCTCTTTCAGCTTAGTATTTGTTAATGTATAGAAATAAAAACAAAGAAGTATATTGTTTAATCTAAGTTGGCCTTCAAATTATATCACAGTAAAAGATCTCACCCTTTTCTCCAATTTCTCGTCATTTAGTATTTCTGTACCTAGACTACATGCCCCATCGTTTTTATATTTATTTATTGATTTAATGCGCGACTGATAAAAATCTCAATTAAAATGGTATAATAAATTGATTTCTGTCGTTACCAGCACGAGATAAAATTAAAGTGTTAAATCAAGATCATGCCTACGCCACTTTATTCCTGGGTCACTAATCCTACGTATAAGGATGGAAACGCAATCCAAATCCAATTAGTAGCTCTGACATCATCCGAAAGGTCAAACAAAAAGAAAAATTTACTATTTACAAATAGTAGACGCTAATATGAGTTTTGAAAATACCGTAAAAATATCAAGGTTTAAAAGGAACCGCCTGTGCTATCCTTAACAAAGGAATTAAAGAAGCCGACAATGCGTAATATTCCTCTTTCGATATGAAAAATTTTCTTCTTTCCCTGTGGCCGGTACTTGGCGAGTTTATGGGTTTCTCTCGAATTTCATAACTCCGCCGCCGCAGTTTTGGCGAGAAAATTAATTTGCCGGACGGAGGGCTCCGAAAGCGATTTCACGCCGGCACAGCACCAGATTCAGAGACTAAATCTCATTTGGTTATTGACTTATCACAAACGAACTGCCCTATGGCACCACGGCGTCGTCTGCAGACGAATTCTTTGTTCGAGTTGGCCGAAATACATCATCGGTCTGTACGAAAATAAAATTAACCGGAAGTCTAGAGCTAACTTGGCCCGTAATTAATCACAAAGGACGTCCCAGTAGGCATTAGAACCATCTGCTGTCATCATGTGCAATTTTCAAGAATTACGATATCCACCAGCGAAGAGAAGAAATGCAGACGGCGCAGAATTGCAGCCGCACAAGACGAAGCGCAAGAGGACCGCGATAACGCCAAAGACAACGACGACGACAAAGATCCGTGAAGACACTGAGAAGATGCGAAATAGCATTCCTAACAGCTGCTTACAGAGCCACATACATACATTTTAATACCTTTCTGAGGAAATGAACTCCGGTTGGCGTTTTCAAGGTACAGACTTGAAAGGAATCTTACGAGATCGAGAAGGTATACGCGAAGATGACATAACGTTAACGTATACGACTTTTCTGTGATTGCCCCTGATCAGAAGAAGCCGGCTAAACGGGCTTTAAATGGGAAAAAGAACGCGACAGGAAAGGCGCCACAGTATTTTTGTTATAGAAATTGTGATGGTCGCAATTTCTATCATCTAATAAGGCAGTGCTCTTTATTATATTTTTCTGCATCTGCCCCCTGCAGCACTGAAGTCATCTTACGCGCTGAAAATCCTCGGATCACGCACGATTGAAGTTACCACTGGAAAGAAACCCATGTTCGTAACCGCGCAAGGTTGTGGTTTTTTTATGTCTGTTAGGAATGCTACAGGAACAGGGAGCCACTAGCCTTTAGGTCACTAAGCAAAGTTTTACATAAGCAATATAATCCGATTTGACCACAGCATACACTTCGTGTCACACGCTTGATTTTTTTTAACAAAACACATTTTCAAATGTGTGTAAACATGTAGTTTTTGTAAGAAAAACTTAGAGAAATTTATGGTGAAATTTGACGCCATTTTGGATTTGTTAATTTAAAATAAACGACGATATTCAATAGACATCTTTATATATAAAAGTTCAAATGTGTTCTATGTTATAAAATCTAGTTTATATCCCAGATTTAAACGAGTATGTCAATATTTTCGTCGGTTTTGTTTTACAGTGATGCATACACATCGAGAGAAAAGTATTGCGAATTTTATAAAATTTATTATTAATAAGATGTACGATTACAGTTCAACACATTTCAGAATCTTCAAAATATTATAAATATTCAGAGATATTTTACTTAATTCCTAATAAACGAAATTTAAAATAATTATACAACTCCACTCATAAATAACAATTTAATGAAAACGACAAAGAGCCGTTATTTATGCCAACATAAAAATGCGTGTCGAAAGAAATCGAGAAATATCATATACAAGTAAACATGTCCTTTAAATTTTCTTAGACCAATTCAGAGTAGTCGTTGGTATTAGAATTTTGGGCTAACATTAAATTAATCAACGTTCCAAAAAAATCCCTCTCATTATTTTCTCTCTTAATGACAGAAGAACGCAAAAAACGACTGTAGAATTTTTTAATTTAACCAGTTTCTTGCATTAGAAAAATGACTACAAATGCCAGTTTTTAGTGTGTTAATACGCATCAACATAAAACATCCATGGTAAAAATGCTCTAAACGATTTTTTCTGGCCAACACCTTTCTGCACGCACTTGGGCGTGTGTAGTAGAATGCATTCTTTCACCCACCCGAAATCAAAAGCGCTTACAGCCTAGTGTGGGGCGTAGCGGGAAATTGCTCACCTGAGTAGGCTTCGTGCGCCACTCCATTAAGGACTTTTCACGAAAATTCGCACTAGTCGCGTAGAGAGGTGTCGCAATGTCTAGACGGCATTGGGCGTGCGATAAATAATTTCGGCTCTGTAACATTCCCAGTCGGACTGTTTTTAACTTCCGAGGCAGGACAGCACGTAAACTTGATCTCAGATTCGAAACCTTTCAATCATTGTCAGATTACCTGACTGGGACGAATGCCCATGGCCAGCGCTAAATACGCCCAGAATGATCTGCACAATTCACTTTGTTATTCGGAACTACTGCATTGTGCTGAAAGTGTTGTTGAGAAATTCAAAGATCTTGAAAAATGTGATTCTACTAAATTTTAGGGTCTTTGATCGGAGTGGCGCCAGAATATTCGTATATCATATTTCACAGTTTTGGGCAGATTCACAATGAGTCAAAAGCCTGAAATTCTGTAAATTATTGCATTGGCATAACAAATCAAACTCTATAATAAACTTAAAACCTTGCCATTCGTCAAATGCAAAACCGCGTGGTATTAAAATATAAATTCTGACGAACAACGATTAATACTTGACTGTCATTCTTTTTGTTAACGGAGGTTTCCATTTTACAGCGCTACCAAAACTTTAGATGTCTTGTTCCCATTTTAATGAATAAAATCCCAAGATGCTCGAAATGCTGTTTATAAACGAAAATTCAAAATAAGAAATTCTCAAGAAATTTGCTTTACCCCGCGATATGTCCACACTGATTAACAATTTCAACAGATTTATAAATTGGTCATAATTTTTTTTGCTTCTAACTTTAAGATTTCTACCCACAACCCAACTCGATCTAGAAAGGAAAGCGTTCATGCAATCATAAATCGATTTTTTTATATCAAGTCAAATTAATTTACGCTTAGAAGTTAAAAGAAAGAGAAAAGTCAAATCAAATCTTTCTTTAGACTGATCTTTTAAAATGTAATCGCAATTGGTGAAATTAACATAGAAGCCAAAAATATCTGACTTGATCCAAGGTGACACGCCATTTCTCATAGTAACCCGAGATTATAATGCAAGACCAGCAACACTTACTAAATTAGCATTAAAAAGATGCATTCATATTTATGTCCCAGGAATCACCAACAAGAAAGTGCTGGTAGAACTAAACTGCTTCGTTCAGCAGAACTTTTACCGGAATGGATCTCGAAGTAAGGACCGCGATGGCGACTGCACTGCACTGCACGACCAGTCACACTCTTAGCTCATCCAGCTGATCATATCACTGGTTTTTTCACAGCATCCCAGATTGGGCCGAAATAATGAGCTGTTAAGTGACTACAACGTTCCACTCTTCCAGTCCAGGGTCACACTGGCTAACACCTTTGCAGTAAGCAGGTTCTCGTGAATTCTGCAGAACCCAGTTTCTCCCAGGAAGAAGAAAACTGCAGTGCTGGCAAGTGAACCACTATGTCGTGCATATGGCGCAGTAGTAGCGAGCAGTGGGAACAGTCCAGCCTGGCCATTGCTTAAAATTGAAGGCTTTCATTCATACGCCGGCATGGGAACAATTATTCTAATTTCCTTTCAGCCTTAGTTGTCTTATTGGTTTTATTTCACCACTAGAGTTTTAACTGTTTGTTCCGACTTCACTTTTGTCTATAGACACTTTTTTCGTGAATTTCATGATCGACGTCTCCGGCACAGACTGAAAACATAGGCAATTTTTGTTTCTTTATTGTCTAATTACCACCAAACCGAATTTCAATTGGACTCTTGTTGCATTTATGTAAAAAATATTTATGTAAAAAAGAACTCACGTGAAATTCACCGCGAATTAAAAGAAATATTAAAATTGTTCAATATAAATTTAATTTAAATTGATTTGCGAAGGATATGAAGTTATAAAAATCTAAATCCTTTTTAAATACACTAAATTATAAATTAATTCGAATTTTCGATATTGTTAATGCTTTTGTAAAAACACTCTCACAATCACCAAAAGCTCTGATTGCGATTTTTCCTGTTTGTTTCTACTGAATCGGCCTTAATTAAATTTGTGTTTTTAAAACTTTTATCCTTTTCCGTATATTCGCCCTTCGTGCGCGTAGACTTCACATTTTACAGAAAAAAGGAATCAAAATAGTCTCGGACGTTTTTATAATAGTGTTGCTAGTAAAAAAAAATACTTCCACGGGGTCATAAATAGAAAGAAAAGAAACGTTTAAAAATTATAAAAAATAAAAGAAGAATCCGGGATTCGAATGCACGATCTCACGTAAATCGAGTATACTATTCATTACGTTAACAAATCCTTAATAGGAGGTGTGAGTTTAAGTTACGCATTCATACTAATTGCAAATCACACTTTGAAAAATGTCTTCTAACTAATTTTATAAATTTTGATGTCTCAGGTTGCTGAAATATACCCATTTGCATCACACCTAAAAATGGAGTATTTGTAATGATAATTATCCTAGATGTTGATCGGAATCTTATTCATTTCTATGGAAGCAATTTTTTTATTTGAATATTGTACAAAATATCATAGTAAAAAACTATTATTTAGTACCTGTGGAAAAGATTTGTCCTAAGTGAAAGAAGAACATCAAAAAACGGGGTTAACACATTCCCGACCGGCACATTTCTTACGTTTCTAATACGAAAATAATGAAGTTCTGAGGCTGGTCGCCGCAAACTTGTATCGTTAAGGCGAGGATAAAAATTATAAAATTTGTTTTGAAATATCAATGCTGTAAATATGTGTTGTTCAAAATAGAAATATTTTCATAATTTGTATACTTGCTTTTTAGGTAGATAATAGACCACTTGTTATTATTATGCTTACTTTATTTAAAATTATATTGCATTATTTTGGGACCCAACTTGCAATTTTTCCCACGTAAATAAAACAATAACGGAATTATGTCAACCAGGAATAGAATTTGAAATGACGTGAATTCACGTCAGCGGTCGCGAATGTGTAAAAATGGAGCTTGTAAATTGAACTATTTCCTAATTTACTATTTTGTATTTCTTTATTCATACATTTTTCTTTAAACTAGAAACTTGAATTGACATTTCGATTTTATATTATATCAGACTCCTAATAATAGCAGTTCTTACAATGCCGACTTTTTAAGAACTGGCTTCATCTTTCTATCATTGTCCTGAATAGCACCCGTTAGCCCTAACTCATTTGAATGACAACAATTTCTCAGGTAACGTTTAGAAAACGTGCATCGCATCAACAATTCCAGGTAATTAGTCGTTTCTTAAAGAGTGATAAACTACTATCACCACCGCAGAACTCCTTTCTGACGGAAAACTGAAAACATTCTGAAACAGCATCTGCAAAAAATATCACAACGCAACGTAATCAGAACGGGATTTTTGTTGCCCAATTTCAGGTTGGCACCTGGGTTCACGTAAAGTGGCCCAAAAATTTTACGTTATTTCAAGCAATTAAGGCGATAATTGAATTTCGTAGTGACCATTATTCGTGGGTCATGAAAACAAGAAAAGAAAACTTTAGGACGACTTACCTTTGGTCGTGTTCTCAGTGAGAGCGCAATCGGATGATACCGTTGACGATACCGACAACACTGACGACACCAACGACACCGATGACGACGATGATGATGATGAGTTCTCGAGATATCTTCTGGATTCCTCCTGAGCTGATCGCTGATTGCTTTCACCAGCGGCAGCCAAATTAATTTCTGGCTGCGGCACATTTGTTGATTTGTGCTCGACGCCAAGTATAATTCGCTGTTCAATTGGTTTCGGTTTTATAGGCGACTCACCACCCTTGGGGTCGACCCTAGTGGTCAAAGAGGTCTTAGACATAGGATCAAAACATTCTGTAAGACTTTCCTCGCTTTTCGCCTTCTGTAGCAAGTCTAGATCACTTCCAGGCTTTGGTAGAACTTCAACGACTTTAACTGTGAATGCACCTCCGCCTTGGGCACTTGACAGTTTTTGGACAACGAGCCTTGCTAGCTTCGGGACTTCCGTAATATCCTCGTCGCTAGTAGTTAGATCATTTTTAAGTTCCTGCCCAGATTCGTTGCAATTTGCTTCAGGCCCGTTGTCATACTTAGTCGACAAGATAGTGTCAGGAATTAAGGTCTCGTAAATTGCACTCGAATTACAATCAGATATGCTCAAATAATAATCGTCCTTTCCTGCACAAAGTTTAAGGCTTATATCACTTTCGGAATTTCCATTACAAACTTTTTCTTCTAGGACAGGACTAACAGCGTTCTCCTTCAAAGGTACATTTTCTATATTTTTCGGTTTCTCAATTTGGTTCTTTTCATTTTCTTCGGCGGTGGACTTCTCTTTCTCAACTTTTCGATTCTGCCTTTTTGGAATTTCTGGCGGAGTTAATTTCACATTTCCCAGTTTTTTAAATTCTCGCATTTTGTTCGCTCGTGTTATGTCATCATCGCATAGGTATCTTTCAGCGTCCAAAAAGGATATTGTAACTTGAAGGATTTTTGCAAAAAGGTCATTTTCGGGAATTCTATCCAACGTCACATCGTCATTTATATCTGCTTTGTGGTTTTCTTGGTTTTTTCCACTTTGGCCAGGCTGGACCTCTTCGATTCTTAATTTACCATCTTTCTGAACCGTGTATCCCACTATCTTGTGTTCTTTTGCGTTTTCTTGAATTGGATTTTCAACCACCTTGTCATTGAATTCTAGTTTTTGTTCCTCTAAAGCAACCTTCACACCACTACACCTCAGCATTTTATCAATATCCTTCGTATTTCGGGCCATTTCCACTTTACTGTCTGCCTTAACAGCGGTACTTCGCGCAAAGTCGCAGTGTGCAAACTCGTGGCCGATGCCTTCTGCTAATTTCGCATTTATATCGATTGCCTTTATCTTATCGTCACTATTGCTGGCAGTGGAGCTCGTTTGAATATCGCCCTCGTTACTTTGATTGTGCCGCGTCCCATTGCTGGAGATAGTACAGGCAGGAAACTCGTCCAATGCCATTTCGCAGGAATTTTCATTTTCCCGCTTGTCGACATTACTTTGTGGCACTATACATGGGCAGGCGTGCTCCTCTAATCCAGCACATTTATCGGAAATAGTTTTGTGGGTGAAAATCGCTGATTGCTCGTATTGCTGATGAGGTTGGCTTACCTGCTGTCGCTGCTGATGTTGAGGGTGGGTTGGCGTCATATCATTAATGATAACAATCGGCCTGGAACAGCGAATGTAAACAGTGCGTTAGAATGCTTTTACTTCCCATTGGATATGATATCTGGTCTGCACTAGCGATTTTCCATGATAATACTTTTTACCGATGTATGCAGAATTTTCTGTATTCTAGGTTTAAGCTTAATTAATTACTGCTAAGATTGACAGTAATAATCGATCTCAGCATGCAGAACATTTCTAAATGTTACTAAAATTATTATCACAAAAATTTGCCAGTGCAAACTTGAGGTGAGCGCTTGGTAATGTAGGGTTAGCTGAATACTGATATTATTTTCGGAATTGATCGAATCAAACTGATAAATTCTCCGAAATAAAGTGCACTCCCAACATAATTCAGACTCACATAATCAACTTAAGGCTTACTGTGTGCCTTTCACTCTTGAATCTTTATAAAATAAATATTCAAATTCGCTGTACTTATAAGAAACGAACTGGATAAATAAAAACACTAGAATAATAGCAAAATATAATTCTTCTCTCCGAAGCAAAATGCTTAAATGTTTGCTTTTATTATTTACTAAATTTAACATAAAGCTTTGTCAAAAATTATTGAATTAAACGATGCCTACTTTTGTATTTAAAAATTCGTGTTTTCTTCTTATATTTTCTTCAAGTACAGCATTGGAAATATGCTCTAAAAAGTTTAACTCGGTCGTGTAAAAAACAATTCATTTTCCAAATCAATAACTAAGATTTCTCAAAAAGTATACTAAATAAATAAGTTGTGATTAAGTTTAAGTTTAGGAGCAGAGCATCCATACTATAGATAACAATGAAAAGCCGATATATACAGGCTTCTTTTCCTAGATTAGGATAATTTAATTTTTGAAGCACTGTCCTATCATGCAAAAATTCGGGGTTTAATCCCTGAGGATCTAGGAACTTAAAAAATGTATGAAAAAGTGTGTTAACTAACAGTGTTTTAAGACGATAACACTATTATATTTTTAATTTCAATTGAACATTATTAGCTATTTTTTAGTTGATTATCCTACTCTGTTGAGGTTAGTCGGTTCCTAGCATTACCAGTAGCGGCATTGCTGGGACAGGCCAAACCCAGAGGCACCGTAGAAGCAAGAAAAAGCCTACAACCGCAAACCCAAACCACGTATCGTTTTAACACATTCATACTTGGTTACTCTTTTCCTATTATTGTTACTTTTTTACATTGTTTTTAATTTTGTCACGTATTTCAGTTCCTTACTTTTATCCCTATCGATGACACCTTGAGCGTACCTCTCTGCATAACTCTCTGCCTCGCTTGGCAACCTCTTTAGTGATTAATAACAGGTACATTTACTTAAATTAATTTAGGTCTTGTAGCTACTGAAATTAACCTACTAGAAATACTTTGGATAGAATGATTTCTGCATTAATCCTGTTATTAATTATTATTTAATATCTTTAAGAATCCACGTTTTCTATACCATTACTGTAAAAGTATGTAATATATTTTGTGAAAAAGACCAAAAGTAACCCTTCTTTCCTTTCTAACTAGCATGACTTCTTAATCACAAATAATATTAACAATATTCCACGCCCCAGAGGACGTGTATGGGAAATTTATAGTGTTTTAAAACATGAAAATTAAATGTGTTTCACATTATAAAAATCCGGGTTAATTCGGACTGATTTTCAATTTATGGATTTATAGAAAGGAAAATACTGTAACGAAATCTCATCCACACATGCAGCAAAAGTATAACGATGTATTGTTACCATTTATGAAAGTATGCGCGCACAATTGCACCCTGTAACTAGAGGTGCTACTATTATCTCTGTCTAAGACAATGTCTTTACCAACATTTAACTTACCCAGTTTGCTGCTGTTCTAATGAAGAGAATTCTTCCTCGACCTCGCCAATAGTTGGCAACATATTCGAATGCCAGTGAAAGTTGAAATAGGCCTCAGACGGACCAGGACCATTTATTACTTCAGGAGGACCCAACTTTTCTCCATCTTCACAGTCATAGTTTTTCTCGTCATCTTCCTCGCTGGAGCTATCTACGTAGTTGTCGTTTGACTCTACTTCAATTTTGATGCACTTCCCGACAACCATGGATTCTGGCATGGTATCAAGCAGATTTTGGGCAGCATCCGTTGCAGGACCCTTTGGAATCAGATGAACCAAACGTGGAAGATTCATCTGCTCATTGTCATTAATATCCACCAAAGGAGACTTTTCGTTTACAAACTGCTCTTTGTCTAGATCGTTCAGCTTCGGTTCCATTTCGATTCGACTGCTCTCATAAGTTTGAATCTTGAAGCGAATTTCGTCCGACATTTGATCGCGTTTAAATCTTACAGGAGTTTTCTGGTTTACCTGATCACTCGAAACTGAGTTGGTTTGTTTTTTATCTAAAATAATTTTATCTGTATTTATCGGTGATTGTAGCTTAGGTATGTTCGTTTTCTGAAGCGATTGCACTCGTTCTGGCGGTTTAGGTTTTGGCCCTCTACTTGCTTTTGCTTTCTCGACAATTTCTGAAGCCTTAGGACTCTCAAAGTCATTAGATACAGATCTTGTAAACGTTTTTACTGGGTCCTTAAAAGTAGTTAAATTGACTTGTTTTTCCTTTTCGATCTCACTTGAGTTTGTTCTGTATAAATCAAGTTTTAAATCGGTTTCAGATTTCTGCTTTTGCACCATTAATCTGGGTCGTAGAACTATTGCCTTTTCAGACACTTTTATTTCACTAGCATCGGGTGTGTTCAGATTAGGCTCCAATTCCAACGATCGCTTTGGAGACAACATGACTGGTATGCGAGACTTGGGGATTTTCTCAGAAATCTTTTGGTCCGCAATATTTTCGCAGGTGCTAGCCGCTTCCGTCTGTATAAACAGTTCGCATTGCTCCTTTAAATGCGTCATTTCAGGTTGACTTGGTAGAGGACTTGTACAATTTGCTTTAAGGTCGCTTTCAGTTTTAGACCGTTCCATAAGTTTGGCGGGACTGAAAGCCGATGCAATCGCTTTTGGGATTTTTGTGATTAAGTCTGGCTGTTTTTGTGGATTATTCCCGGCTGGTCTTGAGTCCCTCTCGACCTTTTCCGGTAATAATGCACCATTCACATCTTTTGGTTTTCTAGGAACAGGAACGACTGGGGGTCGCTTTTTGGCATCCCCGCTAATTCCTTGTCTCGGTTTCGGCGTTGGTGTCGGACTTATTTCAACATTTTCGTAATTATTTCTCACAGAGCCGTTCTGAATTTGAATATTTTCGTACAACTTCGAATTAGATCTTACATCTTCGTTCGTTCTAAAGACTTCCTTCGTTGACTCGGATGGCTCAAGTTTCCTTAAGCACTCCTCCAGTTGCGCTGAACTATCCACATGAAACTCCTCTTCGAGAAGAGTGAACGGTTTCAGGACCTTGGCCAGCTCTGTTTTATTGATCACTGTGACACTGTTGCCGTGCCCGTTCTGGTTGCTTACATTTATAGAGCACCCGCTAGTGCTGTAACATGACAAATCCGAGTCTGAGGAGTACGTCGAACTTATGGAAAATTTGTCGATCACTGTGGATATAGAACTGCCCGTGTCGTCGGACTCTGACTCACCGATGACAGAGTTCTCATCGGAGAAAAGATTTATGTAGTATTCAGCATCTGGAGGAGGAGTGAAAGGTTTATCTTCCCGAGAGTTAGACCTCTCCGGCTGGTGTCTTCGCCGGGTCAGCTTCCTTGGGGGCACAGGAGGTGGAGGTGGAGGTTGTTGATTCGGCCTGGGTTTACCTTCGTCAGTCATCTCAATTTTTCTCCCTCCACCGTTACGAACCTCTAGCTTGATAGCGACATTACTCTCTTTAAGGCACCTGACGCACTCGATCCTGGTCATTTCCTTTATCGATTGACCATCGATCGACAGTATCTCGTCTCCCTCCCGAAGAAACCCCCAACTGGCCCGTACTCTAGATGCAGGGCTGTCGGCTGCACACGACTGTATAAAAAGTCGCTGCACCTTCTCGTTGCTCTTTGTTCCACCCTGGAACTTCAGGCCGAACCCGAGTCTCTCACCTGGCAATCGGTAGACAAGCACGGCCTCGATGTCATCACCTTCGTCTGCCCGGTTCGCTTGAGCTTTTAGCTGGGACCCACTCTCGTTGATCGAGAGAACTGTTATAAACGAGGGATCTTCGCCGGGAGCAGAACCATGACCGTTCTGCACAAGCTGTTGGACGCTGGGTTCCACACCCACCACATCCTCGACCGCAACCACTGTCACGTAGTCCGCCATCATAATCAGCTTCACTAGCCGGTCCACATCGGTTGGCCCTGTGGAGAAACAAAAGCTCCTTAGTGTTATACGCACATTGCACAGTGGGTACAGGTAAGGATAAAAGTGAACTAGAAATGCATAATAAATTTTTATCTACAAAGAAGTACTTAACCCTTTCGCTACGAGCGTTCTCCCTTGTAACAGTTTATGCACAGAGGCTAAGGCAGTTTATTTTTATTTTATTTAAATTGTGTGAAAGATAACTAAAGTTTGTAAAAATGTGAGCAATCTGTTTTAAGCCTACGGTACAAGCAAAGAATAATTCTTTGCAACAACTCTAAAATTAGTGTAAATTCCACTGTCCAAAAGAAGAGACTTGCGTAAACCATATTGCCCAAAAAATGTTAAAAGTCGCGCAACATAAAAGGAAATTGCTAAGTTGTCTAATCTAACGAACTAGGCAACATTCAAGACGGTCTTTCGTCATCATGACCGCCGCCGACTGGCTCATAGGCCCAACCTTGTGCCGATGATCCGGCTAACTCCAATAATGTCTTTTTGCTGCATATTTATCTCGCTCGGCCCGGTGTTCATATAATGAAAATAAAACCGGTAAGAACGTCCCGTTCGCAGAGCGCAGAGCGCACGTTAGAGTAAGTGAACGTCTGACATACTTTCAACTGCGTTTTGTAAAGGAGAAAGAATTTATCTAACTAAGCCGGTCAGCCAGTCGGGGAGACCTGCCAGAGCTCACCTGGGCGCCCAGCAGCAGGTAGGGCACAGTCAGCCAGCCCGGCTGCGGAGATGAAGGTGAGTCTCTCGCGAATTCCAAGTCGCGAATCATTCAACCGAGTAAGAATTCAGGTAACTAACCACCTGTCATAGTGCCTCACATTTTCGAAAATATTCCGCAATTTGTCTTGCCCACACTATAAGCAATTCATCTGTCCGAATAGCTCCGCGGCCGCGGTGTAATTAGACGTGGGTCAGGGGATACCGGGTAGGCGGCGGGCTCCAAAATATGGAACCGCTAATGAATTTGTTGTGGGAATCGCGTTGGCTTGTATTGTTCCAGCGCTAATGTAGCCAGGGAGCTGAAACTCATTGGAGCATTCCTTGCAATTTTCGAATTATGTACACCGACTGTCAATTAATTAGCGAATCAAGACGAATCAGCGGTTCGATAAAAATCACCGACCCATGGGCAATCCGCCGTTCTGTTTTGCTGGTTCGATCCACCTTGTTATATACAGCCAACATTCTTTGCTTTGTTCCGGAGAAATTTCCCACTGGTGATACTCTAAATTTTCTGCTTTCGCGGAAATAGAGTGCAGACTTGCTCCTAAAAAACGATCGGTTTTTAAAGACACTTCGATTTTTCGATAAATTAGAAAAAACAACTAAAAGGAAGTATTCGAAAGCTGCTATTACACGCTGCTCAAATTCATCAGTCTCTTTCAATTTCTTGTGTGATCGCGGTATAAGAACAAACTTCCGCCATTGATTTGGACATACGCACACGCCTCATTTATCTCCTTTTCCAGACTATTCACAATTTCTGTGTGTTTTCACTCTTCTTGCAAAATAGCCAGTTCAACCTTCATCCTTTTAGCTTTGAATGCCCATGACACTATTTCAGCTTTGGCATTTGTCTTATCGCAAATTATATCATTCTAGCATAAAGCCGAAGATATTTCAAAATTCATTGTTAATACGCGCGAAAAAATCATATATGCTTTTAATATTCTTGGAATGAATATTAATAATTAAATAATATTTAAGAACGCATTAAGATAATTAATAATTAATAAATAATATTTAAAATAAAATAAGAGCAACTTGTCGGTTCTTTCACGTAAGTTTAAAATTAGTTTAAATTTTTCTCAAAAATTTAGCTTTTTGTTTTGATGTACAATTATATTACTTTAAATTACAGAAATTTTTTATTTGATTTAAAAATTTTTCCTATCCCCTTAAAAAACATGGAAGAAATGTGAGGAGAATTGAATTGAGTCCAGTGAACCCAAGCAACCCGAATGAATAGGCAAGGAACGTATTTTTAATTTTTTACCACTTTAAATTCTATATTTTGTAATGGTGCTGAGAATGATAATTGAAATTTGTTTATTATTATAATTTAGAAAAAAATGAATATGATTTTTTTTAAATTGTTTCCTATGATATAAAATGTATTATTTCTTTGTTTATTTCTGTTTTGTCTTGCTTTTCTACTCCATCCGACACTCTTTAGCAAATAGAAATCCTAAAAAAATGAAACTTCATTGGTGATGAAAATAACAGTGGTTTTAATTACTGATTCAATCTATACTTCACTGTAGTCACCATTGCAACACATTCCATAGCTCTAAAGTAGTTTTATTCATAAAATCTGTACTTAAAAATTAATACAAATTAAATAGTCGATTGTTCCCTACAATTTTCTTTAAAAATTGAAAAACTAAACTAATCTTTTGTTGTAAAATATTTTTTTTGCAATTCCTGCCTTGTAAAGGCATACTCTCAATTTAGTCTGTTGTACAAATGTTAAAAATTTAGCTCAGAAATTATTTTATATGTTTTGTCTTTTCTAAGTCACAAATAGTTATTTTTTTGGGAGTGTTATTTCAGTCACACTTTTAATCTAAAAGTTAAAACGAAATGCTTCCAATACCTCGAAGTGTTAAAACGGACGTATATGGAAAAATTTGTTTGTTTTACCGAAGTCCCCATCTTTAAACTTTATCTACTGAATCGAATCAGATCATAAATAGCAAAATTCGTCCGCCATCTCGAAAACGTCGTCTTGAATTTTTATTATATACAAAGGTAAAAGTGCACAGCGATATAAAATCTTGAAGACCAAACAAATCCGGCTCACATTTAAGTGAAGTTGAATGAAAGCTTGTAGTAAAGATGTTTAAAAACTATAGTTTTCTTTGTTTCATACATTTTGAAATAAACCACTTAAGGCAAGCGTTCAGACTGCCCTCAGGGTCTTGTCGAAGTGTACAAAAATAACTTTCTGCTGAATGACCAGAGCAGTTAACGAGTTAACAAGGTGATTATTTTGGCTGAGAAATATGGCGTCTGAAGGTAATCAGGTGAGGTCACTAAAGGTGATCCAATAGCCTGATTCATCCAAGAGCTAGTCACCATTAAAAGCGGCTCGCCTCTACCTAAAATGTAATTAATTGGATACTTCTTATTGCAAAGATATCTTGCCAGCGTGTTATTTATGCAAGCAGTTTCCAACAATCCTCCTAGCCGTCTTCGAAGTATAAAACAATAAAAGTCATGTGGCAATAAGAAAACGCACAGTACCGTAACTGAAAGAAAATCCACCCAGGTGATATCTATCATGCGGGCTGACCAGCAGCTAATCTATGAAGAGATACTACAAAAGACGCGCCAGAGTCAGTTGCACCTTTGGCAACTTGAAAACGGTTGCGGTGACTACCCGAGCGTCAACTCACAACAGGTATTATAACAGAGGACCAGTTCTTGGTTGCGCACATAAACAGATTGCCAATAGGCAGTGGTGCCGGCGCAACTGGTCCAACTGGACGCTATCTGCCGCCAAATAGTGTCTCCTTAATCGGCTACTGTGGTGATACCACATCTTGATGAAATGGCGACATTTCGCAGCTTGGAATTTCGCTGTTTTAGGAAAATCGCCATCAACTTTTCCTATTCGTGCCAGTTAATATTACTCCCGGTACCACTGCCACAGCACGAGTGGTCCAGCGTGGACATCTGTGCGAAGAAACGTCACATCGCCGCAGGTAATTGAGGATTCGTAAATAACATGGCTGAGGATGATAGAGGATTTAATGGCAACTTTTGTTTAATTGAACATTGCGGGGTTTAGAAACCTCCGATATCACTCTCTCTCGGGCTGGCTAGTCAATAACCACTGTAAGCACTATTTGAATCTTATAGCATGCATCCTGGGGTCAGAGTCTGTTGGGCTTCCTGGAGGGGACGGTGACCTGAGAAAGTGGATTCCGCGAATGCCGATCGCGCACATTTAGACGTGCGATTTGACGGCATGTCGACTTGTGTTAACAATGCGATAAATCTCTACCAACGCGATAGAAAATTGACCTGCGGCGTCGCTGCCATCATTTCAAAGATTTGGGGATTTAAAGAGAAAATTAATCACAGGTGGTATAGTGCTTTGGGCATGGTGGGATTCCAACCTGGAATATCATCAATGGAACACTTGTCGTTATTGTGGTTGTCCAACAAAGAAAGTAGTATTTTTCATTGAAACCGATATAAAGAAAAAATTTTCGAGTACTAAATTTCAATTTGCAGTTTATATTACGAATTTATAAAAATTTAATAAATAATTTAAAAAATTATGAATAAAAAGAACGGGAGAACAAGTTAGGTCAAATTTTTGGATTATGTACCTTTAATTTAATTTAATCTTCATCAGTTGTGTAAAGTTTGAAACTCCTTAAAATTGCTGAGCACTGATATTCGTTTAATTAGTTAAGTAGTTTAAAGTTTATTCTTAAAACCCTACCAAATTATAAATGCAAAAACGTTTGAATAATTTGATTGAAATTCGTAATTTTATTTGCATTTTATAGGGTTTCGAAAAATTTAACACGACCGATGATGGTATGAAAAAATAATAAGACTGATGGTGGGTTTATATTAAAAAACATTTAAAAATGAAACAATGAGTGTAATATTTCCTCCTTCTACAAAGGATGGGAAATGAAATTAAACATTTAATTTTGTCTAAGTAAGATAAGTTGAATAGGTTCAATAATTTATTGAAATCGTTTACTTGAACGTATAATTGTTTCTTGAGCTATAATTAAAATATGAATTAGATAACCTTAAAATTTGTTTTTATTTTCTATATTTTCCATACTACTTAACCCTTTCAGCCCTATGAACCCAGATATGCATTCTGCGTCCACCTCTTTGACCTCGCTATATATAATGCTTATATTCTCCACAAGCCTGTTAATAATGCAATGATAACATTTGAAGAAATTCAACTATAACTCTCAAAAAAGATATTTTTTTTAACAGAGACTCGAGCAAAAAAATTCATTCTGGTTATCTCCCATTTGGACTAACTGACTCTGTTCGTCTTGCACAACTAAAGAAGCGTCCTTCACGGCAAAGATGCGTTGTTTACGCAAAACCAGAACGGACTCGCGTTATGAATGCAAGAATAGCAATAATGGCCTATGTATCAAACCCTGTTTCGAGATTTACCACACAAAACAAAATACTAAATTTCCGTTTTATGAGACATGTGATTTACAAAATTTAATATTTTTATGCGTTTTTGTTAAATATTTTCATCCAATGAAATAAATGATTTTGTCAAAGTTTTCGCACTACATTTTTCAAAATATTTCAAATATAATTAATACACCTATGTATGAAAATTTCATGCACTGAAACTTCAAGTTTATTCATTCAGGCCAACGTGCACTTTATCGTGAAAAGTGGGCAGGCCACAAATAAAGATTCTCTTCCCACAGCTCAGGGCTGAAAGGGTTAAATTTAATGTTGTTTTTTTTTAATTGCAGAATGCCATCAATGAGTTGACCTTACATAGAGTAACATATTGAGTTTTTAAAAATACATGTAAACATAAAAAAATTCAAACGGAGTGTCCAGGAATTGTACTTCACTAAACCCTTTTATGATAAAAAATACGGATACGAGCCATTCCACATTAAAAACAATTTTTATATCAGGGTTATAGTGTATTTCTTATTTATTTTCTGTTTTATGTATGGCTGAAGATTAGAAAAAACCTGTTTGAGAAAGCGATAGGAACTTAATTGATAATGTTATCAAATTGCTATTCAAATTATGCTAACAGAAAAATCTTAAAAAAGTCTCTTCCGTTACCAAGACGGAATACAATTCATCTGAAAATCTCAGTGCTAGTTGCGATTTATTTGATCCATTGTTTCAATTGTCTTTTAGAAACTGCAAAAAATTTTATATCTAAAAGAAATCTTAACGAGAAGATTTTGACTCCAATTAAGATAAATCTGAGCTCAATAAAGGAGTGTAGTCCTTAGACAAACGAGAAGATCAACGATGGAGATCACGCCGGTCCACCGTTAGTAATAAAATAGGCATGAGAAACTATGAATTAGTTGTTGGAGTCAACAGCTTCATAACGATTTCGAACGACTCGGGGCCGATGGAAAAGAGGCAATAAAACGGCAAAGTGCCCAGAATTAGCATACTTAACCTGGTGGTGGAAATTTAGAACCGGAGCACAAAAATTGAAAAAAGCGTTCGCATGCGGCCGCCCGTCGTTGGCCGAATAACTACTGACCTATAACTGGAGGGCAATGCCGGCCGTCTTTTCGGCCGCGCAGACAAGTGTTTACAAACTTGGGGCCGGACAGGCTTAGAAAAATCGGCGAAGGGGCACGCGGAAGACGGCCAACATAAAAGTTGCTGTCCGAAATGAGCTCCAAACAAGAGCTGGCTAGTGATGGCGGCAGTAAAGGAAGCGTGAAATCCCGCACGTCCATCCCATTTCAGACCGCCGAGTCGCCAGATCGACGTATCGACAGGTATAGCGAAACTTGCTGTTCGAAATTAAACTGTATATGCGCGCTTTTTCGTTCTTCTCTCCGGTTGCCATCGCTTCGAATTCTGGTTTGAATTTATGCATATTCCTCCGAATGGCTAAGCAAACCTGGCCAAGCAACCGGTCAGCGACGGTGCCGCAGCGAGTTGAGATTCCAGGGTAGTTGTGCTACTTGGCCAGAAGATTTCGGACATTGCAGATCATACTAGTGAAAAGAACGCCTTCGGCTAAAGAATGTGATACATTCTGGCACAACCAGGCCAGGAGAGGGCAATCGAAAATCCGACATCAGTAATGGAAGTTCATTTAACATGTGCATGCCTAATGAACCCTTCAGCAGGTGAAGGTGCCGACCTCCATCGAATCGCAGAACAGATGATCTCGATGAGCGAGGTGTTTCCTGCGAAGTACCAACACGCCAATTTGCATTTAACATTTTTTCGCCTTGAATTCCCCGACGTGGCTGCTCCATCGCTGCCCTCGGGTTTGAGTGTATAGGTGCAGCTCGAATCCGGTCCAGAAAGCCGCAACATCTAAATCGATTTAGAACCTCCTTTAAACTATCGCAAGGGAAGGCAAATCAAGGCCAGTATTTCACTGCATCACCGCCCGGACCTCGCGGCAACAATGGAGAGAGGTGTACACACGCCCCGAATCACATTCATCACAATTTATCAACCTGACATTTCGCCTTACCAATCCGCTAGAATGCAGACCTTCTGCAGCACAAAGTTGTTGGCATTCACTCCGACGACTTGCAGATCTTGCAACCTGAGCGCCTAGCGCTAGAAAATACCAACCAGTTACGGCCTGTATTAATAAGCTCCGGGAAATTCTGATTGCGCGCGCGAGTAGCATAATTTTCAGGAAGTGATACGCTTTCATAAATTAACTGCTCGAAAACACCGATACCATGCCTTGATCAGGTATTTTAAAAGGTGTCATTGAGACACTAGCAGGTGCCGCATACTTTATTGAGTTTAAAGCCCGAACTTTGAACGCACATTGTCGTGCAAAATAAAGGTGACATCTTTGAGATTTGCAATTTCTTTTTCGCTTAATATTTAAACATTTATAAGATAAAGTATAAAATTCCTTGATCACTTTATATTCGTCGAATAACTGATAAGTCATAGTCCATGTTACAAAAACAAGATTACAATAAAATTAACGTACTTAGAAAAACAAGCTTATCAGTTTCACGTGCATAATTTTTTGTATGTACCTTCAAACATTACCAAATTCATCGATTTTGATTTTTTACGATAGTTTTTTTTTTCTTCTTGAAAAATGTCCTAATTTCATCGAGTTTGTAAATCTTCACAATTTTCTTAACGATTTGGACAAAAGTTTCTTCCTACAGTATTTAAGTTCTCCAGCCAATTTCAAGTGCTTTATTGGAATTTTGTCTATGTTTGACTTCAGAGTAAGTAAGTAAGTTAGTGAGTAAGATGAAAACCGACTAACCGACTGGATAAGTTGCACTATCCTTTATCCATCAATATCCTCAATTGCAAGGAGTTTATAATAGTTTTATATATGCAATCTAGATATATAATAATTTCTAAAACATGTGGTAATATTACTTTTCATATGCTCTCTGAACTGCTCAACAAAATGCTTCTTTCGAGGTGCCTCAGATATTCTATGGATTTGGGGATTGAAAAAAATTATGATAGATGATTAAGTAATCTATCGTCTAAAAACAGTCATATAAACTAGATGGCATATAAATAAAAATTAAGAAAACATATTGATTTAAAAAAAAAAATTTCTGTCTAATTTTCTTTTATTTTTATTTTTATCTAACTTTTTATAGCGGCAATGATTGTTTATCTGGTCGCTTCAGAACTTAGGCCATAGTGTAATTAGCCTATGTGGCCATTAATATCCTGCAACATTTAGTCCACAGAAGAATCAGTCGTTTGAATAGGTTCCCAATAAATTCCTTCAATGAGTGCTATTCACGCCGTAAATTGCATTCTTTGCATAATTATAGCCACTGAACGACGGTAATAGCCGTAGTGGCCGCAATGCCAGGTAGATTTCATTGTGCACAGCTTTCGTGATTAATAAAAGCTGCAAGAGCCAGCTCGGTCGGCTGGACGAGCGCAGACCGCAGCAGCATTCCCATGCTGAAAAATGCAGTCCACCTTCCATTCTGCATAAGATGAACAAAACGAGCTAAGGAGTGAACAAAGAAAGCAATTAATAAACAATAACTCTTTGCCTTGCAGGCACTTAATTTTGTATTTAGCAGTTTTTGCCTGGCCGACCTGCTCCTACCTCTTCGCTTTTATCTCGGCTCTGTTTATTTTTGTTCCGCGGATTATTCGATTTTGATTTGTTGTTTTGCTTTTTGCTATTTTGCCAATAAATGCACTTTGACTAGACCCGCCTTGAATTTGCTTTTGAAATCAAAAGACGCTTGATATGGATTGCGTCGCCAATGGGCAGCGGTCACGTTAAGCTGTTTCAACGCTGAGTCATACCGACGACCATAAACTTCTAAGCTTATTTTCATTTTTCATTATTAGGGGAGGCGACAGTTCAAATCTTTACGAGAGTAAAAGTCTTCCATTCGTAATTTGTAGTCTAAAACTGGTAAACTGGTAAATAAACAAGTCGAGTGAAGTATAAGTCCTAACTTTTAAAATGTACATGGCAATTTTAGAGTTTATGAAATCCTAAATGCACCGACGTGGGCACATTTTATTAGACACAAACATGGTATTTCAATATCCTGTATATGTTTTTATCTTGGTACACAAATATTGCTCATAATTTGGGTTTTATTATGAAAATATATGTCATTCCTTAATAGATATATAAATTTTACTCAATTCCAATTATAATTTTCATGTAACAATTTAACAGAGTCTTATTTTGTTTTTACATTCAATAATTGTGTTTTGAAAATTAGATTTTATAGTGTTTCTACGGGTCACTGCTATTATTATTCTTTATTATTACTTGTATGTCTTAAATCCCAACACTTTGCAGTATATATGAACGATACTAACAGAATTGCCTTATTTTTAATGACTACACAAGAAAAATATCATTATTTGAAATTCCTGCAAGACCTTATTTATTAGGTTTCAGTACATAAGAAAGAAAAACGAAACTCTTGTGTTATGATTCACCTGTTACAATTAAAAGTATCAAGCTGAAATTTGGCACGCTTAAAAATTTTACTAATCTGCATCTTTAAAGGGCCTAAATTTCGTCTTGTATTAAATCTTTTTTGGT
The DNA here is from genome assembly GCA_001932985.1 of Proctacanthus coquilletti. Classification (NCBI taxonomy): domain Eukaryota; kingdom Metazoa; phylum Arthropoda; class Insecta; order Diptera; family Asilidae; genus Proctacanthus; species Proctacanthus coquilletti. The sequence goes on from MNCL01000071.1 coordinate 514,977, forward strand.
AATTAGCATTCCTTAAGGATCGAAAAACTTTTCTTTGAGAATTTTATGTTACGTGCTTTTCCACATATTGCCAAAAACTGTTCTTACAAACAAATTTCGAGCCTAGGAAAACTATATATAATCCGTGCATACTTTTCTTAAAAAGTTAATTACTTCATAAGCCTAGGGGACGATCGACATCAATATAATATTTAAAATAAAGAGAAATATGATTTTTATACATTAATGTATAATTTAATTGTACGGATCCATCACTGCGTGAATTTAACTTGATAGTCTTCCTAAAATGTTGTTTTCTTAGCAATAAATTCAACCAATTTGACCTAATAAATCTGCATAGTGCGATTTGCCTGTATCGTGATTACATCAAAAACTAGGAATTTGAGCTCAAATATTCAATTTCCATGTGAACCTTCAAAACATCCATTCAATTTAATGTTACTGAATGAGCATAACACGGTCCAGCTCGAAAAATAAATAATTTAAAAGCACATTTATAACGGACTGTAAAAATGCAAAATTTCCAAACATTGGAGTATAAGCAACCTAAACACAAACAGCAAAAAGCGGCATCATAGCATTGTTAGGAAAAGGCCAAGAATAAGACGGATCGCGAAAGAAACCGAAAACCTTTCGCGAAACCAAAAGGGGCACCTATAACCAGTGCCCTCCTCATCAATGCAGGCTTGGATAACCGTAAATCCCCATTGACCTGTATTTTTCCCAGCAGTGGCAGCACTAGCGGCATGGAGCGCTTTTTACAATACCTTTACCACCATTTGCAGGTAAAACTCTTGGAGATCTTCCAAGAATGGTGCTGGAGCCGAAGTAATTGATCGCGCGCTGCACGAGAGAGTTCTTTGCGCGTGCGTAAGCCACTTACTCGTTGCTCGATGGCCGTGGATATGTCTTAAAATCTATTTGCTCTCAACGTACCTTTCACTGTTGATCTGCTGGCGTAGATGCTGCAGAGTCAGAGCTGGATCCCCGGTGCACGAAACGATATCCGGCGGCAGGAGGCTGACTGGTTAGTAAGACTCCAAAGATAAATAGCGAATATTTCTGCCAATCCACCAAAACTGTTTTTTTGCACTATTCAAAATTTATGTTTTCTTATGTATCTTTTCGAATTAATATTACATCACTGATTTCTGGGACCATTCATAAAGTATTCCTTTGTACTAGGTATTGTGCAATTCCTGTTTTGCTGAGATTTTCACATTTCCACTAATTCTATGGATATTATCTACCAATTTAAATAACACCCAACAGTTTTGTTCAATATCTTGCTGTCGGAACTGTAATATAACGAACCGAAGGTCTTTTAGACGGTCTATATTGGCAAAATTGTATAACAACAGAAAGTTTTTTCAGGGATTCCTATTATATTATGAGGAATTTTGGAGAAAAGCAAACTAATATGCAAATTACACTTCTACTCGTATATTACTTTCATATATCGGTTTTAACACACGTAGGTACACATCGGATTAAAAATGGTAAGATATCAATAGGACTAATTTATAATATAATAGTATAATAGTATAGTAATATAATATAATAATAATAAATAATAATAATATGAAAAATTTAAAAACCGGACTATTATCATTACTTAATTTGATTTAAACAAAAATATTATTGGCAAAAAGAAAAAAAACAAAATAATTAATTAAAATATCCTCTACAAGCGAATTGGCACCTATAAAATCTGATTTTAGCCAATTCTGCATTCAGCTGTCAGTCATAAGAATAGGCAATCACTATTAGTTATCAAAAAATCGTTAATTAATTTCCAATCTTATAATTTTCCATATTATTCGGATTAACCTCTACAAATATGATGAAGCTCACACTCCATTTCTAGCACAAGCTTTGTGGAATTACCTCACAAAAGACGATTCTCGCTCGCTAAAAATTACCTAGACGCTAAAATATTCGGCTCATCAAAAAATAGATGAGTCAAAGCAATGGAAAAAGATCAAGAGTGACAACATGTTAAATGCCATTGATCAAAATATTTCTTAAGCAAATATCTGATTTTATGCCGTGTACGTGTCGAGTTTCGTCAAAGATATTTTCTACTGCTCATTGTGACACTTTAATCAGACAAACTCATTTGCGAGTAAAGGTTTTATCGAAGCTATTTCTCAATCTCACGATCATTCAACTGCATCACTTTTTATAAGATCTGCAGACAGATCGACAGGGAGCACATTTGCGCAATAAAAACTGGTTCTCCACGGTTAATTTCGTAGAAAGTGTGAAAAATCTCAACAACCAAATCGGTTAAAACTAAAACAGTATTTTTGTATATATATATATATATATACTAATAAACTGCCCACTGGAAGAGCATTAATTTAACCATTTCGGGCACTGTTGCGAATATCACTTAATTACAACAACTATCCACTTTCCGGCAAATAATCACTCGGAATTGCTCAAGTTGCCACACCACAAGTAGCCTTAAAAACGGATAGAGCATCTTGCATTGATTGCAAGTGATCATGAACCCCGGTGATTGTTGAAGTATCTTAAAAGCCAAAACAAAACGAGAACGCCGTTTTTCCCTGAACGAAAATAGGCGATGACATCAAGAAAATTGCAGAATCGGACGCTTGATAACGACCAGGCCGACCCGCTCGGTGTTCTTAATGTCATCAAACTCGTTTGGTGTACCTTCGAAAGCCAAAAATCAGAAAACAAAACGGTCAACACTTTTGGCGTCCGTCAGAAGCGATTTAGGGAATTTAGCTCGTTGATTTGTTCGATTCCGATGCCACGGAATAAATAGATAACTCGGATTGAAGCGATCTTGATAATAAAAAGATTGACGCGATCGCACTATTTCCACAACGCAACAAGTGATCGCGCTACGTTCCTCTCGTAATCTGACTAACTTCGGTACGCTAAACAAGCAGAATATGTTCACCTCTCGGACTCAGAAATGCTATGCTGGCTAAGACCGGTATAGGAAGAAACACTCAGTCGAGGTAGGTCGGTGAAGCAGCAGCTGCTGCAGCGGCAGCAATAGTGGAGTTCGGCCATCTATCTCTCCGCACACCAAGCCGAACTCTCTCAAAAGAAAAGATACAATTTAAGTTTGGTGCTGTGGCGCGCTGTCGTGTGTGAGAAATTCCACAGGTTCGGTGTATGCTTTCATTTCAACTCTTTCGTTTTTATTTGTTCTTTTTCGTAGCTTTTCCTTGCAACGGCATTCAAACCGATCTTGGACTCCAATCAATTACACTTACCACTGGATGATTGGACCGGTGATCACAGTGGGAAGTAATCTTCGCCATGCCTAGAAATGATAATTTCCTAAATGACAAATTTGCAGGCACGTCTAGACAGAACATGTCCCGAATAATAAACATTTTGCGAAAGTTTTCGAATTTTCGGAGAGAATTGGTATTGAGAATCACTTAAGAAAAAGTTACACACTTTTATTTTAACACAAACTAACGAAAGTGAAAGTATACGTGAGAGGATTGATTAAGTATATTTCTAATTTGGACTTGCTTGGTTTATATAAAAATAAAAATACCCTAACGGTGAGAAAATTTTTCGTAAGCAGGCTAAGAACTCAGGTTTAAGAAAGGCTAACAAACAAAATAAAGTTTAAAACGCAACATTCAGTTGCAAAGTAGAGTACATATAAAATTACTAAGTTATGTTATTCAGTGAATTCCTTTCATAAATTGCTCAGGATAGGAAAATAGTTTACATGCTGACCAAAGATGACACTGAAAACATATAAAACAAAATAGACAAAAACTTATGTTTTGAAAAGATAAGAAGTACTTTTAACATACTCAATGCATAGTACTTGACAAAATAAACGTTTATAATAGACCGCCTTTTATCTTTAAATGAAGCTGTTCCTATCTGTGTATTCTATAAACCCTTTGTATAATCCACTATCTTATCTTAAAGGATAACGATAGGAAAACGACTAAGTGCCAACTAATTAATCACTCTATATATTATTTTCCGATTGATTATTTTTTAAATTATGTTTAAAAACAGTTTTTTTTAATGAAATATATTAATTTTTCCATATTTTTAAAATGATAAAAGTTGAAATTATAGTTGCAAAAATATTTAAAATAACATACACTAGTTTTATTTGTGTGTCGTCAAAATATATGGAGATGATAAATACCTTAGTTTGTGACAAAAATAAGCAGACAAACAGACAAAACTCTGAAATTTGTTATTACTAATAAGTACGTAATGAGTAGAATTAACATAAATTTAAAAAGCATCTTTGTACAGCAAAACATAGTTATAAAATATAAATACAGATTTAAGAAAATTCTGAAATATTAACCTTCTATTTGGCTCATAGTTTTATATAACATGGTTTCACACAACACTGCGTTATATAAGAACTTATCTACCATGTTGTAGAAAGGTTACATTTTACACTTATAAACATATTTGAGTATAATATCGCTGTTACTGCAGTGATATCTTGAAACTTATTCAATTACTCACAAAAACAACGTATTTAGAAATTATATGGGTACAAAATAATAAAGTACTAAATTATTCCTCCCTGATACCTAGAAAATATAAACCGGGTCGTTATTAAAACAAAAGTTAATAAAAGCTTTTGTAGAATAAGTTCATAGCAAAATAGTAAATTAAAATGTTGGCCTGTTAGACACTTATTTACTAAGAACTAAACCTAGACTTGTTCCTTGTACAATGCGAAACACAATTAAAATAGTTTTGCATACCAATATAAATAGAAAATGCAAATCGTTATTACCACGTCAGGTACAGCAGTGTGTCAATCCACATACCTGTGCGAAGTAAGCAGATATGAATACGCTAAACAAGTTGTTAAAGTTAGTCACATTTTTCTCTCTAATTCATCTTGGCTACCTTTGCTTCTTTTGAACAGGCAAACAACTAACGCAGATTTCATCGACTTTCTTTGCAGCTAAATTGAACGTCGAAACCGCCATCGAAAGAGTCGCGAAAAGCTTCCACTTTGTCTTGATTGCACCGGCATTCGATAAATGGCTACCTATGATTACGTGCAAAATCCAAAGGTGGAACAAGAAATCAATGGAATTTAACGGGAACCGCGAAGAAGCCATAAAATATTGGAAATTGTAAAAGTTAAATAGTTAAGTTTTCTCTGTAGTACGCAATGGAAACGCAACCATTTACGAATTTTTACAGAAAATTTGTTTACAATTTTTAACAATCGACTGGCTAGTCCTACTTCCCTAGGAAACGGAACTGATTCCGCTGGATTACAAGCTTGATAATCATTTCCTACAACATGTTTTGTTGATGGCTGCAATCACGATGTTGAAAAACATCGGTTATCAACTACAAGGTAGTTACACCGCTCTGTGCAATTTACTCCAACTCCAGGTTAAGTATTGGCACACATGCGCATTCAGACCACATTCACCAGCTCAACCTCTTTCAATCAATCGGCGAACGCAACCAGCATGTTGAATTGATTTGTTCAGTTCAATTGATGGGTAGTGCTCAGCTGCGGTAAAATAGTCTCAAATTGCTGGAACGCTATTGAAGATGTTTCGTTTCTATGATTGATGATGATCTAGCCAAGAGAAAATTTAAATAGCATGCACAGCTGATTGGTGCCACTTACGAAGGGAGAGAACGGGCTAAAAGCTAGAAATTCAAAATTTTCAATTTCTCTTAACTAAATCACAAACTGAGCTATGTGAAATTGAATATTCAGTATAGTATAACAAAACAGTGACGAATATAGCAACTTTATTGAGGATATTGAAATTCTATAAATTTTATTGTAATATATTTTGAAATATTTGCCACAAATTGAATGGTTCAAGAACAACAACATCAATAGAAATACAAGAAATAAAAACTGGAAAAGAAAAAGCTCGGAGAAGCATATGCAATGTTGAACAGAACAGAAGACCCTTTAGAGACCCTATAAGAATTAACACAAATCTAGAAAGATGGGAAATAGCATAAGAAATCTAAAAAATTAGTAAAAGATAGGGAGCATAGATCTGACTTGAATACGTTTACTTAAAAGAGTGAAGACTAGAAATTTAAAAATGTGGTTATGTTCTGAAACAAACTGGAAAATTGAAATTTTAAGAATATACCTTTATTATCGAATTACACTTTCTAAAAATTTAAAAAACTATTTTGGCACCCAGGGTATGCTTGCTGATAATTTGTTTAATTTTGTAAGAGGGAATAATAAATAAATATGTCGTTTTTTCAAAATTTCCACAAACTGATATCGGATCAGCTTAAAATCTCATCATAATCTCAAAACAGCTGTCGAAGACAACTAAATGGTCAAATTGCGACAATTTAGTCCATCATTATGTTCGGTGCAATACCCAGTACAAGTGGTAACTCAAGTCGAGTGTTGAATACCTCGCAGGAAAACAGAATAATTTAGATGAATGGAAACCTTTTTCAGAGGCTAAACGCGCACGTAATGCGCAATCCCCGAGCATTTCGCCGAATTGCATTTTCACTCTCGGCCACGCTCGCGTTCAGGTTGCATAAGACGACGCCGAGCCGTTGAAAAATTACCTCCACTGTGATCGGAATAATGAAATAATTTGTAGCGCACTCTATGATTCTGTTGGGGCAAGGCGAGTGGTCTAGCTAGGAGTGCACGTCAGCTGCTAGAACCGGAGCAGATGGAAAGAGCCGCACTGAGGAAGACCGCCAAAACGAAAGACTTGAGCGCGATTGGGCTGACTGCGAATGCAGGCCAGAAACTCGTTATCGCGGCAATTACGATGTTTTTATGGACGTTTATTTGGCTTCAACGAAAATATCCGCGGTTTGCTCGTTTTGTAACGTGTATCCGGGTTAATATGTGAAACTAAAATCTGCAACGGTTTCCATGCCTGCTAGCCGGACGACTTTACCTGCGCGATGTGGCTGGGCGTATGCTATCAGTGGTAGGAGCTTTGTCCGGTTGCATCAGCACCTTAAAAGATCTTATAATCCAACAAAAGATGAAATACTCTTCTTGTACGTGTCTTTCTGGTAAAGTCGCCAGAACACAAGTTAAATGTTGTAATAGACGCGACATTTCAATTGTAAATTCAGCCATCACTCTAGGTCGAAGAAAACCAGGCCGAGCTGCCCATGCATCCACGTCGAACTAGTTCCATCAATTTCTAAATCGAACATCTTCCAGATCTTGACACTCGGCGGCCGCCTGTTGCGCCGGTTCTTTTACATGCGCATACATTACCAGGGTCTGGCATTGAAACAAAGAAATTATTGCACACATCGTCGTTATCTAACGTTTCATATTTTTCCACGATTCCATTCATTCACCCAAGCTGCAAAAATCGGATGCGCTGAAATCTAGCAACTCTTGGGACTCTAGCCATTAGTTACACTCGGCCTGTAATGAGGCAAGGTAAGTTTTGAACATTTGCATGCTCACCGATTTGTTGAACACTAACTAGACATGCCATGTCTTCACTCTACCACTCGTTGAGTGGCAACGTGATTTAAAAGATTTTTTACTTTTTTTGCAATTTGTCCTATTGATATATAAAATACGCATATCACATACTCATCATAAATTAACTATACACTTGTCGAGTTCAGAATATTCTTCAGGATATGCTAATCAAATACTGCGCATTTGTGCGGATAGCCTGTTACAAAAAACAAGAGAAGTAGTATTTCAGTATTTTCCAATTTAAAAAACTATGAATTTTGCTACGGACATACCACTAACCCTACTAGTGACATTCCTTCTTTAGACGAAATATTGGACTAAATGAAAAAATGTTACGTAACCAGTCCCTTGAAAAGCAAAAAGAACTTAATACACTTCTTCTTGAGACATAAAAATCAATCATTGGTTATAAATAACCCTTTTTACACAGTTTGCGAGAAGAAAAAAAAACAAACCTTAGAAAGTTCTCCGTACGAACTGTTGGAGACTCTGAATCTTCTCTTCCCCCGGCCAGAACTCTTCTCCTTCATGCTTTAATAATTTTCCCCCCACTGTGATCACCTTGTCTGAGATTCTTTCAAGGGCTTACAAGGTACATTCCTAAGGTCAATTCCCACACTTCCCATGTTCATAGTTTGACGAACAATAGCTGTACAAAAAATATGCTAATAGCTTTAAGATCTTGATAATACACCGGCCGCTAGAGAAATGGGTTCACAGGTGTAAACGAGCAAATAATACTTATCTGCGATGAAGCACCTCAAGTTAGTCAAATAGCGGTATGGGAGAAATTCATCAAATCTGATTCGATCGGATTGAGCACAATAATTTGCAGAAAAGGAATTCAGGCTCTGAATTGAAATTGTATACGGCAATGACCCAAAAGTAGAAATAATGTCGTCGTAGCATTTAAAATTGCTAGCCACATAGATAGGCGCTGTCAACTCCATTGCCAACCTCAAATTCGGTTTATACCTAAATATCTTTATCTGATGGCCTTCCACTGTGGTTCATTTACTGTTGGTTCACAGAATCCCATTAGCCTCCAGAATTTCGTGCAGTATCACCAACATCTAAAATCGACCAGTGACTATTTTTCTTGATGGAATTCCAATTTCCAGATTTGTGAAAAGCACACAGCAGCATTTTTGTTCGCTTATAGGCGATAGACTGCGACAAATCAAATAAAAGATATGATTCTAGAGTGTAGTAAAAATAAATTTGTAATTCAATGATTGAAAGACACTTAAATTGGTGTAAGTAGGGTCTGCATTTCGTTCGTTTTGATTAGGGAATTAACCAAGGAAAGCAGAAACATTTGAAAAATTGAAAGAGGTCGAGAGAGATATTCAATTAAAAAGATAATGAATTGATCTCAAAACTACGTAGTTTGTCGTCGTTTAAGCACAAGAATGCAAATACTAAGAACGCAGCATAGAGTGATAAGTACTATGCGTAAGGTTTAATGTAATGGGGCTTTAGATTCTACAACTTTATGCCTTGTTACCCAGCAGCCACTCAGCCGCAGAATATTCTTCACGCGGAATGGAATGTTGCTGATTTCTTCGTCGGCAGAAAAACCGGGTAAGACGTAGGGGGTATCGTATGACATAGTTCTCCGACTGTCACCTGTGTCACGTTCACAAATAATTGCACCGCATAGGAGAGAAGACTTTGGACGGAAGTGATCAAGTTCTGCTCGCCCATTACCATCATCATCACGGTTATCAGCCTCCAAGCACCTGGCGAGGTGGACACTACGGGATAGAGGTTTACAATAACCGTTATGCAGCGGTCGGGTTTACAGGGGATCGGTGTTAGAATATAATTTTAATCAAAGCTAAATGAATAAAATCATGATTCACTAGCCACACCTGTAAGATTTACTTGTACTTTAAGAAATATCCGTGTGAACGACAAGAAACGAGCATTTTTCAGAATTCGTTTTTCCAGCTTGGGCGCTTTTATTTATTTATAAATTTTGTAACTGCTAATTTTCAAATTCTGAATTAGAAGAAATGAAAATTTTAAAAGTCAAACGCAAACCAAAATAAAACGTTTGCACTATTTTTAAATAGTGCAAACGCATATAAACGAAATAAATGTCTAGAAAAATGATACCATATATTAGCATCTTTAAAATAATCTTTTTCTAGATTTATTTGTTTATTTATTTGAACATTTTCATTTGACCACTCTTTTTGTATAAAATTCTACGAATGTTTTAAAGATTTTAGTATTTTTAAATTCGACTAATGCAAAGGCAATTCACAAGCAAAAATATTCAGACCAGAAAAATCTTGAATTAGCCACTATATAATAATTTTTAAACGTCCATTATTAAAGTAAAAACACGTGCTTAATCTCCTTTGGATGGTATCTCTTTTGATCTAAAATTATATAAAAATACAACACGAAATACATTGAAAGGGACAATTCATAAAAGGTGATGGAAAGCAATGATAAAATCTTTAAATGCTAAAAAATGCAGAAGAATAATGTACATCAAATAAATATCGACAACATGCGATCTAAATAACTCTTTCTAGAGTTAATTTCGTTGTTACATTTTCTACACTTCCTGCGTCTTTTAATTTCACACCCAAGTTCACAAACTTAGCTTTAAATATATTAATTTTTAACAAAAGATTTCATCAAAAAGTAATGACACACACATTTATTGCTTTAGCTTTTTTCGGGTCTATAATTCACTTCAAAAAATATATTTCCTTGAAGCTTTAAATTTTTCAGTGGATATTAATTATGGAATTTTGAAATTGCGAATGTTTCCTAATCACCACATTTTAGACGGCAAAGCTGGACAAAGATTAATCGGAATATTCCATAGAATCGACCTGCATGCAGTATTTGCATTTGAGGGATACAAAGGTGTTCAACTTTCGTATTTAATGTTGCAAAAAATACCCCATTCATAATGGAACGGATCCGTTCACCCTTTGCCTCTTTATAATCACTCTAAATGAATGTAAACAAAAATATTTGTACTCATTACATAGTGTGTCTTATTCATGCAATCCATAAAATTTGCGATATTGAATAAACAACAGTGATAAATCTGAATCGCCTAATATTCGAATCAAAGCTTTCCAAAAATGAATTTGAATTCGATTCAGCCGATTCACCACACCATATCCCACCACAGTGATATCACTCCACGAACGTAACACGTGTTTAATCCAACCATTTACTGGCGGTTGTAAAGTTCGCCAAAAGAAAGGAAGACAAAGATAAGTCGATAAGACCCGACAAATTCAATGCATAAAAGCGAGAACATCGCAGATACGCTGGCTCAAAAGTCTACAAAAAAGTCTCCGAACGCTTATGACACGCTTTTTGTTTCTTTCGCACAATCATTTTCCTCTCTATTATCTGCACGCCGCGGGTATTTTATTTGACAGTCACTCGTCAAATTGGATTGTGTTTTTGTTTGTGCTGTGATTTTAGGGATTTTGGATTTAATAGCCTTTTATCGTGTGCCTCTTTAGAATCTATTTACTAGAATTAGGAGTAAACAAATTGCTAAATTACTATGCGTGAAAACACCCCGCCTCACCAGCCAATGTACAACCTGGAGGAGGAGATCCAAGAAGCTGACGACGGTGAACTGATTTACTTTGATGATGATCCCACACCTGATGAAGAGAGCGATGAAATGGAGGAGATTCTGGAGTGTAACCGAAGTGAAGTAAGTCCGAAGCACAAAAATAAAATTTGCCAGTTTTCCAGACGATGACTACGACAAGAACGACGTAGAGGACAGAGTGCCCGAAAGGGATGACGCGGTCCTCACATTCCGCCAACACACAGCCCCAGTGTTCTGCTGCTCCCTCCATCCAACTCAGGATCTGGCTGCAACGGGTGGAGAAGATGATTCTGCCTACGTTTGGAACACTAAATCTGGTGAGGTGGTCCACGAAATCCGGAGTCACAAGGACACTGTAATAGCGGCCTGCTTTAGTCACGATGGAAAATATTTGGCTACTGGAGACATGGCTGGAGAAATACAAGTTTTTAAATTGCACGAAAGCTTCAAAAAGGTCTGGGAATTCTCCATGGGTGATATGAGCTGGCTCAAGTGGCATACGGTCACGAATGTGCTTTTTGCTGGTGGTGAGACCGGCGAGATCTACGCATGGCGCATACCTTCTGGAGATTGCAAATTAATGCCGGGAAATGGTCACAAATGTGAAACTGCAGAGGTACAGGTACAATGAGTTACTTATTATCCTATAATATCTTATCTGCAATAGTTGAGCGCGGATGGAAGAAGACTTATTGCTGGTTACGGAGATGGAACAACGAAATTATGGGACATTAAAACTTGCACCCCTATTGTTGAGGTAACCTCAGACAGTCCAATGGGCCACAAAGAGTGTGTGGCTAGCGTTTCTGCAGATCCTGAAAAATCACTCTATATATCTGGCGGAGAAGATGGTAAGTATATGATTATTCAAATTAAGATTGTAAAACTGTTGTGCTGTTTTTAGGAAAGATTCTTCTAATAAGCAATTCTGGACCTGTTGGAGTTCTCGAACCTGCAGCGGGGCCTATTGAATCGGTGGCCTTTTGTCCAGATGCAGAACTTAAAGTAGCTGCAAGTGGAACTTTGCATGGACAGATTGCTATTTGGGATGTTACTAAACAGTCTATAAGAACCGTTTGCGAGCACACTGAACTTGATGATGGAATAACTACGTAAGCTAATGAAACATTAGTTGACTCTGTTAATAACGCCAATTTCTTACATTTGAAGGCTCAAGTGGATTTCTGGACCTACGCTGATTTGTGGAACAATACAAGGGAATATATTCGCTTTCGACGGACGAAGCGGGGAGAGAAGATACGATTTGCAAGGGCATGTCGCTGAGGTATATGACATGTGCTTCGACAAACGTGAAAACATTCTACTTACGGCTTCAGAAGATAAGACTGCGAAAATATTTAAAATACACTCTTAGATTGTTTACACAATTGTTAATTGTTGTACATTGTCAAATAAAATGTAAATCGGTTTTCTAAAGACTGTTTAACCAACAACTACTGCTACTAGTGTAAAACAGACACGTACCAAATTATCCCTAAACGTTCAAGCAATTTATTTGAAATATTTGTAAATTTAAAATATTTTTCACTCCATTAGCCCATCTGTCAGCTTGCATATTTGTATTATATCTAGAAATTGAATTAAATTTTATTATACGCAGCGTTGAATTTGAATCAGTAGCCCCAAATGATCTTAACAAGTTACATTGTTTGATCTAGAGGAGACATACAGGCTTCTCACAAGTGAGTCGGAGAATTTATTTCTCTATTCTTCGTCACTTTTAAACAGTAAAATATTTAAGTGAAAGGAGGATATAGGTATATAAGCGCGTAAGTTCAAAGCATTTCTAATCATTGTTTGTAGAGTATTCATTTTGTTTTTCTACATTACCCGTAATAAAACGCTCAGACATGTTTACTTACCAACGTAATCATTAAGAAAAGTTGTGCGGCGTTCAAGAAATTTAAGATAAATTAAACTGACCTACAATTAAGTTTTAAGGTTTATATTTTTCAATTGTCAAGGATTGATGTAAAAAATCCTTTTACTCAATTTCCATTCAGAATAACCAAAAAACGCCAATCGAATTTTAATAGTGTCTCACCACGTGCGAAATATACGGAAACATATGAAATGCCTATTTGAAGGTAAGTGTATATCGCGTTAAGTACACAAATCATTTCAGTTTAACGGTAGTTTTTCTATCCAAATAAAGACGTTGTACGCAATATAGCGGGCAATAAAGGTCTTGTATCCTTCTATTCAAAAGAAAAAATTATTACAAATACCCTCTATCTACTATTCCCGAGCTGGCGATGCCCACAACTTGTTTTGAATCTTAAGATAGATCTCGTCTAACGTATGCCATATCTTCGCTTCCGTGCTCCCATAAGCAGAAATGTCAACATGTCGAGAGTGCGATTATAAGCTCGTGGTACTTATAGCGTGAAAGCAAAAACATAATCACTTGTTAGCTGGTGCACAGCCCGTAGGTACCACAGTCGTCCAGCGGTGTTCTATAAAGTAATACGTTGTAGCGATTAGTCTGACGAAGATCACCGCGCCGCGTAGAGTAAGAGGTTCGCTGATCGTAGGAAGCTTGGAGTTTCACAGTGATAAGGGCTACCTAGTTTACATTAGCTGCACCCTAACTTAAGTGGAAGGAGGAATCTAGGTTTTAATAGTGAGTTCATCATGAAGCCATCCTGGATGTTATTTTGTTTGGTGCTAGGACTTGTCCTTGAGAACGCACCTTGCACCGCATCCAAGAAGTACAACCGGTATTTGGCGCATATCTTTAACAAGTACGGCAGTGGTGGTACCATGTCGTTTGAGGTATGTGTTCAATTCAATCAGCAAATTAGTGGCATACGTAGTTTTCGCCAAATAGGCCATTTAAGCTGGTGATGCGGTTGACGAACAGATGAATTTCAATTTCTCTCTGATTAGTGCGACCGCGGCTTTACTTTTTAGAAAATCCAGGTGTCTTCTATTCACGAAAGATTTTAATGACCATCGCTTTCTCGTGTATAAGCTGTTAGAGCAACAACCTTTAAAATTCTTTTCTTTATTGACTTCAAAAAATGGCTAAACGATCTGTAAACTTTTAAAATTAGATAGATTAACGAGCCTTACTTCATCGCAGGCTTAATTAGAAACGGAAGAGCTGTTTAAGCAACCGATGAGGTAGTATAATAGAGGTATTATAATGTTTTTGATTCGCACATATTTCAGACAGGTAGTTTCGAATTGAGCTCGTTTTAAAGAATTTTTCATACACAGCAAAAGTCACGTTTTAATGTTGTCAATTCTTATAAAAACAACAGGTAAGGTGTTTAAACATTGTCACGATAAGACGTGAAACAAGGTAATAGAAACTTTACCCTTGATGGTACGGATGCAGACGGCTTCTTACGATCGTCAGAACATATTTTTCTGTCGCAGTAGAACGAGGTATATTATGATTTTCTCGGTTCGTATTAAACTACATAATGCTGCAACTGGTACGTTATTTTTGCTCTCACTAAGGTTGCCGCGACTTTCTTCCTCTAATGAACTCTGTAACTCGTTTGATAGCAATCGCACATAGTGATAAAATTTACGTTCAAAGTTTACATGATGTAGATTAGGCTACAAACGTTTATTTTCCTTGGTGCTTTTCTCAAATTATAACGTTCAGAATCGGGTACTACTATCTTTTTATGTAATTTAAAATTCTTAATTTGAGGCATTGCATGTCATTCGTGCTAGTGAATTCTATATTCACAGATGGGCAAGTTCCTTAAATTTTGTGTAAATTGTTGAAGAATGAATCAGATTCATTGAAAAAACAATTACATTTTGGCTCACCTTTAAGGTTAATAATCTCACCTACTGAAAATTTCTTGTAAGATTTTTGTGTGGAAGATTATACTTTTATTTATATTTTACATAGATATTTTATACTACTTAAAAATAAAAATTGCCCTCTGTTCTGCTTTCTCTATAGATAGGAGTAAAGAGAAAAATGCTTGTGAAATGATG
Source organism: Proctacanthus coquilletti (assembly GCA_001932985.1). Classification (NCBI taxonomy): domain Eukaryota; kingdom Metazoa; phylum Arthropoda; class Insecta; order Diptera; family Asilidae; genus Proctacanthus; species Proctacanthus coquilletti. The sequence goes on from MNCL01000071.1 coordinate 530,030, forward strand.
AATTTCGTTTGTCATAAATGATTTCAAGCAATTTTTTAGAGTTATCGATTTGTTTTCTTACCAAAGTACTTGTTGATTGTGGTTGTTGGAATAAACTATTCATCGATTTTTATACAATAATTATGTAGGATATTTGTAAAAAAATATTCTTTCTCCCTCCAAGGAAATAAGGGAACTCCCAAGTAATTTAATTAGTATAAATTTAATTTTCTTCAACTTATTGGTAACTAAATACAGTAACATTTGAAAAATTTAAAAAACAAAACTAGACATAGTTTTACATGCTATAAAAATATTCAAAGAATAACAAGATTCTCTAAAGTTAGTCAAGTAACTTTGGTTAATTTTTATTTTTTATATTAACATTAGCATAAGGATATATTCATAGGAAAATAATTCCAAAAATTTGATAAAGTGCAGAAAATATCACTCCCAATAAATTGTAAAAAATGTTAATAAAAACACAAAAAATTGTGTTATTAAGCAGACATGGTAAAACATATGGACTCAAAAAACGCGCCTTTAAAATTTTTTTAATAATATCACGTTATATATTCACGTTTCACCCTGTAAAGTATTATTTTCATAAATAAAGGGAAATCAAATATTTAAGAGTCTGGAATCGTCGGTCTAAGTGGACCCGACAACATAATACCCTAATATTTCTTACTAATTGTTACTATTTTAGTGAAAATTTATTAACAGTGCAACTGCTTTAGCTTACTTTGTAATATAAATCCAGTTTTATTGACCTACATGCATACGTTATTTTAAATTCTAGTTTTAACTTTTGGGAGTGATTGGGAGAAAGAGGTTTTTATTTTGTTGTCGGGTCCAAATTGACCCGGTTAAAGTTTAAAAAAAAAATCCAATTTCCAAAATTGTGTAGTTCTACTTATTTCTTGTAACTTCATTATCATGAAATAGACCTTGAAATAAATAAAATACACATATTAGGTATGCTCCTATTCCTAACCAAACCACTTTTGTTGGAGGAGAAAAATGTAAAGATTTCTTAGGATTACTCCAGGGAACTTCATGAAAACAATTTATTTTTGAGTTTAGAGTACTTTCTGATTTTAGCTATTTATACATGTTTTGACCAATTAAAAATAATAAATAGTGAATACAGATAAAATTATTGCATATAAAGTTATTACACACATGCCTTATTGTTACAGATCCTTCATATATTATACCATCGTAATAATGAAATTAAATAGAACTGTGCTTCCTAATACGTCCAACAGCTTTTAATAAGATCTTCACCCTTAAATAACTCATAAGTCAAAATGAGATAAATGGCATAGATTTTTAACTGTTTGTTACCTTATCATGTGCAAACTTGAAATATGCTTTTATTACACATGAGAGCAGCAAATGGGCACATAATTCAACCACGTACGTATATATAAACAATTTCAACAAAACGTCCACAAACAGACGGCTCTATGGGCCTTAGTGTGCCTACCTTCACACGACTCCACTGCAAGATCTTCTATTTACGCCAAAGGGTGTTATTCGTTGTACTTTATTTGGGTGCAATGTTAACAAACTTAACAAATACATAAACAAATCAACTTCTGACTTTATCAGCTGAAATTTACACGATTTGCTGGAACTTTTGTCTCCAAGCAAATTCCTTAATGAAAATATTATTCCTCAAGAGCTTCGAGATTTCGCAGATTGCGCAGAACAGGGGTAAATTGAAAGACGCATTTGTACTGTGTAGTCAGACTAGTAGCTACTGAGCATACCTTCTAAATATTTGCACAGCGTACAATATTTTGGACTGATAAAAAAGCGCGTTGTTCCGGCATTAATACGCGTTAAAGAATTCACCTAGTTCTAGATCTGCTAATTAGTCGCAATTTTCCAGGGACTGGAACATCTAATGCACAGCCTGGGGCTGGGAGGTCTCGAATTCAATCCTACCCACACGATCGAGGAGCACCGGCCAGATGGTTACAAGATGCCAGATCTGTCGCTCGACGACGACCTGTCTGGCGACAATGACCTGCCCAACGCGAAACACCCCAGCGACGAGACGATGGAAGTACGGGAGTTAAAGCCCGGCTCATCTGAGGATAACAAGAAAACAGGGTAAGATCTGAATGAGTTAAGTGAACTAAACGACGACAGTCTCCTGACCGTCGACGGCAATAAGCTCGGTTTCAAGGAAATGCACGATCCGAAGCACCGCCACCCCCGCCACCACGGTGAGTGATCCATATAGTTGCAGACACCAGCACAGCGGGGCTCCATAATAACGCGCACTAATTACGGGCAATTACCTGAAATTTATGACTTAATTGCGGTATTAGCACACTCGAACAGCTTAAGATTTCATAATCGCGATCAGTTACCACTGTGTGCTTCTTTTCAACGGTAGGGCGCCCACCTGAAATTGAGGAATTGAATTTTTAAACATTTTTCACATTTGTTTTTGGACGCTGTGCAGAAGGAACCCGCGAAGGAATTTGCAAATTAAATGGTCTTCGCTATATTGCAATTTGCAACTATTGAATTGTTCACTGATTGGTCGCTAAGGTCATTCGTGCAGGTCAATCCTTTTAAAATATTTTCCAATTTTCGTATTTACGGTTGCACAAGTTTTCGGTTCTGTGGAAATTGATTGAATCTCTAGAGTATTTTCAAAAAGCAATCCCCAGCGTTTCCAAACTCGATTTGGATGGCCTTAGAACTTACTAATAGCTGCTGACGATGGCTAAACTAGTATGCTCATAGTTACTTAGAATTCCTCTAGAGATTGCGTAAATTATTATTACAAAACCTGCTTTAGATAACAGATTAACTAATTTGTTGAATCTTCAAAGAAATGTGACTTACTTTCAAGGACCTGAACGTGAAAACGATACCCTTATAAAATTAATCGCTTGTCGACCTTTCCTTTCGTTTGTTATAATTTGATTGTTCTGAAATTGATAAAAATGAATTTAAAAACTTCCTAACCCGTACATAGTCAGAACGTAAAAAAATTATTTTCCCGTAAATTTCGGAAGCCTAAATATGGTATTTTTCCAAAATAAATTTTCGTAGCCTTAATTTTTAAGACCATAAAGAAATTTACTTAAATTCAACTATAGACAAAAATCAAAGTAGAACTGAAGTTTTTCTTGGGTTTCTGAGAGCCATGTTCTCGAAGGGTTAAAATTACATGTCTGGTAATAGTTTTACTATTGAGAAGAAGATTTTATTTATTTTGCTCAAGATTGCTTAAGATAATGTGCTATAACAATTTTCCTTAATAGCCGATCCGGTATCCGGGAATAAATGCCTGTCTCCGAAGTCCATAGTGAAACTAATCGTCGAACCAGATGAAATTCAAGATGGGAAAATGGTGAACTACAAAATTTCTGCTAATGATGGCAGATCAAAGCGACATGCTGTCAATATACCTTCTAGTCACGATGAGGAGGAGAGCTACACCGAGTTTTTAAGTTCGCTGCAGATAACTCCAATAACTTTCATGAAAATGTGCCCAGCTCTTCTGGCTCAAATTGATCAGGATGCATGTGCTAAGTTGATTGTACCTGAACATGAGATCAATCCATCCAACTACGCTTACGGTAACATCGATGGCTTCTGCTAAGTTAAATTATAATCTTTCTGTCTTCCAGCCTGGATATATGCATCAATAGCGATTCTTATTATATCCTGTTGCGGTCTATTAGGAGTTGCTATAGTGCCTCTAGCCAAATCTGTAGCATACCAAGAAATATTAAAATTTCTTGTTGCTATTGCAATAGGAACCCTATGCGGTGACGCTCTTATGCATCTATTACCACACGCCCTAAGTAGCGTGCATGAAAACTCATCAGAGGATCAAGATTTAACAGATGACCATAAGCAGTCAGTCTGGCTTTGTTCTTGCGCCTTCATAACATCCCTCTTCATGTACTCGCTGGAAACCTTACTGCCATTGATAAGAGGGAAAACAGAACACCAGCATGGTCATTCTCACAGCCGCCACGCCCAGACTTCACGTAAGGAGAGCAATGATACAAATATTGATATGGAAATCCCCGCAAGGGAACACTCCTCAGGTGCTAAAGAACTCAATGTTATGCTCGATGAACACAAATTGGACAAAAAAGGGGTATCACTTAGCCCAGTTGCCTTTATGGTGGTATTAGGAGATGGTCTTCATAACGTCACCGATGGTCTAGCCATTGGAGCTGCATTCGCAGGCGATCCAGTTACGGGGATGGCCACAGCGTTAGCAGTATTGTGCCACGAGTTACCGCATGAACTGGGCGATTTTGCCCTTCTCCTTCAAACTGGCGTGAACATAAAAAGAGCTATGTTCCTCAATATAGTTTCATCTGTCCTCAGTTTTATGGGGATGGCCGCAGGTTTACTCTTGGCCGGAATGCATAGCAACATGGTTAAGTGGATTTATGCAAGCACAGCCGGCTCCTTTTTGTACATTGCACTGTCTGACTTGATTCCAGAAATGAATAGGGAAGGTAAACACGATGTAAAGAACTGCTTGATACAGATTCTGGGTATATTCCTTGGTGGAGCTATCATGTTGCTTATAGCTCTTAATGAAGACAATCTAAAAGTTTTATTTCAATCCTGAGTGATCAAAAACATTTGTGATGTGACAATGTCTTATGAAGTATTATATTCTATATATAAGTTAACACAAATATACTTTTATTTAAATAAAGCAAGATGTTTCCAAAAACAAGTCTACTTAGTATCATAGAACTTTCATCATTAATCAGGGTTTTGTTAATTTACACTTTTGGGGGTTTTCACTTTTCCTATCGGTTATTCTTAATTGTATTCCGAATTGATAACCAATTAATAGACCTTTTCCATAAATATATTTTCTATAAATGCTCATAAATAATGTGGACATATCGAAACGGATGAAGAAAATAGAAAACCTAAAGCAACGCGATTTAACCCGATTCAAATGCTGTTGACCATATAAAAATACTGATAATGAAAATATCAATCGCCAAATTGGAGCAGTAAATCACTTCGGAAATTTTATTAACTCAGCAGATTTCAGAAATTGGCTCTTGTTAATATTATCTTTCATTTGATAAGGTAATTAGGAAAAGAAGTCATTAATACTTCTTTATGTCATCTGAAAAGAACAGCCGCAATAATTATTAACTTTTCCAATTCATTTTTATAAATTGCTTAATTTTGGAGGCAGAATTATAGAGCCCATTTCTGTTTCTGTTTCTGCCTCAAAACAGGCTAATTATATACACTAGGAGCCATAAGCATATAAAGAAAATATGATTGGTTATTGGAAGCATGGAAAAGGTATCGAAGGGGAAATAAAGATATTATTACTTTTTTATTATATAAGCCAATATCAGGAATTGTGAAATAGTTATCAAGTGCAGAGGATTTTACTTGTATTGAAGAAAGACAATTCATCATCCGAAAGGAATTTATAAAATCTTCGATAAGATGTAATATATAACAGGTCTTATGAATACTTATACACCAAATAATTGCCTAACCTAAATTTAGACATAATAGAATTAGTAATTAGATGATATATGATATTACCATATTTTTTGCCAAATGGTAACGTCCTTTCATAATTTAGTGTACCCTGAGTATATCTAATATCTAGTCTATTGGACTTGTGTACTTTTCGATCTACTATCTTGGAAATATACAAAATTCCTCTGGGTTCTTGTTATGTAATTTTCTTTTTTGGTCGGTTAGTCCAAATAAACAGTGTATATGACACTTAATTTAAAAAATTCAACTTTAAGTAAAATCAAACTCGTTAGATCCCCAATTTTTAGCGATTTAATGTTCGCCCGGATAGAAATATTGCATCATGTTAGATGCAAACAAAATGCCTTCGTCAACAGCAGTACAAGAAATATTACAATCTTGAGTCATATAAATATTGCAGATGTAAATGATCAAATATAACAAGAAACTACATTAAAGCGTGATATTTTAAGATTAATTTGTTTTATTGTTTATTCCAGCATTGTTCAAACATATTCTATACCACAACTATGTGCATAGTGGTTAAACGAATTGCAAATTCAAGGGAAGTTACGTAAATTATATATAGTATTTCGCTAATGATATTGTTGCTCTAATTAGTGTGAAATTATTAATTCTGCTCAAGATCTATCGCGATAGCAATTCAAATAATTTTACAAGTGATAAGTAGGATGGTCACAATTTTTTAAAAGATTCTTGCTCCTTTTTTACTAGTTTTAAAAAATCAGATTAGATTGCTTTCCTTTGTAGCGTTTTCCTCTAAAGTGATAGTAACAGGGAGAATAATATAACAGTTAAAATGTATTGAAAACATATACAAGATAATATGAACCTATTTAAATTACCTAACAATTAATAAATAATGCAGTGTAAGAAAGTATTAAAATAAATTTTAGGTTCAAATAAATAAAGATGCTTTTAAAATTATAAGTACATACATCTTGAATAAACCAAGTTTTAGAGATAAAGATTAAAGTATAAGAAGTACGCAAGTTTAATCCGCTTTGCGACTAGCTTACACTCTAAAGTTATTTTGGTCAATGGGTCATACTAAAAGCATAAACAATTTCACTACCTTGGCGACTTGAAGAAACACTTGGGATAGGATAAATTTTAGGCTCTTTATAGCGACAATGACATGTTCTTAAATTAGCTGGCACCCCAGCTAATCATATAAATGTCCCTGTTTTGTTTCTCTGTTTGTCTGTTTATTTCTATTATTATCAAAATAAGTCTAAATGTTCAAATTATTATATTATTTTTTATTTAGTTTTAACATCTGAACTTCATCGCTGGTTTTTACAAAAGATAAACAAACTTCATACTCAAATTATATTTAAATTAAAAGAACAGTATGAATTATATTTAATATAAATTCTGATGTTTTAAAATTATGTTTAATCTAATGACCCATACAATTTATAAAATATTTGCTTGTCTTAGTACTAAAATTCGCATGAAAAAATCATGCGTAATTTGGCAAAGATATCTACATGTGTTATTTTCCTGTACAGTTTATTTCATGTTACTACCCACTATTTTTGGAGCACATGAACAAATTTTCTACTTCAATTAGACGCAATAGTCTACAGCACGGTGAGCATTGAATAGTATTTATTTGTTGTGTTTGATTAAGAAGTTTTTCACTATATACGGTCTGCGGAGTCCTCGAATCAACGATCGTTTTATCGTTTCACTTAAAACTTTTTAATCTTCTTAACACGTTTCTAAATTTCTTCTAACGGAAAACCTCTTTACTTTATTTCTTTAAAATTTTTATGCCTGTTGAATATGAATTCATACAGGGCGGTAAGCCCTATGTCAAAAACGAGATCGCTGTTCAGATCGCTGAGTTTTCTCTAGTTTATTAATAATACAAGAATATTTTTACGTATAGCTTATGTAAGAAATATTCTTAAATGCGCACCTTTTATTACATTGCTTGTGTTCTGTTGTAGTAACTACTTTAAATAAAAATATGTAGCAAAATTGGTTTTGTCCCTAATTAGTGGATAATACAGTAGCACATAGTACACATAGTGTCACAACTCCTTTTCTAAATAAATATTGCTTAAATTGACAATGGAATCTTTTACGTTAACTTTAATTACAAGCTATAATCATCCACAGCACCCATATAAATTCATCACTGATTATTTCGTTCATGGTAAAATTAAATACTTGCAACGCACACAATCAAATCGCTAAAATGATATGCAAAAGTTTTGTCAGTCGAATTTTTCCTGATTGGGCATGCAAATGAAGAATTTCGAACACCATAGATTTATTCCTTGTGACAGTCGAGTTAGCCATCCGATTGGTCGATAGATCGTTGCGTAGTACATTGGAATGCCAGAGAGGATGATCGCTGTACCAACACCTACTTCCAACGGCGACACGTAAAACGATGAGATCACGAGGAAGCTACACGTTAAGAGATATATAAAAGGAAGAGCTAAGTTAACCTGAAACGAAAAACAATATTAATAATTTACTTATTTACTTCTAATTTAACCTTTCGAATGGTAGATCAGTTGAGTCACCCCAGATCTCCACCGAAGCCGTATTAATCTTACCTTAATGGGTCTTTCAGTCTTAGGTTGTTTCCTGCGTAGCCATAACAGGCCAGAAATCGACATCAGTGTGAATAGAGCTTCAACGAAACTCACATAGTTTATCAAGGCGTATACATCTCGAATGAATAACAGGACCAATGTCAAAAGGCACTAAAATACAAAGATATAATAACGAAAGGCAACAAGTAATTTACTATAATCACTTACCAAAAATATCAACGAAGGCACAGGAGTAAGGCAATTGATATTGATCAAGGAAATAGCTGCTGGCAAGTGGCCATTTCGAGCACCGACAAAAAATAGTCTTGATGATGCAAATATGGCGCCATTAAGAGAGCCAAACGTTGAACAGGCAACAAAAAAGGGCATAAGCCATGACATGAAACCCAACATCCTTTGCCCGAATGTCACGGCCACCGCTTCAGATGCCAACAACTCCTCTGTTGAGAGAACAGAGAAATATGCGATATTGGTCACCACATAAATAATAGTTACCAATGGCATCGATATACAAATTGCTCGGGGAAGGTTTCTGTACAAATATTTTTTTATCGTATTACCTGCTTTCCTCTTTTTGTAAACTGAGACGATCACTTACCTGTAAGGTTCCTTCAACTCTTCTGTGACAAAGTTTAAGTAGTTCCACCCTGAATAGGAAAAGAGACCGTTGTAGAAGGCCAGAGCTATAAATCCTGGCGACATATTCGAGCCATGTAAGGGACTTGACCACTGTTCTGTATGGCCAGAAAACAAATACCATATGCCAGCTCCAACTATAACTAACAAGGCTAAAATTTTTGTCCCTGTAAAGATGTCTGTTACACGTGTTACCCATTTCACGTTGTAGCAGTTGATCACAGTCAAGAGACCTGCAGAATAATTCAAGTTTAGTTTGAAGACATTATGGGAAGGAATAAAGTAACTTACATGTTATTACAGCAGCTAGAAGTTGCACAGCTTCGTATGGTGCGTCGCAAGAAGGCCAAAAGGGTTGAAGCAGATACTGGGCGAATGTTAAGGCAGTTATAGCGTTACCAGTGGGCACCAATATGAGCAGAGCTACCCAGAGGTACAAGAAAGCGGGCAATGGACCAAACGCTACCCCAATGTAAGCATAGTCTCCTCCCGATTTTGGTATCATAGTACCTGAAATATTGAAAATATGGTTTAGCCGATTGTCATTTTTTGCGCACAGATCAGGTTTATTTTTTTCATTAGCATGGACACTTATCCCACAGAGGCAACAATAGATCTATTTGCTCAATTACTAGTACTTTAACAACCGTACAATAACGCACTCGAGGAATTCTATGTTATCGCCAATCTAAGTTAATTCAATTTAGAGATGGCACTCGACTTGTTCCTTTGAAATCTTTGACGCATCCGCGTTCAGCTATTCTTCTTGGATCAAGCTGGCCAATTTTTTTGAATTCAAGTCGAATTTTGAAAGCCATCAAAACATTTTTGTTTTACGCATTAAGCGCTATTATGTTTTGAACACACAAATTGCTATTATGAAAGTTATTCACACGTTTACTCGCTCATTGGTCGACATGAAATGAAATGATTACATATGATGACCATATACTTAATTAGGTAAATACACAGCTTGTAATAACCAGCACGTCATGTCGGTGTGTAATAGCAGAATAGAAGAATAAGCAACCCCAAACATGAAGAAAGTGAAGTGAAGGTGAAGTGTAACTTGTTAACAGAGTAGAGTACATTCACTAAACCATTCACAAAAGACCGATAACCAAGAGCAATTACAACGCTTCATTTACCAAATTCGTTTTACCTGTACACATTTAGAATGCTTATTATAATGATTCAACTTCCGAGATTCCACTTCATTTCTCAAGTGTGTAGAACCAACGTAGAAAAACAAGTAATACAAACATGTATTGTACGTCTAGAAAAAAGTGTGAATTCTAAAAACTATATTTTTAGAAGTAGGTATCTTGTACACATAGCCTCTACAACTACAACTTAGTTAATTTTAATGAAATCAAGCTCATAGTAAACTAGTAACTAACTGCGACCACGCTGCTTACAAAATAAAAACTTGCGTATAGAAAACTCCAAAAGATAATTAAAGGTGTTTCAAAATTCGTTGGAACTATGTAAAAGGAAAACAATAATGAATATATCTTAATTTTGAGTTCTTTTGCCATATAAAAACTGTTTCATAAATTTTATAAAATGCGCCCAAATGTTTAATTTCAACCAAATCACGCTAGAACTTGGGATGGACACATAGACAAAATACTTCATTTTCTACTTTCATTTCTCGAGAGTAGAGAAACGTATTATTTACATATTAAAAAAATATGTAAAACATTTTTGGAACATTGTTTATTACCCGACTATGATAGAGCTTGGCACAGTTGGAATAATAATTTGAGAAAAAGGTATCTATACATGGACATTATTCCGTAGCGTTCAAACTGCTGGATTGAAGGTCTATTGGGTTCGTTTTGATCGTCCAGATGTAATAGAGTAGACGGTGAGTGGTTTTCACAAAAACCCATCGTGGTACCAACATAAAATCAAAGAATTTAAAAAGTGATTTCAAAAGTATAGACAAAATCAATTTAATTCTTTTTACAAATTGTACAATTTTCTTCCCCTATGAGTCGATGATTTTGTTTATGGATTTAGATGTATAACGTATATGAAATTGATATGGAGTTAAACTTACAATTAAAATGTAAAAATGACATACATATCTCTACACTTATACAATTTAAGGTTGTAAGCAATTTTTCTATATTGATTTTTATGTAGTTTTCATAGTAGTTCTAATTCGCATCGATACATCACATGTTACGTGACGTCTAACGCGTAATACATGATACATAATTTGTGTTATGAGAATAAAGAAGAAAACAAGCAAAATATATATTTAAATTTCATTATATAATTAAAAAGTAAGCATCGATAATTTTTTAAAGAAAGTACTTGTGATTTTTCGACCGCAGTAAATCTATATTACTATTTACCTGTAAGTAAAAATCAAAAATTATAAACCAGAGATCGGTTATTGTAGTGGCATTGGAATGTAATTATTTCTAGCCGGTTAGTAGCAAATGAAAATAGAAACAGCCAACAAAAGTAGGTTAGTACGCTGGTACGTTCATAGTTATATAGTGTTGTTTCACCTTGAGTAAAGAATTCCATTCGCTACGGTTTGTAAAATAAATTTAATCAACATAAAACATAATTCGAGACGCCGGTCACTCGGCACTCACGACTTAAAAGAAAATTGAAGTGAACAGCTACTACTCCAATGTACCTACTTTTCATTACAAAATATGTGGACTGCAAATGCAGAAACACTTCTTGGATATTGGGAGAGCCAAGAAAAAGCTTTCAAAACATAAGAGTCTTGGACGACTTCTCTTTTCTTAAAGACGACCTCTGAGCCTCTCTGGTGGCTTCGCGAGAGTAAGTTCACTTCACCTATTCCAGGTGCTCTGGCGGGCTGGTTTATCCAGTTTCTTCCACGTTGCTAATTCTTTTTTACAGTGACAGCGTCTTTTAGTTTAAGCAATAAATACTCTCCCAGTCTGCGATCACTTCGTTTTAGAAACATGTGCTTGAGGTTGCGTCATAAACGTGCTATCATTTCGCACGAAATGCAAGCAGGAATATGCATACATCTGTGATATCTGAATATCTCTAGCCGCGCAACTCTCTTGCTCCTAGTTAAGCAATACTTCTAATACGGAAAATAACAAAGCAATAAAGGAACGTATGCAGACGACATAAGTATCCATAATTATCGCCCACCACATGGTATCACTGATTCGAAATAATTTTGTCGATACTCAGCTGGCGACCATGTGCCACGTGGGCAAAAGAATTACCTCATAACGTATAAAGAAGACCCCTTTGTGCGAGATTGATTTTGCATTAGAATAATATGCATATTCCACGCTGTTCCCGGGTGCACTTCTAATGGGTTACGCGTGAAAATCAATTATTACCATGTGGAAAATGAAATTATACTAAAAGATAACAAGTCTAGACAAACAAGTATAATATTGTACATTTTAAGGACATCTTTCAGCATCCCTTATCTTCATATGAAACAACATTTGCATAGCTGAAAAGTCTACCTCCAATTCTCTGTGCCGAAAAAGATACTCTATTCTACTACTAACTACTGATAACACTGTACTATAGATCCGGCTAAAATAGTACGCGTCCTAGTTTTGAACATTTCTTATCGCTTTTCTTTGTGATTGATGAGCTGGTGATTTGTCGTATGAATTTCTTAAAAGAATTATTTTTATGTTATCTACAACTATTATGAATTTTTATCAAATGAAGTAAATGTTCTATAAAAGCTGTGCTTCCCCCACCGGAAAAGTGGAGTGGCTATAGATAGACGCTGTTCAAGCTTTTTAAGTTATTGTTGAAGATAATTCATAGTGGCGAGAAAATGAGTAGATTAATAATAAAGTAGTTGAAGTACACTTAAGAAAAGTTAATCAATAGGTAATTATTGAATAATACAACAGGAAATACATCGTATATTTGCAGTATTCTTATGAGCCAACGAATTAAGAACTTCTACAAATATGACATGCAATATAACTCAAAATTAATGAAAATTCTATCGATCTTAGAAATATCAACACAGGAAAGTGGTATATGATTTCTACAGGATTTTTCTGCAAATTTTCAATTCAAAATTCTAAATAGTCCTACATAGTTTTAGAGAAATGTTTAGTTAAATTATAAACAAAATCGTTTTATTTATTGTATTTAGAAATTTTTAGATAACTAGTTAAATTTAAACAATAAAATTTAAACAATAAAATTTAAACAATAAAATTTAAAAAAAAATCAAACTCCAATCTAACAAATAAAAAATAAAACGCAAGGTTACGTCGTATTCATGAAAATTTGTTCTCTAGAAAATATTTCAATAAAACAAATTATCAAATTTTGATAATTCTTATTTTGATGATGTATTGATAGTAAGAAATATATTTGATCTGAAATATTCCTTTATATATAGGTGCATATCTCCAACTTAGCAAGTTTTCTACTATAGTGCAACCAGTAACTATTATCTTATATTGGACATAACCTGTAAATAAACGACTAATAATAGTAACAACGTGCTTCTATAATTATATACTTTAACTTTTTTTTTTGCTTTTTTAAATCAATACCCTACTGACTACTGATACCAATAATTTAAGAATATTGCGTCATAAATTAACCAAAATTCGCTAGTTCAACTTACTCTAATCTACCATTCGTCACCGGTGGAACATCACTAGCTAGCTCGGATACAATTGATTTTATCAAACGTGACGGGGCAAGTGATCGTGTCCCATTTCCCGATATCGAAAGAAAGGAAAAGTCTTTTTGCTTGAATCATCCATGCTATTAAGCTGACCACAAGAAAATGATACGACAAGGCTTATCACTTTACGTTCATGATAATTGCGCTGAATTACCGCTGACATGAGCAGTCCCTACGCCTGTGAAATACTCGTAAAGCTGCGCATTAACACGCGACATAAATCAAAATCGTCATCCACACCGACAAAAGGCGATCACGCTAATTATGCATTAATTTAGCCATCTAGCGCGAATTGCACTTGAGGGGTGAATAGGTGAACTTACCTAGCTCAGCGTAGCAGAGGGCTCCTACCATGCTGAGTACTCCCGACATTATCCAAACTATCAACGCCTCCCCGATCGATCCTGAATAGATTAGCACGCCCTTGGGACTCACAAAAATCCCGGCGCCGATTATGACGCCCACGATGATCGCAACGCCGTCCAAGAGACTTATTTCCTTTTTCAACTTGACACCATCCAGGGAAGATGAGTCGGACGAGGAGGACGGGCCCTCGCCTCCGGCCTCTGCAGACTTTACGTCGAACATTGTCTTTGGCACCACGTTATCGCAGGCCGCAACTCGTGCCATCGCCACACCGGACTAACCGAAATCTTTGCGCGAAAAATAAATACTATCGTCCAAAGAGAACAGCCTCGAGTAACTGCGGTCAGATGGCACAAACTTACTGGGATTCAGACGTGTTCAAAACACCAATTGACACACATTTCAAATTCAATTCGCACAGCACCGGTGTCCCAGCTTTTTCTGATCTCAGCTGGAGCCAGAGGAAGCATTCACGTGTTGCGTATTATGGCACTTCACCAGTCAGCACCCTGAGGAATTTCAACGCCTCGTGGTCGTGGCTCACTGTTTCAAAGCTTGCTACCTCAGCACGAGCACGACTTGGCACCTCGACTAGCGATCAACTGCAAATGTGAACCTGAACTGAGTGGATGGACGCAGCCAAGCCAGCTCGCGAATCTATCGCGGCTCGACTTGGTTAGCCGCTCTCTTAAACCTGACGTAATAAAAGTAAGTTATTGATAAGATATTTCGGCGCGCTCCACCATGCGTCTTTGGAGGAGCTTCAATCTCATTCAAAAGTAAAAGAAGTCGGGACAAAACTTGGTTTGCAGCACGAACAGTGAATAACCCTGCAAAAAACTATGACCTTGGAAACAAAGATCTAAATACAACTGCGACTCAGTTAACATTTTAAGTAATGAGATTTCGATATTCCCCAAAAAATTTCATTTTCAAGCGATTTTACTTTACCATAAGCTTGTAAATCAAAAACTAGTTTAAAAAACTGCGCGTATATACTTTCTAGTGAAAATATACTTTAATCCATCATACTAAGGTAAAACCGAGGCTTTTATCATGAAATTTCGATTATCCGTTCTGCTCAGGTAACTTTGAAATATAATTATAGTTTAAACCTCTTTGTCCTAAATATATTTTATTGATTTTCAGGACTTAAATGTACTGGATTTTGCATTTGCAAAGTGATATTTAATTTGTATATTAAACCAGTTTAAGATAACTAATTAAAAACTATCGCATTACAGCTTAGATGAAAGTTATAGTTTTAGAACGTAGACCGTGCTTTAATACAAAATGTTTTCTAAAAATTATTTAATATAGTTATCAGATTTTTTGTATTCTTTAATTTAAATATAACTCAGTTTATTTGGACCATACATTGAGGTTTTCAAAGAATTCATTATTTTAATTTAACGCTTTGATTGTCATGCCACCCAAATTCGGGTGACACCAACTAGTTGAATAAAATGTGTTAAAAATTTTAAATATATAAAAAGTTATCAAGAAACTGCCTACTATTTGTTGGAAGGAAGGAAGAAGTATACTTGAATTAAAACGATGTTGTTAAAAATATGAAACTAGATTATTCAAACAAATTTGTTCCACTATTCATACTAATTTATTAGCATTTATTAAAACTTAAACTTTAAGCCATATTCTAGGCTTGTTTAATCTTTAATTCTTATTTTATATATTTTTTTTTCTGAAATTCATTTTATTTTTTACAACTTGCACTGTCATAGCACTTTTATTTTTAGATTTAAAATGTGTGAGCAAAATCGTATTGAAATCCTATATCACTTGTGCAGAATAAATTAAAGGAATTTTCATTTTATATTAAAACAATATGGATTTTGCATGCTGCCCCCTCTTGCACCACATTAATTGTACAGAACGCTCGACACGCGAGTTAAACTCGTATTTACAGGTATTGTTCTTAGTGAATTATATTTAGCTTTAAAACCCGCCCCCTAACTTCATATATTAATTTTTTCTGAACTTTTGCTGGTTCGAACAATATAAGTACATATTGTAATCTTTTGGAAAATACGGTATCAAACGGATCTGCATCATACAATCATTGCTATTTTTCTTGATTTAAACTTCGAATTTCAAATGAAATGTTCAGGAAATTGTTCGTCCCTTTTGAAATAGTAAATTTAATCTTGCATGCTGTTCCAAGTTTCAAAACACATTTTAGATAAAAATAGATAATTTGAATACTTCGAAGTAAAATAACAATTTAGTAAAATTAAAACCACGTACGTGTGAAAATATATTTTGGATTTAATATTTTTATCAACCCATATCTTAAAACCATAATATTTATAATATTTAGTTAAAACATGCCTCAGTTTTCATAACAAATTACTTTCTACGAAATTTATAGATTGAACGCATTATAAATATATGGCACAAATCTCTTTAATGCATTGTCGAAATTGGGACCAAACATTTTTCAGAACATGATTACCGCATTAATGCAATTTCTGTTTATAAGTACGCAGAATTTACATGATTTAAAATGCTTTTACTGGTACACGGATAGCATGGCGATTAATCTGATTTTAAAGTATAAAATTATTGTGAACCTTTCATATTGTAGAGAATAGAGAATAATTATGTTTTATTTTTAAATTAATATTCTTTTCACTCGTAGGTTATTTTCACCTATGTTACCTTAGTTCTTTTGAATGCACACATCGGATAAATGCAAAAAAATTAATTTATTCTAAGTCTTGTGCACATATCCGACCTCCACATGAAATCGGCTTGGGATTAATGTATCGAAACCCTTCTATTATATTTCCAGCTCGCTGTCTATGTTTATGTTTATAATACCATCGGAAACGTCGTACTACAATCGTTGTGCCTTCAGCACGATCAAAACGCGAATTAAATCCAATTCGTGCTACACAAAGAAATCAGCCGCAGATTGCGTCCATTCTGCGGGCGATGCTTTCAGAGAGTTCCCTGTTGAGCGCGGCTGCCCCGAGCACGGTGCGAATGAATGGGAGACGTGAACGACTTTGAATTTGCCTAAAAGTTCAAGCCGGAAGTTATTACTAATAAAAAAAGGAACGAACAAGACAAATAAGGCACAAATAGCTCCGGCGGCGCTGCGGTGGATGAGGGCTAGCTGCGCTCCTCAGCATAGGTATTCTTTGAACTAAGGCGTTGAATAAACTGGGGCGCAAATTACAAGGCGGAAAATAGTTTCTGGCATATTTCGCGTCGTATCAGCTTTTGAATTTTCGACAAATGATTAATATAGAACAGTTTTATGGCACTCCAGCTTCTATTTTTCCCTGTTTACCGTCTACAGCGATGCAATGGTGGTGAAATCACTTTACGTTTACTTTGGAACAATTTCAATGGAAAATAAAACCATTATAACCAAGTTACACATCCATCCACTGAAATCCCAAATTGTGGGGATTATCGAACAAACACCTAGAGATCGAACATATCCAAGTCGAACTCTGCCTGGAACACTTTCGGAAACTGTTCAAAAATCCCGAACCGGAAATGAGAACGAGCAAAGAGCACTCCCAAAGCGAAAAAAACGTTATTTTCCTTACAGGTCCGCTTTAGACTTCTAGTGAAGTGAATGCGATTTGATTCTGGATGGAGATGAGGTGTGCACCTATGGAGGAGGGACTGACTCACTTGAATGAAAGTCACTCGAAGCCAGGCTTGTTAAGAGAAGTTTCCGAGGGGATTTTGCGCACAAGAATATGAGGGAAGCACATGATGCAGACTTTAGCGCCCAGGCGAATCATATTTTTTTTCGACATTCCCTCCAGCCCGAGTTCAATACAGAACATGAAATTGGTGAGATGTTTAGCATTTTAATCATAACTGTTGCAAAAACCATCATAAACTTTTATATCACACTATCGACTGAAAGCAGGTAGTAGAAGTCCAAGTTTTATACTTATAACAACAATTAATTAATAATAATAATAATAATAATAATAATAATAATTCAAAATGTGAATAAAATTACTTTCACTCTGAAAACATATTTAATCCTTGATTTTAAATTATAAAAATATTTTCAGTTTTTTCATCATCTTTTTAAAAAATTTAATAATTTATAGCCGATGAAAATGCAAAACATTTAAAATCAAAAATCGTCAGTTTGTAGAAACAACTTTTCTTAACTTATCAAAGCCAATAAAAATTCGCCAGATCGCTGCTGGTGGTAATCTGCACATATTTTTGGTTTTATTTTTATTGATAGCGGAAAGGCTCAACGAGGTTATCTTCTGAAAAATGGTTAATGATTTTATGAATAAAAAACTCCCTTGACTTTTCCAAACAAAGTGTCGAATTGTTAATAAAATGTTATCAAAAGCAAACATGTTAAAATCGTAAGTGATTATGAATTTTATAAAATTTTCTTCACTGTGGAAAAGTGTCACTTCGAAAGGGTGAGTAATAAAAATATTTTTAACGACTAGTTTGCATGGGGTCACCCAAAAAATCAGAAACATTGCGACTTCAGGAAAATTTAATTTGCTCTTTTTCATAATGCAGTAGACAACAATTTTTCGCTACTCTATTAATTGTCTTTTTATGCCCCTGAGAACACTCCTCAAATTGTTGATAAAAGCAACGGGCCTTTCCGTTACACATGGTACAATAAATCACGAAGCCTGTATATATTATATATCTATTTTATTTATTTCTCTGCTCTAAGATGTGGGATCAAGATGATACATACCCTTTACCAATTATTAAAATACCCAATTATTAAAATTTGCAATGATTTAAACGTGATTTAAACCTAACAGTTTTCAATACTATCCCGGAATGGATGGGCAGATGAAAAAGTTATTATTTTGTTGTCTGCTAGATGCAGAAAATTTTAATTAAGGTTTAATTAATTAATTAATGTCTTATTGTGTTTGTAGAAATATATTATGACTTTAAAAAATACACATTTGGTTGTAATTAAAATACAGTATCGTGATAAAAAATCGTTTGCAAATGGAGTTTCCACGCACCAACAGTCCAGTGTTCTCTATTTTTTAATATTCTTTTATATTGTGATTTTTTTATTTCATTTTTTTTATTTTTGAAAGAAATATAGTTTTGTCCTTGTAGTAAAGACTTATTTGATTTTCTGGTTGCCTTCGTAAACAATTGTGATAATTACTAAAGCTACCATAGCATAATATAAAAATATTTTAATTATTAGCGCTTGATTTAAACTGGAAATTTATCCTTAAAATAACTTATTCATGAGTGAAATCAAAATTGGCGAAAAAATTTTTTTAATAGGACATCAAGGTGAAATATTCTCTGCAACCACGAAATTCAAGTATTTACAGAAATATAGCAAGTAAAACTTTTATTCCTGCGCAATACTGGAAAATTATTAAAGAATAATTTATTAGTTTATACATACTTTTACATATTATATGTTTAAAAGTTTACGTAAAAAGTCGTTGAAATATTTCGAAAACTCGATCTGCAAATTTGCAGAAAATCTAGGCCGGACAAATTATTTACAGAAACGGAGACTTAATTTAATATGCGCATGCGTGGAATCAATGCCAGGCTTGCCATGCGATAGAACAGGACAGACGAGGCATTTGCGATGGGGTATTCGCCGCACGGCAAAAAACACAAAATTCTTCTCGCCGCTGTCAACTGCTGATGTCAAAAGCTGTCCGGGCGACGACGAGGGGTTTTATATTTTTGACATGTTAAGGTTTCTGGTGAGTAGAACTGATTTGACTGTTTATTTACTTACAATTTGTGGCAAGTTATATAATTCCCTACTTTTAGCTAACTTTCGGCGCGGGCGTCTACGGGGGCATATACCTGTGCCAGAACTACGAAGTGAGTGACTACCGATTTCGCGATCTGTGTTTTGGCACTCATCATTCACTTTTGCTTTTTGCAGGTACCCAGAGTAGACGAGCCCTCAAAAATATATGAAAAGATAAAGGAATACGCCGAAGACCATAAGAAGAAATGAGACGGTCTAGTCTACATAAGTTGTAATTATTTTTGTCGAGATTTCATGTGATTAATTGTAGCAAACTGAACAAGTGTAAAATGATCTTATCACTTTTGTCCAGAAGAATAGGCGTAAGATACTTTTGGTCTTGCAATAAATGTTTTTGAAAAATCTACGGGGAATCACATTTCAAATGGTCGAGTGCATGATAAGGGAATTAATGAATAAATCTATTTGTTGAGGTCTATCATATAATTTGTTTTTTTTTCATTTGTATAATTAAATTGTCGTATGGACGTTAACTCGTTATTTATTTTACAATGAACTTGCAACTTCTCCCGATAGAATTACGTAAGAGCTCCTGTAATATGGGAGAGCCCCTACTTAAATATACGGAAGATATGGGGTATCGAACGATTGTTTAAGAAATACCGTTATGTTTATAAGTGAAATTAGAAATGTCCTTCAACCAAATTAATTGCCATGTAGCTTTCAACTATTGTCCGCGCAATTTAAATTACAAAGCGTCTTCCACTAGAAGTGACTTTCCCAACCATGATGTTTCTTGGACATTATCGGGGAATTAAAACGCAGCCAATTTTCAATAGTCTTGCTCCCTTTTGAATATAATTACGAAATAATTTAAATAAATGAAATCCCTCCTCCATAATACTCCATTCTTGTCTGTGGCTCCACAAAAGCGAGCCAATCGGAAGCGTGCGTCGGCAGCAACCCCATGCTCTGACACTTATACAACGCTAGAGCGATGTTTGCAAGATTGCCTAAGAAAAATGTTATCTTCTGTCCACTCCCCTGTGATCCTTCAGCTAGTTTTGAAGTCGTCTGTGTCGAAAACATTGCCTTTATGGGTCGGATTAGCATCATGCCCACCATCATTATGGGAAATATTGAGATCGAGTTGCCCGACATGTACATTATTAGCAAGTTCATCGGCAGCTGAAATTATTTAAATGAGCCAAATCTATGTCATATAACCCAGAAGGCTTACTTGTTTCAGAGGAGCTAGAGCTAAATCCCACGACTTCTTGATCATAAGGTGGTGATCCCTAACAACTTCTGTATGGCTCTGGGCAACCGAAGGGTTGTAACCAGGCGGCGAGGCGATATCGGCATTCCTCCTGTAATAATAATTCAACAATACACTAAGGTAATAACTTTGAAATGAAACCCTGTACCCTGTGTTGAAATCTAATGACCACTTGCACTTCCTATTGCCGGATTTTGTTGACATTTTGACTTTATCTTAATTTCTGTTGAGGGTTTTGTTAAAGTAAATGACACTTCCTTCCGCGATTAACTTGACAGCAACTAAATTAACTTGGCGGCAGTTTGCTGCGGAAATACATACGACCGTTATTAATTTTTACGTATGCTCCTAAATTTCGAATTTAGAACAATAATTCCCATTTAGTATAGTAAATATAAAATTAAAATATTCTTGCAGAAAATACTTATATGGACCTCGGAATTGAGATTGTGCTTGAAGTCACGTTGACAAATTTCCAATGCGTTGCGAGCAGAAAACAAAAAGAGAAAAATGTGTAAAAAAGGACAAAAGGAAAAAAGTCTCAGTTTAATTGCAAACTACTTTTGTCTACGTTTGTTAAAAAATATTAGAAACTAAACATTGAGAAAATCAATGGAACTACTATTGACTGGTTAAGCATTATATCAAAGCTGATTTCCTTTTTATTTACATCAAAAACAAAGAAATGCATCACTTCGTCACATCCCACATAGCCGATCGTTTATAAAAAACGGTCATGTGTGATCAAAGTTATTCTTAATAAATTTCGCTATAAAAAATCCAACACTGTCGACTGTGCTCTGTTCAGGTCCAAATCTTTGGACCAGTTTTCTGAAACGGAAATTGATTTATTGCAATTCAAACATTAAAAGAACAATGAAACCTTTGGTCATCAGTTAAGCCGACGTCGGCAAGGCCAGGACCAGCAAAGATAGGAACGCTCTCCACTAATTGTAAAAATGGAAATTTCTGCAGTGCCCAGGTAACAATTCCTTCGTTTTCCTCAACGGTCACTGTGCAAGTGCTGTACACAAGCATTCCTCCGTTTTTGAGCAAGCCCACGGCACTAGCGAATAACTTCTTTTGAACGGGCACATAAGAGCTCAGCATTTTTGCGCTCAGTTTGCAAGTTAGCAAGGGTCTGTTTCCTAGCGCACTGCAAGGCGCATCAAGCAAGATTCTGTCGAACGTTTCAGGCGCAAAAGGTGGCTCCCATTTCTCACCTCTTTTGGATGGGAGATCCCTTTCTCTTAACGCTTTCGTTGAATCAAATGCAAACGACCTCACAGAGTTTAACTGAAACTTTTGTATTTTCTCGCGAAGGGGTTTTATTTTGGATTCTGTTTTATCCAAAGCTATAATGAATCCTCTATCGTGCATAAGCTCGGCAAGATGAGTAGTTTTATTCCCTGGCGAGGCACACATATCCAAAATAGACTCACCAGCTTGCGGATTGAGGACACGACTGCAAATTATTGACGGAAAGTTTTGTAGGAGCGCCCACTCAGACGATAAATCGCCCAAAGGCGGAACTCCCGAAATGGTGCTAGTCATCTCAACAGCAATTCCCCTAAAGCGTAGGAGACATTAAAATATATAATTGGGAAAGTAATGGGTCGTACCTGGGCTTGATACCATTTCCGTATAGTTGATACCTCTGCATTTTAACGACACCAATGCCCAAGAAAACCTTCGAGGGAGACTCATAGATGCAACAGGTTCCTTTCCTGCACTTCCCGTCTATGTCGGCGTATACGTTGACGACATCACCTAAACTAGTACCTGTGGGAAGTAGTAGCTATGAAGAGTTTCTTAAAATAAAAAGTACAAACTAGTGCCAACCGCTTTGCATTGCTAACACTCCAGGCGCGAAGATATGTGCTCCTCTCAGAACAGCAGCCGCACAACTGGTGTCAACGATTATTTCGGAGGAGTGATGAGCGGTTTTTTCGCAAACAGAGCTAGCGGGTGGAATACACAGAACCTCAGGGATTCCTTTTATTGTGAATACTTTATCAGAGTTTTGTTCATTACATAGTCGCCCAATTTTTTCATCGAAATCCTTCTTTACAATTTCAGGATCTGATCGCAATAGATTGACTCGATATGTTGTCGACCTCGGTGGGAGGACTAACCACTCTAAGAGACCCTAGCGATGTTAGAAAATAAGTAAGAATGTACATATATGCTTCACATGCGTTTTTATCGAGACATTTTTCACAACTAATGCCAGTAATAAGAAGAAAATTAATCAGTCGATCGGTCTAAAATGTTCACATTATATTCCATTTTTATCACCTCTACCAGAATTCAATTCTTATGGTAAACATTGCATATCTCATAACGAAAAGAAAAATAAATTTTGAATTTTTGGAGTTTTTATTTTTAAAACGCGCCAATTTATAATTTTTTTATTACCTGGTAGGGACGATAACTATACTCGTATTTCCTAAAGATCTTTTTGTTTCTTTCGTTCCTAATATATAAACTGAAATTTTCTACACAAACGGGGGAACATTTCTAAAACGTGAGTATTTTAATTAAAACTTTCTTGTGTACAAATTATTGTTTTTAATTCTACTTGATGTTTTTACTAATGAATAAACAATGTAATTGAATGACCTCTTATATGTTACAAAATAGTGAAAATTCGCCCACTTTTCTCTATAAAGTTGATAATTATCAAAATTTTCGTTCACATTTTCGATAAAACATCTTTTTAAACTGGTCGGCAAATTAGAAAGCTCTTAGCTTTAAGTTATGAAAAATTAAAAGATAGAAATGTTATTCTGAATTTTCTTCAAAGTCATTGGAAAATTTTGAATATAATAAACTTAAAAATTATGTAAAATCCGGAAATTCTCCACTGAACTGCAAATAAGGGAAATTCTCGCACCCCATACAACTCACGTGCGCAAACGTGTCACAGCTGTCACTTTGACATATTCAACACGTCGCTGAAGTGCTTGCGTTCACCAAATTTTCTCTTAATTCGGATTTTCTAACTCGTTCCCTGCAAGATAAAGCAGTAAACGCGGAAAGTAACTTACATTCCATTTTGTTAATTGTGATTCAACGTCGGGATATTTAAACACTGTTTTTTTCGGGTAAAACATTGACGACCTGCTGTGGCTCTCACGCCCTTATCTGTACCAAGAAAAACTTCTTTGCAGACTTCTTGACACAACATTTGCAGGAACGTCACCGAACGTCGTATTCAAATGGGGCTGCGAACTTTTCGATCCAGCTAATTAGAAATTGATATTGGACAGCTTACAAATAACCAGTAGCAGAGCAGAAGTAATTCGGGAATTTTGCAGAGGAGCAAACGCAACAATAAGCCGCTCGATGTGAGTAGTTTTGTTTATTTGAAGAATTTACACTTGTGTCCGTTACAAGCCCTTGTTGTGATTTTCGCATATTTCATTGGGGCTGGATTTTTTTTTACAATGTCAAAGTACAAACTGCAATTTCGTAAGATTGGGTCGCGGAACGTCATCCATTTTTTCGTGTTTCAAGAATTGTGCGGGCACCATTTTGCGACTTCAGCCAACTTCACAGTTGTTGTAGGCTCGTCTCCTAAGGAGAGCGGAATTTCTCCGGGAGTCTAAAATCCCAAATCTCGCACTTGCGCCAGATTAACCGTTCGTCACTGTATTGCCCGTTCCATTGTCGTTTTCGCCGCGTGACGTACGCGACATCTGGTGCCGACCAGTGATACAACATCGAGTTCCCACCACCAACTTCGTGGTGAAAACGACGTGGCAGAATTACGCGTTCCGCCCTGTCAGGAAGGTGTCGGGAATTCAATTTCTTCTGTTTCGCTTTCTAAGAAACTTCAAAAAGGGTGGAAAACAGAAATTGGTCGGGAATTATCTGATAAATCAAGCACGCTTATGCGAATATCAGGTGAAGGTAGTGAATAATTTGTTTTGAGCCAGGGAAACCGCCGGAGAAGCCCCTCAGCGTTTCCTGTGAAGTTTTTCCTTGTCCGTGGTGTGCATATTGTCCCGTTCCGTGGGAAAAAAGGGAAGAATCGTCGAGTAAGTTTGGTGTACGACATATCTTTGTCCATTTGCAGCCGTTCGAAATAGCGACTCCGCTCGCCTGAACAGTAAATTCATCGTTGGTGGTGTTCAATGCGGCCAGATTAATCAGGTGAAGTGCCCGAAAACATTTTGCCATTGTCGTAAGTGAAAAAACATTAAAAGCCAGCAGCGCAGCGCGTCCCTTTTTCTCCGACGGTGTGGTGAAAACGCTTTGAAGGGAAAAAATCCGAAAATTTCTATGAAATTGCTGGTCGCACACGGCGCCCAGCGATTACGGTACATCGGCTGAGTAATTTATATGACTTTTATCGCAGACTTGACATAATCTCGACTCCAGCCGCTTTCCGTGCCTAGAAAAAGTTCTTGCCACCACTGTGTATGACTGCGATTGGTTCCGTGCTGACTCAGACCTCAGCCAGTACACGGCATTACTGTTGACGACCGAAAGCAGCGGACGTCGCACGGCGGCTCCAGTCAGAGAAAACATTTCTGGCGAAAGCCAGTGATTGATTCGCATTTCGGTCGCCGCAGTTGCACCGAAACGATTTTTCCTGTAATTCCCGATCAGGGGCTAAATGAGGTTATGGTTCGTCAATTCGTGGAACATACGTAGGCCGCAAATTTCGAGAGCTTCTCTTCAATTGATTTCGGTTTAACCGTGCTGGGCAGGGAAAGTCGAATGAAACTGTAATTAGATGTATCGCAACGTCATCCCAAATTCGCTGGTGGGAAAGTCCCTCGCTAGAGCGGTCGGGTTGGAAGAGTTTCACCAAACACAATTAGCACAAAGTAACAGCAACAAGTTTCTGCCTATGTAGTATTAATTAAGAAAAATCAATCTTTTCATTTGAAACTAGGGCGCTAAGTTGCCTGGTTTAGCATATTTCAAAGACTTTCGATATCTGGCTTCAGATAGCATGACGACTACAATGGTCCGCAGATCATAAGGTTCTAAGTAATTCGGAAGAACACTGCACAGAAAGTCTTGTGCTACTTAGCACCACTGCACCAGCACTTCGAGTCAATGGTAACTATCTGCGGGATATGGGTTTTTTATTGCCGTCGTTTGATTGCATATTGCTTGGAAACACCAGGCGTAAAATAAGGTTCTGGGTTTTTAATCGTTAAGAATTATAATGTAGGATGCAATTTTCCTCCTTTAATCATACTTCCGGATTAGAAGACTTGTTAGTTCAACTTGTTAGATGACCTCTTTATTGCAAGTACTTGTTTACAGCAAAAACCAGGTGGTATTCTTAAGAGGAGGTGTTTGTTTATATAGGCTTCGCTAATAGCAGAACCATTTACCAAAGCAGAGATCATTGAACTTTCGACACCGATAAAAATGTTTTGGCCAACTCGGTGGCTCTGTTCAATTTGAGTTAAAAGAATGAACAACTCTAGAAAATTCAATAAATAATTTGAATTTAAAAAATTTGTATTTAATTGCAAACAAAGGGTTATTTATGAGATAGTTTGAAATTTTTCGGTTAGTAAGGATTTATGGAGTATAATTTTTATTGTTAAGGTAGTTTTATTTCACCACAATAGTGCGAACACCATAAGTAGAAATTTTCGTCATCATTTTCATTTTTAGGTAATTACTTTAAAGTTCTTCATTATTATTCAACATGATGCGACACCACAAAATTGGTGATAAATTTGTACAAAGATCACAAATGGAAGGAGTATGTAATCGTAGTGATTTATAAAGTAATAGTCTTTGAAAAAGGAAACTCTTCGCCGCATATCGCCTTCAAGACCGAAAAGAAGGGACCTAAATCATTTTACCTTACTATTACATGCCCTAGTTGACTTGTTCTATACTGGCGAGTTCTTACCCTATATATATTTTATCAGATATCGGTTTTTTATTTTGCGAAGAAAGTGTTCGTAGCACGTTTTATATGCAGAAACGTCTAAATAAATAGGACGAAATGAATAAAATACATTTGAAGTTTTAATTTACGTTATAGCCTTTCTATAAAATTTAAAGAAATATCTTCTACAAAAAATGTTACCTACAATATTACTTTTTGTTGTAGAATTATATAATACGAATATTCTGACTCCCAAAAAAGAAAAACAAAATGCAGAATCAACAAATAGAATTACAAAAGATAAATAAAATAAAAGAAGGTTTTCAAATGTTAATTAGGTCTACTGTAAAATGTTTTGTAACTTGAAATACTGTGTATAAATATAGTCAAAAGGACAAGGTAGTAGGGACGAGTAACAAAGGTTCAATTTCTTAAAATGCAGCCAGTTAATGGAGTAGATATTGAAGTTAACAAACATATTTTGATTTTATTTTTCAGACTGCTTTTTGAAGTATATTGGTACAATCAATCTTCGGCTATTTGAAAAAGGCTACAATCGGAGCCAAAGGAAGTTGATATAGAAGACGGACAATTCAGTAGAGACCTTAACTCTGCTAAATACTTATTGCTACTGACTGCGCAGTTCTTTTACAAAAGGCAAAGATTAACAACATTCAACCAAAATGGGAAACGTTTTCGCAAACCTATTCAAAGGGCTATTCGGTAAAAAGGAAATGAGAATACTTATGGTCGGTTTAGATGCCGCTGGTAAAACCACAATTTTGTACAAACTTAAATTAGGCGAAATTGTAACAACGATACCTACAATTGGTAAGTGTTTCTTTGATGAGTCAAATAGTTGAAGGATCACTTTCTGGTTTCTTCTAGTTTGGTTCTTAAAGTTGTTTTAATTGCAATTGTACTAAAAGTTATTTCTGTTTACAGGTTTCAACGTCGAAACTGTAGAATACAAAAATATTAGTTTTACAGTGTGGGACGTAGGCGGTCAAGATAAGATCAGACCATTGTGGAGGCACTATTTCCAGAATACACAAGTAAGTTTCGGAAATCTAAAATCTTAAATATATCGAATGTCTTGTGATGACAAAAGCTTTTCCTTGAATTAACTGTGATATTGGAAATTTTGTTTCAAGACGGGACTGATTTAATTTTACTTTCTATTGACCTGACTAGCCTTTGTCATTGAATTGCTAATTAATGTTATTTAATATTACTCAGGGACTCATATTTGTGGTCGACAGCAATGACAGAGAACGTATTGGCGAGGCAAGGGAAGAGCTGATGCGAATGCTTGCAGAAGATGAACTCAGAGATGCTGTTTTACTAATATTCGCCAACAAACAGGTAAGCACCTTTGTTACAATTCTAACTATACGTTTATAATTTTTTTGTCCTAGTATATTTTAAAATAACACTTTTTTTTGTTGTTTACAGGATCTGCCAAACGCAATGAACGCAGCCGAAATAACCGACAAATTAGGTTTGCACTCACTGAGAAATCGCAACTGGTACATTCAGGCGACGTGTGCAACAAGCGGAGATGGTCTATACGAGGGTCTCGATTGGTTGTCCAATCAATTAAAGAATGCCAATCGCTAAAATTTAAATTTATAAATATATATTTAAACAAAACAAACAAAAACATTAATTTTCAATAAAGAGATGATAAAAACAAACAAAAAAGCAAACCAAGAAACACACACACAGGCCGGAATTAAGGAAAACATAAAATACAAAGAGAATAAAACCAGAATCAATCCAGTTCTTCTTAATTTTATTTAAGGATTCAATCAGCAGCACTATTCAAAAAAAGGCAGAAACCAACAACAACTACTACAACTACTGATAATAATAAAAATAAATAAAAATGCGAAAAATAAACAAACGATTTATTTAGAAGGAAACTTACGGACGAATGCGGCTCCCTTGAGGCCGGATGAACCAGCTGAGAAGCAATAATTAATTGCGATTGTGCGGACATTTCTGCCGCCATCCCGCCTCTCTGTGGCCCTTAAGTTTCAAGGCACTTCCATCTTGAAGGTGCGAATATTTCAATACAAGTTTGCTTATTTTCGACAATTGCTGTACGAACGAAATAGAAAAATTAACAGTTTTTTTATCATTATCACTGCTGAAAAAAAAATGAGCGCGACATTTCCTCTTTCCCGCTTTGTTTAGTTAATCAGTGTATTTAGCTAGAGTGAAATTAATTTTATTCACACCTAAAGTCCATTTTCTGTTACATACTTAGGATTAGGTAAATATTTTCATTAAACGAGATTTCGATTGCTATAGGTGTTTTTCGATCCTTCGGTCAGACCTTGGTACCACAGAGAGCCATACTTTAAACAATAATTCGAGCTCCGAAACGCAAATTGTTACCATTCAATTAGTAATCAGGTGAGGGTAAGCCAAGGCTAACTTGTTCGTTTCCCCTTCATCCATCGCTAGGTTAGTTCTAAATTCAATGAAGGATCGCGTTAGCATGTACGAAGTTACACAAAATGAAACATTTAAGGTTATTTAAGATTTAATGGAACACATAATATGTATAAATTTATATATAAAATGTGAAGAACATCTGATTTTGATTTGTCTCTCTGCTGTGTAAGAACATGAGAAATAATTGATAATTTGAAAGGTATTAACTAATAAGAGAACCATTGAAAATTACCCGCTTCGGGCGCATTTCATTTCTCAAAAAACATTTTCCTTTGCCAACACCTGAGTCCTGAAGCGCTTTTTGTTTTAAGTGAATCCATCCTAGTTCACTATTTTGCAATAGTCGCAAAAAGTAACTAGTAACACGTCCTAGGGGAATCTAAGAACGACAAAGGATACAGAAACAGCAATAAGAAATCTTTCCCGCAAAGGTAATCAATCTTTCTCCAGATCTTGAATCTAATTTTGGCGTTTTGGAGATGTTTGGAATTATTAGAGTTCCAGCATTTGTAGTAAAATTTGAGCTTGTAATTAAGTTTTTACTAAAAGTTCCAAATATGAACCTCAAGATTTCGGGAGCCACTTCCCCATATACGAATAAACTGTCTGATAGTCTGGATGTGTGTTGTAACGAACCGGGGAAGATATTCGAGGGAGAAATTCATTACAGGAATTTTTAAATTTGTTACTACGAACTCTGAGTAAATTTTGATAAGAAACGTTTTAAGTCCTGATTTTATTCAATTATCAAATTTTAAGTTACTGTTTAAAAGCCACTACAGGATTGAAACATAATCTTTTATCTTTTTGTTTGAAGAAACTATTTCACGCAATTCATTAAATTTGTAGTTTAGTGTATGCACCTTGAGCTCAACGTACAATTGCCTGCCTTTTGTTCCAAAAAACGAATTTAAAATTATTCTTGAAGATTTTGTTTGGAGCAAATTTTTTCTGATTATTCTAATTCTAATTAGTTAAAAAGTGGAACGGAATTGGAAAAAATAAGAAACAGAGGCTTGCTGTGTACTAAAGATTTGTAACACAACCCAAGTCAATTAAAAAAAAAAAAAACACTAATCTCAACAATCATTTTTTCGAATTACACTTTAGAATTTGGAAAAAGATGTTTTCATAGCATTTTCTCAAAAACGGAAAAATGTCTGGTGTTTTAATTATTGAAATAATTTCAAGTTTCAGTTTTTTCAATTATCTGATTGATGTTTAGTAAAATAAGGCCTAAACTCGCATAAACTCCTACAAGATTTTTATGAAGACATGATACCCTAAGGAGACAATAGGCTAAAATGTTCATTCCATGAATCACGTAGTCGTAGTAGTCAGCCGTTTTATGCATCATGCAATCATTTCGTCATTGTCGACTATGCTAAAAATGATCGTTCTCGTAATTCATTAAATTACGTCATTAGGCCATTATTTGTTATCTGTGTAGGCTATAACTTCATTAAAGAACAATAGTTTCTGTGTCTAAATAGTATTATTTTTAGCTCTGTAATATTAAGGTTCAAATGATTTTAACTTTGGTCTTTGGAAGAATACTAGGGTTTTCAAAAAATATTCATAATAAAATATGCAGTTAAAATTCCTACTTTTGAAAACAGTATTAATTTTAGTAGGCCCTTTAAGCCCCCAATATTTCAGATTTTCGACGCAGTTTACTACGAGGTTACTGTGATCTGTAAAGTGTACTATAGTTATCATTTATATATTGTAGATTATGCACTAAAGAAAGGTCTACTCTCTCGATCCAAGGCTCCTGTACCTAGCGAATTTAGTCTTGAAATGCTTGTTGGGATTGCTTTAGGTGGGAAATAATTTTTAATATTAAGCGGTGACTCGAAAAGTGATCTCAAAATAAATTAAACGCTGTTTTAATCAATCTTCTCTCATAGAAATCCCTTAACAAACTCAGGCGATAAAACACTACTTTTTTAACTTTCGTTATTTTGTAATAGCTCTCAAATTAAATCACGCTTAGATGTTTAATCTAGGATTTGGGAATCGATAGATATTTAGCTACTGAAAAAATGTGGTAAACTGTTTCAGAAATCACAAATTCGAGTTTTCAATTTTCTGGATTAATCCCCACAATGAATCTTATCGCATCGTAAAATGTTATCAACGAAAACCCAGCAGTTTAGACGATAGAAGTTCGAGCAACGTTTTCGACTGTTTCCGATCTAATGCATCCGATAACAGAAATACCATTCTATATATCTTCTTTTTATTTTTAAGATAAGGATTCAAAGTAGAAAAGGTAACTTCGGACATTATTAAAGTTTTTTTGACTGCTCTCAGTTGGGAGAGAGATATGAAAGGAAGTCATTTCTTCATAGACAAAAATAAAAAGCGCTATCTATTTCCCTTAACGTCCCTACCCCGCCATGTTTGTGACTGTTTCGAGGGGACAGTTAAGTTAGAAAAACACAGATTATCCTTAGGTTTGTATTTACTCCTCAAACGACCACTTCGCTCAGATTACAATAATATCCTACAAAATAATTCCTAAAATTGCCGGGATCATTACGTCTACGTAAAACTGTTAAAATGAACAAATTTAATGAGGTCGGTTACAATGCCTGCGTTGCTTATTTAAAAGAAACTTAAAGAAAGTTATGTCGAACCCAAAGTGCCAAGCGATTTACGTGGACTCTCCCACAAATCCCTCATTGTGATCCGCTCCCCGCCGTAGTAGAGACTAGCAATCTTTGATTGCTGGTGGACTTCGAAAATTAGGATAATTTACGAGCTAGCACCGCCCCTAGCAGGTGGTCTCCTTACAACTTATATGTATAAAATGCGTGTAATTACAAAAGACGGTCCTGTCGATTTCCGAAACTATTATGTGACTATGTTAAGAGCTTGGTATTCGTCGTCATGCATTTCGGTCATCATGAACGTGCCATCTTGCAACAGAAGGACGACTCGTCGTGTGCCACCTGTGAGCAAAAGGTGCTTTTAAAACGTTTGTTTTGTATTATATAATAAATAAAATTACGAACCAGGTGACGGGAGATCAGCCTGGACAACTTCGGCGGGTATATTGGCATCCTGAGAATCGCCACCGTCGCCTGTTTGTATTGTTAAAGCTTGTGTGCCGTCGGCGGCGCCGTCCCCAGCTGCTGCTACCGCTGTATTGCCTGAGTCATCCTGTTTTATGATAAATTGTGCTTCACCTCCACTAGCGGCTGCTGCAGCAGCTAACGCCTCCGCTTGCTGCTCAGGTAGCATTTGAGCAACCGCCTCCGCGACAGCATTGTCTAATGCAAGAACTCCACCCTCTTCACCATCCTCGGCAGCTACATAGGCGTACTGCTGCTCTCCATCTGCTCCTTGAGCTATCAGGATTGTCTGGCCTTCGGCGTTCTTGCCAGCCACTTGATATATTGTCCCTGGAATTATCAAATGGAAACAGTATCTTTGAATTTAAACCTCACTACAAACCATCGTCGCCTGTAACCAAAAGAGGCGTTCCGTCTTCACTAGTTAACAATTGCTGCTGCCCATCCTCAGTCTGTAATGTCAGTCCTGCTGTGTGCAGTTCTTCCTGGGCTTGCTGTTGCTGCTCCGTAGACATTGGCGGCTGGGTGTGAAACACACCTGACTGAGGTGTTTGATTGCTCGTAGATTCAGAATCTTTCTTAGCTGGACTCTGAACAGATGGCTCTCCTTCAGCTTGACCCAGAACTTTACCTGTACCGGAAAAAAATTCTTAAATTATATCAAATCAAACAAGCAGACCGCATACCTGTAACAGGACAAAGAGTTAGCGGCCGCGGCGGACTTTGTGGCTCTGGGTATTCATCTTCCACCAATGTTGGCTCTATGGCG
Source organism: Proctacanthus coquilletti (assembly GCA_001932985.1). Lineage (NCBI taxonomy): Eukaryota > Metazoa > Arthropoda > Insecta > Diptera > Asilidae > Proctacanthus > Proctacanthus coquilletti. The sequence goes on from MNCL01000071.1 coordinate 563,018, forward strand.
TCATCGGCCCTCGTAGTAATTTGCTGATGATGTCTTTGTTGTACAATTTTATTCTCTTGCTGTGATTGCGGCGAGTGTGATATCACCTTTCTGGTCACCTTCAGATCTCCAGATTTCGACAATTGGATGATCTTTTGCTCTGGCGTAACGGTTTTCGAGGTAGGTGCACTCCTGGCAGTTCGATTGATAATCATCTTCCCAGACGTAGGTGACTGTCTCTGCTGGGTGACGACATTGGGTGAAAGGGAGTTTCTTTGAATTATTGTGGTTTTAGGCTGGCTTTGAATAGTCCTTGTGCCAGGCGGGCTCGCGACTTTGCTAGCAATTTGTCTTTGAGCCTGCTGTTGGGCGGTTATTCCCCTCTCTTTGGGATTCACAACAATTCTCTGTACTTGTGATATCTGTGCCTGCCCAACGGTACTATTACTATTAGCGCTGTTTATAGTTCGTTGGGTGATTTGAGTTATTCTTGGGGTTGATGAGGGGGTGCTTGTTGATGTTGCTAGTTGCTTTTGGACACCAGCTAACTGGGAACCACTTGTATTGCGGACTATACCGCTTGCTGTATTTTCACCCTTAGAAAGAACGCGAATTTGAGCTTCAGTTTTATGTGAACTCTATAAAAATATGTTTTTACATGTTTTTCAACTCGTACTTGATCCTTGTTTAAATCAAGAGTTCTTTTAAGGGAGGCAAACAGTTAAATGAGTTAAACAGAGGAAAGGATCTACAAGGAGGGAAGATTTCTTCTGTAGTTAAATACTTACAGTGGATGAAGGTGATGTACCCACTTTCCTTACAATTCCAGAATTATGCGAGTCTTTTGTAATGTGTACTTCAGCTGAATCGAGCCCTGTACTTCTGATGGAACCGTTTACAGCCTTAATAATAGTTTGGGACTGTACCTTCAAAAAAATGTCAACAAAATATCTTAAAATAAACAACCGGTACTTACTGGAGTTATTTTCACGTCCGCTTTCGATTCAACTTTTACAGCTATAGCGCCACCGTTCTTCAACTTTTTCACAGCATGAACAGGGATTACGTCCTCTTCAAAATCCTCTTCTTCTTCACCAGCTTGGTTGTCCTCAAAGTCACTGTCTTCATGTTTTCTTTTGGTTCCACTGCTTGAATTCGTTTCTTCATCAGCGCACCACTGTTTAACTTGATCGAGGGCTTTTGCCTTCGAATTTCTGGCCGGACGACCTGAAGGACTGACCGGACTTGAAGCGTTTGTTTGCTGCTGCTGAATCTGTTTGTTCTGCTGTTGAGCAGCCAAGGCGGCTTGCTTAGCAGCTTGAGCAGCTCTTTGTTCCTTTTGACGAGCCAATTGTTTCTCAAACGTTTCAAGTAATTGCGGGCAACATTCTAAATGAGTCTGAGGCTCCCAAGTATTTTGATCATGTGGAAATCCCTCCCACTTTACTAAATATTCGTGCATCTTCCTCCTCGGATTAAAACGTTTTGCTATAATTTTTTCAACAATCTCTTCTTCAAATTCTTGTCCACTTGTATTTGGAATAGTCCGATTGGCACGACGACTAGAATTTTGATTATGATTAAAGTAGATTATATAAAATCGTACAATTTACTTAATATCCTTGCTAAGAGTTGGAGTGCCCACTTGTTTAGCAGTTGGTTGACTAACTGGCGTCCCCATAGTTTTCCGTATTAGTTTTACGGGTTCTGATTTAACAGGAGGTGGATCATCAGGATCAGCTTCTTCCTAAGTTTTTTTTTACAAATTAAGATAATTGTATACCAGAGCAGAAATCACAGGACTTACTCTTTTAATTCCACCCCTAGCTTCATTTATTTTATTAACAAATCTATTTGCAGGATTCGCTGACCCTTTAAAACAAAACATTAAATACAAATAGAACACCTATATTCTGTGTTACTTACTCGGTGAATTATCTACAACAGTTTTTGTGATTTTGACCGGCATTTCCTGTAAGTTTCCTTGTCCCATCTGCAAAAAGAGAAAATTTGATAAAAAACAGGCGCAAATATGTTCCAAGCTAGAACATACCCTTGCAAACGATTGTATCGTTCTACCAGCGACAACCCACGTCTCTCTCATAGATTCTTCCATCTTTACCCAAGTCTGATACATTTTCCACGAGTTAACACTGGCTGCATCGCTATTGCTAAGCTGGGACGCCTTCCAAAGTAAAAACGCCCATACTTTTGGCTTAGTTTCACGACAATCTCTAATACTGGAATCCTTATCACATCCCTCGTCCTTGTGTTCTTTGAACAACTCTATAAAATGGAAGACACTGTGGCATTTTCCGCAAACCAAAACGTCCGTTTGTGACATGTCCAACTGGGCAGCTAAAATTGGTTATACGTTTTAACAAGATCAAGAAAGGTTTGTTCTAATACATATACCTTTTATTATTTTGGGATGCTTCCCTATGTCTGAAGGGTCTATTTCTTTTCCAACCATAACTCACCACCTGAAAATTAAGCGAAAGCGATTATCAGTACTTTCGCAAAAATTGACTTATGATGATGTTCTAAATCTTATCGTACAAGAAAATTTGGGAGAACTAAAACTATTTTACATAGGAAAATTGGTTAAGGATCGTACCTTCAACAAACCAACGTATAATTTCTAGAATTCATATAAAATCATCCGTAAATTTATTTTATCAGAATCATTTTGCAAGATCATGTTGTATTAAATTTACCTAAAAATTAAGTGGTAGCACAACTAAAGCTTAGATATAGAAGCATAAAAACCAGTTTTTCCAATTCTTTCTCAATTTAAAAACAATGTCCACTATAAATTTATATAAAAGCTATTGATCGATGTAGAATATTAGTGATCACGGAACATCAGATAATTTAAATTATAGTAGTTATCAGTCGAAAGTAGCGAACATATCGCATAAAGTCCGATTTATAAAATAAATCCTGGAATTTTACGTAGCTCTCACATCAGAGATTCGTAAAAATTGTTTAAATCTTGGAAATAGTAATTTAAGCAAGTCAATTTTATAATTTAAGTTCTGAACTATTAATACAAAATGAGATACAATCTCGTAATTTTAACACATTTGATCAGGGTAACCCGGAATTACTTCCGATTAGAATAAGGATCTCGATGTTCTCATCTGTAGATCGCTTCGTTGTTTTACTGATTGAATATTTGTAGTAAAGTGATAAAATTCAATACTGAGTCTCACTTTGAAAAAATAAAAATACCGCCAAGTGTTTTATAAACTGCAGCACCAATTTTGCTCAACCCTGTGTGGCGTCCAAGAATTGTACGGGAATTGGTGCAGAATGGGGGGAGGACTTTGACACTGTCAAAATAGGAACCAGTCGAAATTTCCCAGAAATAATTCCCAATAGAATTTAAATCTTGGAGGCCCACAAAATATTTGCAAATTTCGCAAAAGGCCGTTTAGAGTTTTACAACAGGTAAATAAGAAGCCTACTTGAGTGCCCAACAAGGAAGCGTGGGGCGGCGGGCTTCATTGTTCGTGCCAACTAGTCACTAAATTTTCTTATAAAATTTCGCGAATTAGGGCATTTCCATCTAAACGATTTGAAATTTGTTGGAATAAAAAGTATTTCTTGCCATTTAAGCCGCGTAATTTCAGAATCGCATCAAAAACAATGAAAGAGATCGCCACTTAAAAGCGCTGGATATTTCCTACTTACTTTCTGGCACAACCGGGCAGACGTTCTAAAATAAGTCGAGCTCCGCAAGTTTACCGGAACCGCACATTTAATAATTCAACTTTATTTCAATTATTAAGAAATACTTAAATTGTTTTTTGCCAAAATTTTCTTCAATTACAAACAATCCACGGCAGAGACGCAAACACAAGACGACAATTTCTCACCACCGCAGGGTACTTAAAATCCGTTCTTTTGCCGAGTTTCGTACATGTGCAGCATATAGCAGCCACTGGGATTCAGTGGTTTTGTACACATGAGAAAGTTCCGACCAATCAGAAAGCAGATTTGGTATGACATCCACGCTAAAGAACGGATAATGTAGGTAGCTGGACAATGCCCAAAAAGTCATGGGGAAGTTAATTTGAGGTGGAATGGGCATTGTTACTTGACGTTTTGTTCCGTGTCAGTTTTGCTTACTTTATAACCGGCGTTGTGGACAATCTGATTTCTATTTTGGGGACACGAAAAGTATTATTTATTTACAGCAATGGTTGATGAGGAGGAAGTGAAAGAGTATCGGTGGGAAACTGGATACGAGAAAACATGGTAGGACTGCTCAGGCTTTTTCCGAAATCTAATTTGACGATTGATTTGACATAATGCTATAGGGAGGCTATAAAAGAAGACGAGGATGGGATGCTGGACAGTGCTATTGCTGATATAATTCAAAAGGCGAAAAGGAAGCGTCAACAACAAAAGGCTGGCCACAGCCGGCTGGGTATGATGCGACACTTATTTGTTATCATCGACTGTTCGGAGTCGATGGCGGTCCAAGACCTGAAGCCTACACGTTTACTATGCTCAGTCAAGGTGCTCTGAAAAGCCACACTAAGAGATGAAGCACACTTAATCCATAATTATTTGCAGCTACTGGAAATTTTCATCGAGGAGTTCTTTGACCAAAATCCCATTTCACAGCTCGGGATTGTAGCTCTGAAAAGTAAGAGAGCTGAGAAAATCACTGAGTTGTCCGGCACTTCAAGAAAACACATTAAAGCTGTACAAGGCTTAAGCAAAATTAATCTAGTAGGCGAACCATCATTACAGAATGGCTTGGATCTCGCCATGAAGACATTAAAAATGGTCCCTTCGCACGCTAGTCGTGAGATATTAGTCATCATGGGGAGCTTGACTACTTGCGACCCAGTTGATCTAAATGTGACCATTGAGGTTGGTTATGAAATCTCGTACAAGAAGAAATTGGTAATAGTTTGTTTTAGTCTTTGAAAACAGAAGGAATTCGATGCTCGGTTGTGAGTTTATCAGCAGAAATTCGTGTTTGCCGCTTTCTCACCCAGGAGACAGGTGGAAGCTATGGTGCTGTCCTGGACGACGCTCATTATAGAGATCAACTTCTACAGCATGTAGATCCACCCCCTGCCGCTCAAACACAGGAGAATTCACTTATAAAGATGGGATTCCCCCACGCACAGGCTGAAGAAGGAAAAGATCCTCCTCTGACTATGTGCATGTGTCATATCGATAACACCGATGAACCCAGCAAGCTTACATCAGGTGGCTACCATTGTCCCCAGTGTTTTAGCAAATATTGCGAACTACCTGTCGAATGCTTATCGTGCGGTCTTACTCTCGTATCTGCCCCACATTTAGCCCGATCTTACCATCACCTGTTTCCAGTGCATCACTTCACTGAGTTGGAATTTCGTGGTCAGGCCGAAATATGTTATGCGTGCCAGAAATTGTTTAATGACTCCGACAAGCATATCTATCAGTGCCGGGCATGTTCGCAATATTTTTGCATCGATTGCGACATATTCATTCACGATACATTGCACACCTGTGTTGGGTGTACTACTATACCTGGAATAGCTCAAAATGTCCACGCGAGGAAACCTGTAAATCCCAGCGAACGTTTTTAGTTTATTAACTACTTTTAAAATAAACGAATAATTTGATTATCGATCATCTTTTATGCGCTCATATTAAGCTCCTCACTTCCAAATAAACTACGTTAATGAGAGACCTTTTGAAAGCTTATGTTTCATGGGTAGTAAGCCTCGTATGACACGGTTGCTAGGTTTGTGAAAAATACCGTGTTATGCGAATCTGTGTTACAAGGAACTAGCATAATAAAGAGGGTTTATTATTATTAAATTGGAAATACACTTGTCTTTGAGTAAAAGGAATATATTTATTTTCATTAAAGTAATGTTCTTCTTCGTTCTAAAAAAGTATCTTTATCCTATTTATTAACATGTAAGAGGGCTTAAAATATGTTACGGAACTGTACAAGGTTCTCGAATTATTTGGCAAGTCTTTGGTTATATTAATAGAATATCGAAATGGGTTGGGTTTGATAAATATTTAAAATTTTAGACCAATCCCGGGTCTTTCGGTTCAATTTAACACGAGAGAGAAACATTTTTGGCTATAAGACTCTTAACTTTTAACAATTACTCAACAGACTAATACTTAATTTAATATATTTATTAGCTCTTGGCCAGATTGAACCGTATGAAGTGAGGGACCCGAAAGGCTTAAAATCGATGAAAAGTCCAAAAGCTCTAAAGAGATGAGAATTGCTTCAACTAACAGAATTGCAAGATTTTATATTACCTGAGAAAGTATTCTAATACGTGAGGAGAATACTTGTTTACTATTTCACTATAGTTGGTTTTAAAAAAAAAACTTTTAATATTACTAAAACGGTAATCTACTATCAAAGAATAAACCTAAATTATCTAAAAATAAACTGAGTCATGCGTTTATCTTCTTTTCTCGATAATGATAAGTAGATTCGTTAGGTAAAAAACAGCCGATGAAATTGCACGCATTGGCTGAATGTATAGGTGATCTTTTCGAAAGGTGGTAAGACATTCTGGATGAATTTTTTTTCAAAAATCCTTTTTTTTCTGAAAGAGGATGTAATGTAAACATTTAAACAGCAATTTGCAATAATTAGGGCATTAGTTAGGGCATATTCTGATAGTTGCGATCACTTTACACACTGATATAATATTTTATAGGCCTTTGGCAATTGTCTTTACCACGTTTATATTTCCATATTAAAAATTCAATATTTTGGATGTGCTTTTTTAGATACCTAAACAAAGTGAAAATATCAAGAAAAAGGAGAAAAATAAGAAAACAAGTACATGCCTTTAATAAAGGCAATCAATAAGATCTTTTTTTTGAGATGAATATACTACTTGAATATGAATGTTTTTTTTATATATATATTCTAAAAGTAGACTAACTACCTGATAAAAAAATAATCTCATAAGAAAAAACAATTCGTAATTAATATTATTTATAGGATGCGAAATTTTGATCCATACGAGGTTTTCTTTGAAATAATGCATTTTTCACTAACTTATCATTTTTTTTATAAAGCACACGCTGAAAGCACTTTGATTTTTTAATTGAAAATTCTTATATGAATACACATAGATTAAAACAATTGTCGCAATATATTCGTTGCTTAATTATTCCTTAGCAGAGGTCGCAATAAACGTGTTACTGCAGTGTTTTTGATGACCACAGAGGTAACCAAGCCAGCGATACTACACACACTTATTCTTTACTTCTCACACACTATTGCATTTAGCTTTTATTTGTTTTCATTTAACCATAACGTATTTTATGTTAATAAAACCTGCAAGTGCATAAACTGAAGTCTGAATTCATAGACATTGGTGGATATTTGTAGTTAATTAACTACTACAATAGCTAGTGAATTTGAAATAAATTAAATTAATTACAAAAATTTGAATTTTAATAGCCCCTTTCTAAAGTAACAAAGTTGACTTCCGAATATAAGTTAAATGAGAATGCCCTGGTAAAATACCATTAGAATCTTGTTATTTTCTTCAATATAAAGCTAATTTAGTAATAAAAAGAAAAATCGAAAAAGCCGAATATTGGGCCTTACCTCCCCTTTTTCAATTATAGAATGGGTTTTACAAAACTTCTATCAAGTTGAGAAATTTCTCATAATGGAAAATATATGCATAGAAATTATTTGGTTTCCTCTGCCTTTTCTAGCTTCCAATAAAAAGCTAAGTTTAAAGCTCATTTTAAAGTCATTTCGTGATATTGTTCGATACATTGACTACAATTTATTTTTCATGATGGTAAGTAAAATTAACTATTTTACCATTCAAGGTTTAAACTCAGAAGATTTGAACCGCTAAAAATAAATCCTATGGAACTTATTCTGACCTGGTATGGGTCTGTAGGTATATCAGTGTAAGTATTTGTGAAGCTCAAATATTTTTTTCCGCCGAAAACCGATTTATATGTCTCCGGTTTTTGCATTAGACCCCATTAATGCATACGATGAAATTAAAGCTGTTTCTAAGCTGCCGCACCGTTTGCTAGCTCAGCTGAGATCAGCTCTTCATTGCCCAATATAAAAGTGGTGATATGATTGTCGATTATGGTCCCGCGCCAGGTGGAGGAGGCGTGAGACAGCTCAGTTAAAAGCCTTACCCCCGTACTGGAAAGGTTTCAGACAAACTTTCAGTTGCGCCGCGTTAACAACTCTCCTCAACCGGGCCAGCACCTACCTGCTGCTGTAACTGTTGTCTTACGGGTGGTAGCCCATAGTCGCGAAAGGTAGACGAGGTGGTAGCCTAAAACCGAATTTCTTCAAATACCTTTCGATTGCACGGAAGATAGCCAGCCTCCCAATGAGTGCTACTAATTAGAGTGGGCCTTCCAGTTCTCGGAGTGATCTTGTGCCTCAGCAGGAATATTTACAATTAGTGCCGTGAATTACAAACGATCTTCAACCGTTAAATTGCAGTGCTATTCTTAAGTTAAATTAGTGCAATTTTCCCGTTCTAGATCAAACCAGATTGTTCAGAAACATCGAAGTCAGGTGCGATCTGCGTGCACAGGTATGGTTCCCAATAGTGAAGCAGTTAATTACTTCGCTTAGGTAACGTTTAAAATAGTTTCAAGATTCCAGTCAGTATGTCGCTTAGCCTCCAAAGTTTTTCAAACATTTTTACGTGTTTACCTTCAGACAATAGAACACGGCCTGATAATTGCAATATAATCCGAACCAGCTGAGCAAACCTCGCGAAATGCCAATATCCATTAATACGGCGATCAGTCGTGTCAGTTTAACGACTTCGAGAACGACTATTTGCAAAAAAAATTGTTTACATTGTTGTTTTGTGTTCTAGTTACCTCATCTAATTCCTCCCGCAATTGTTTTAAGTGCTCTGCCATTCAGTTTATCGCAATTTGCAATTGTCTCGTTTAGAAGCAATTTCAGATTTAAAGTGGAAAAGAATCCGCTCGGATCTATGAAAACAAAACATAAACATCAGAGGATGTGAAATTCCATGTGCAAATAGTGTAATTACAATTTGTTGAACACTTAATTTTTATGAGTAAAAAATATTTGAAAAAAGAAGTCAACCTGAAATAGATGATGCTATGGTTGACCATGCTATAGATGATGCTATGGTTGACCATGAATAGATGATGCTATGGTTGTGCACACTTTATACCTGCTATTACACATTCTATAGACTGAATAGTATCCAATTAGTAACATGTATTTAAATAATGCAAACAGCGTTTATTCTATCAAAAAATGTTAAATAATTTCAGTTTTCATTTTCTCTTTGCCTAAAAAGGACTGAATTTTGATTTAAATGTATTACATTGTTTTCTCCGACTATAGACTGTAAAAAATCAGGTGCACCTGATTTTATTCAGAAACATGAAACTATAAAAAACGAACTCTTTTCTTATGTTATGGGATAAAAATTTGTAAATGAAACAAATTCAATAATTTCTGCTCTTTCAATAAAGTCATATGTTTTAATTATAATATTAGTATAAATTAATACTTATCTAAAAGTTTTCTGACAAAACTCTAATAAATATCGAAAGTTACAAACAAATAAAATTGTACGGTCTATGTTTGCAGTTGATCTTAAAGCTATTTAAAGGAGAACATTCCATCAAAAATATGTACATATATATAAATATGTATATACACAGGACAACACAGTTCTAATAATATTAAAATAACACTAAGAGTCGGTGTAGTTATGTAAAACAAATTTTATTAATATCGGGCAAGTATTCATTGAAAAATTCGTGGACGTACATCAAACCGGCAGATGAACATAAAAACCGGGATAAAGATAAAACAGACAAAATTTCAGGTTTACCAAATTTTCAACATCAACATCAATTCTGAAAGTATTTTCGTCAAGGCTTTACCGGGAAATTTGAAAAATAGGAAAAATGTTTTAGAATTGTTGAAAAATCGCAACCAACAACTTTTGTGTACTAATATTAAAATTATAAAGGTCAAATCTATAAAGTATTTTTCAAACAATAGAAAAATTAATGAATTTGGTGAACCTTGTAAAAACTTGTTTGAGAAAATTTGGTGTAAAAAATGCACCCCGTTTTTAAAAAACCGTCAGTTTGTTTGCTGTTTGCTTCCGCAACTTTTGGCTATGAAATCTTTCAAAATATGTCAAAACAAATAATGCAACAAATTAAGTAATTTTGACCTAGACAAATTATTTAATCAAAATATGCTATTATCTCTTATCTCTGAATTTAGATTCAGGTTGTAAGCAGAATTTGAAATATTTCTGAGTCGACCGCCGTGGCAAATTGCAGCCACTTGTTGATTTACTTGCTGCCCAGTCATGCATTGAATAATTCCCAAAAATTTTCCAATCTCACTTTTCATTTACAAGATTGCTTAAAATTGGTTGCCTTCCTTCTAATGTGCCTAGTGTGTGGATGAGTTCGTCTAAAAATCTCCCCGAAATCGTTTTCAGCCAGGAAGTATTTATTTGATGCCATGTTTTTCGAAGAGTCCCGCGCGAGCAATTGAGAATTTTTAGCCATCAGCGAAATTCGCTAACACTTTTCATCCTGAATTTAGGCGCTCGCAAATTATCATTTGCGCATCCTGCCAAAATATCAACCACCTCGTTGTCGTCCTCGTTATGATCCTCATCGGCAGCAGGGCGCGGAAAGCCGGCCTGGCCCGGGTGCCTTTAATTTTGCAGCGGGAGCTGCGAGAAAGGAAATTTGCATGTTCCAGCGCTCCGCTGATGTGTTAATAAGTTGAGCTCACCCGGGGAAAATGCTTAGCCCGAAAAATGGCACAATAAAAGCGCGCAAACAATGGAGCACCTCGCTAAAAGACACCAATTTACACGTTTAATTGCAATTTAGTCCTCGTTAATCGTTTCACGCCTGACAAATTATTCGCTGAATTGCAAACGAAGTATTTTCATGCTCGGCATGTTTATCATTAATGAGCGCCTATAGTCAAACGTCGCCTCCTGAACCGTCCCGGCCGTTGCGTCGGACCTCAGATACTTCATGGACTCACGTACTCCAATGGGTGCCAATATAATTTGCGAGGAGCTCATCTCTCATTTGGTAGCATTCGCCGGTGCATTGGTAAACTGCAGCGCCTGTCTTCCGTCCCGGTGCTGGTCGGTGGACTCCGAGTCCTTGCCCAGGACGTGCAAATAATAAATTTCACGGGGAATGTTTTGTTTTTGGGTTTTTGGGGATTTTCGAGGATTTTCAGGTTTCGAGGTTCTGGCGATACAAACACCGCTTTACTGTACTGGTCAAAATTTGCTAGTCGCCGGTCAAGGCTATCCCACCCGCGCGGATCGCGGCGTTGAAGCTTTGATTGCCCGCTTAATGGGCCGTGGGATGGTCGGCCACCATCGAACTTAACCTCTAAGCAAAACATTCGCAGGTGGGACGACGGGAACGATCGGGACGATGCATAATAAATTGGGAAGTTGCTCCCAGTCCAACAATGAACACCTAGGCCGCTGGACGTATAAATGGAGCTTTGATCGGGTTAAGTTATTTACAGTTATTAGGCCCTTTGATGTTCTGGCATTAGCTGGGTAAGCCAGGATCAAATTCGGGGTTAGTAACACTGTGTATCGCATGTTTACGGGGAGATATTGAAAAAAACGGGACTGAAATGGTCACAGGTGATTTCTCTTCAGTTTTAAAATTACAGCAATTTTTAATACTCAAATACTCAGACACTTATTGAAAAGACATAAGAAAAACTTCAAAATTTTAAATTGGTATGTACTTTAACACTTTGTTATCAATTTTTGAAATTTATAAACATTATAGTCAAAGAAAAAAATTTCATTATACATACTTATAAAATTTTTTATTTTGAATTGTGGAATCGATTTTTGCATAAATCTTGAGTCAAAAACAGTCGGTAGTATACCTGGGCAAATATACCATCTTTGGAATAAAAAAATTGGCGACAAGAATTCGTTGATTTGTAGGCATTTTCAAAACGACATGGGATCGATTACCTTTGGTGTCACCCGTTGAATTTCACTTTTTTAATTAGCTATACCATTATAAGCACGCGTGATTTCACTTTGTGCTGAGGCTGCATACTGATTATGGAGTTACGTAACAGCGAGCTAGCCAAGCACTGCGCTGTGCCGAACTCGTCAAGCTAATTAATAGTCTAAATGCTAGTGCACCGATGGTCTTGGTCAGTTCTTTGTTCATGGAGTTTGTAACAATGAACATGAAGGTTTTATAAAAGTACATAACTGACATATACCTTTTTTCATTCACACTCAATTCAGATAATAACATTGCCCATGGCTAGATTTTATATTGTGTTTCCTAACTGAACAAGGAATCCAATTTAGTCGGGCGTTAGGTTACTGAACTCTTAGAAATTCGAGGGGAGATTTTAATAAGGCTTTTTCTTACATACTATTTTATTTACAAAAAATGCAGAATGAAGCATTAATACAAGTTTATTCTCTCTGGTATGCAAGTACAAACGAAAATACGATCAATTTCAAAGTTCCTTAAGGATACTTCAAAAAGTTTGTCCAAACGCTTAAAATAACAAACTACAAAAATGATTTCTCCAAGGGGATATAAAAGTAAGGGGGTTTTCATCTTTGATGAAATATTCGTAGATATGGAATGTGGAATGGACATGGACATACATCCATGCATTGAAATATTTTGGACTTTATACCTTAACGAAAGATGAAATAATCATGGTGTTATCAGTTTATGCATTGTTCTTTTCATTTTTGTGGTAAAACAATTCCACACGTTCGGTATAATCTTGTTTTTTCTCAAATTGTAATCTCGTTTTTTTTATTAAATTTTTTCGAAAGTTCTTTTTTAAAACAATAAGTGAGAGAAACATTTTCAATGAAATTTATTTCTTTTTCATTACTTTATCGAAACTGTGCTGCAATTTAAAAATCCAATTTGGTTTTAACACTAAAATGTTCCATTTTAAAAATCTTGGAGTGTTAACCACTTTATCAGAAAATGTCTTTTTATTATAAAATAGTGCAATTACAAGAAATCTTATAATAATTATTATTAGTTGCGTAAAGTGGCCTTGGTGGATAAGTGGTAGTGTAACCACCATTCCGTTGGTTACAGGTTGTATGTATTCCCGCCTTGGCCCTTGCTAGGTTTGACCTAGTAGCAAAGTATTAATTCTAATATAGTCTAACGCAGCATGAAAACTTACATTGTTTAATAATATTGAATAGTTAAATTATTAATTATTAATTATTTTAATTTTTGGTCTTATTTTTTCTAAAATCAGAGTAAAATGTTGAAGAAAGATAAAAGTGTCAAGAACAGTACCATGAGTAACAACTGATCTAAGTAATTAATTTTGAGAATTATTAATCGGAAAAGATCTGATGAGCGAATGATACATGACAAAGCGAACACATTTAAAAGCATACTTAAACTTCTAAACTCGACCTTAAATAAGATGACAATGTTTTTGTCTATTTCAGAAATACCTTGATAATTGAAAGAAAGCAAGTTTAATTGATAAGAGATATTAAAAAATCTTATCTGGCGATAATATGAAATAATCTATATATTTTTAATGTTCTTTCGCATTATTATATATTTTATTTTAGATAGATATGAAGTTAATTTAAATGGAACTATTTTGATATAAACAGGATCTTTTTTATTTTTATTTTGTAGTAAAAAAACTAAATGCTAAATAAACAGCAAAACTCATTAACTTGCGAAATAATCGAGTAAACCAGAACCAAATTATAAGCAATTATTTTACGTGTGAGAGTACCATGACGGAATTTCTCATGCGATAAATGGCTAATTTTTTCTCTGCCTTTGAACGACTTTGACTTTAAAAATTTCACTTACATAAATAAATCCGGTTCTTGGGTGTTTACTTTTATATTGAGATTGGACGAATAAGTTGTTACTTGCACTAGAAATTAATAGAAATCCCCGTTTCGCCTTCCTAACAAATGTCGCCGTCTAAGAAGAGTTTTTTTGAATGTAGCTTTAAAGTAATATATCAAGAATTAAGTTTGTGCCAAATTTGGATATTATGTTTTTTGTAGAAAAAATATTATGTAACTAGCTTTTGTTAATGCGCCAGTTCTAAAGCGTCTAATTAATTAACCGAACTTCTTTTGTAACAACCTGCTATTTTAATAGTAAACAATAATTTAGGAAAAATATGTTTCCGACAATCTTTAAAATGTAAAAAACTTTATTAAATTCCATCAAAATTGGTTATATCATATGTACGATTTCGAAGAAGGGTGATTTTATATGTTTTAGGAAATGTCGCATTAAACGATATTTTCCAGAATAATAGAAAATTTTTGGTTGAATGCCAATAATTTCATTTTTAATGCGTATTTCTATCTCACTATAAAAAAAATCAATAAACCAGTTCGGTACATATCGGACAGGTAGAGCTAACAGCAGTGGCATTGATTTAACTGCCCAGATAATAACCGAGTTGAGAAATGATAAAATTTTTAAAAACCAGAACAGCGAAGCGCATTATCTGTCGTATATTATAAATATCTGCTTACTACTGTACGTTCCCGAATTCGTTTTATTACTTTTTCACGTCAGCTTTTGACCTTTTCGGGTAGTAGTTGCCCCGAGGGGAAATACTTGCTTAAGAATCTGAGCTGTGATGAATAATTTAGCCTTGCTGCAACGAAAACCGGTACCAGATTCTATTATTTTTTATTGAGATTTTTTAAATTCATCGTTATAAAGAAAGAAATAACGTCTATGATCCATTTTATAATTATAACCGTTCGATACTATCGCTAATAATTTTTTTAAATAGTTCGAATCGAGCAGTAACTTCCGAATAGTTTAGGAAATTATTCCACAATCCTTGAGAAATTAATTTCTCTGATTAATGTTTTCAAGGCGGACCGCTGAAATATGGTCTCCGTCCAATACTCCCTAATTAAAACCAAATTTACCAACAAGCTCCTGCACAAATCGAATAAACTTTATAGGTCGGACTAGGACAGACCTGAACCTTTCCATGCAAACCATTTACATGCGCCATTTATCTTTAATCACGACCTTTCAATCGATTTGCCAATTATGGCAAACTATTGCCCGATCCATTAGGATGGTCAGAGCATACCCTGGTCCAGGAGTGTTGGGTGGCCATTGCACCTTGACTTGGCGAAATTTGCAGCCTTGTTCATATTCAAAGCATGCCTCCTCATCTCATCGAAACTGAACAAGTTTCAGTTTGACCCCTTACATTTTAACTTTAAAAGATTCCTCAGTGGATGGGAATCGGTTCATAAAGTCGACAGTCAGTCCCAGGTCTAGTTCCACACATGGAAATTGGATAGGTGGTACAATGGATGCGATGGAGAAGTTTGTGACAAACAAAGCTCATCATCGGGGTGACTTGTGTACAAATAGGCGAACATAGACTTGCCTGTTACATAGACGTGTGACTATAGCGCTTTTATGATATCAACAATTGATTTAATCAGGGCAAACATTAAAGTTTAAGTGAGTCGAAACAGACCGGGAACAGTGGGACTCAAATCCGTCTACTGCCTAATTGGACGAGGTCATATTTATATTGCTCCTTAGAAATTTTTTATTTGCGTGGCAAAAAATACCTTGTGGTAAAAAGATGCGATTTGGCTGAGAGTTATCTTTTATGGCGACTGCATTTGTTTTGTCTGATGATAATTGCTGGGGATATTGGGCCAGGTAAGCGTCGCGGCTGCGGACAGCTCACTGAATAAAGGCGGTTTATAGCTGAGCTTACGTAAAGGTCGTCCATAAAAGTGGAATATTTTATTCATTTAGTGCTTCCCTGCTGGCATGGAGATTTACAGAGATATTGAAAAACTTGCTCGTGGCGTAGGATATTCGACGACGAGTGATGTGAGATATGGGGAAGGTGTTAAGCGGTCTTTATTAGTCGCTATTTATCCCGAGAATAAAGCATTTATAATGGAAAATGTAAAAAGATTTCACATAGGGTTCTGGAGTCTAGAAGCGGATAGTAATTTTAGCAGGTTATTGAGCATATCAGCCATAGTGACAAGGCATTACATGTTTTTTTCGTTTTTATCTAAAATTGTATTTAACATCATAAAGTAAATTATTATGTAGTCATAAAGACATGTCATTGACATTTGGAGCTTTATTTTAACTTTTTGACATAATTTTTATTTTAAGAAGAATAATAAACACAAGGAGTGTAAGTTATGAACTGCGGTAGGTCTGGATCACAAACGCGATATTTCAGCATATCTGCCTTTAAAATACATTATTTTTGAAATCTTACTTTCCTTCTTATTGTTCTTTTAATATCTTGCCACCACTATTACTTTTTTAGCTACTTTTCCTGCATTTTTTGTCAAATGGAGAAAATCACCACTTGATTTTGCCATTCACTATTTTATTTAAAAATACATATTATTTATAGTTGGGAAGAACTAAGTACTGTTTTGTATTTATTTCAAGTAATAAAAAGGTTAACTTGGAATTATTTAAAATTGTCAGGCCGTTTATGTTTGCAAATTAAAAGATGATAGAATGAAACGAGATAGTAGAAGAAAATCACAAACCATATTATCATAATAATATTTTAATTACATGTGAATCAGGAATGTAATCAATTACGTGCTTACAAAATCTGGTCATCTAGTTTCTCGATAATCACTTTCGATACATTCTCAAACACGTAAATCATATCAGACTAAATTTAATAAGTGGCCTAGTAATAAGATTTTCTAAAGCCGTCCACTGTTTTGGAGTGGTCAATTGTTATGCGTGCAAATTGAGTTTTTTTAAAAATTATCAAATCATTCCGCCACATTGTGCAATCATTTTTCTAGGTCGATTTCCGGAGTTTTGGGTTAAAGACCTTGTGAGATAAATATAAATCATGGAGACCTATTTTGTCCTATTTTAATTACTCACAGACTCGATCTTCCGGCAACCTAGCCGATAACAATTGCAGGGATAGCTGCCAAACACAAATTGTAAACTTTATTTAGTGAGTAATTGAGGCAGGTTCAATTTAGTCCGTAGAGCATAACATTTTACGCTTATTTACGGAAGTTTCCCAACAATAGCGTAGCAAATTGCACTCATTGGAGTTATAGGAGTTTCAAAGGCAGTTAAGTACAGCTGGATACGTTCGCTATGCCAATCAAGTGGAGTAACATTATTAGCATAGTTGCAAATACAACTCCAACTTATAGTTTTGATTATCGAACAAAACAGTTTTTAGTATGTTATAGCAAAAAATTTTAAATTTTAGCAAAAGATGTTTACATTTTTTTAGGAATAATCGTGTGAAGATGGAGTTTTAGCCATCAATCGAACAATTTGCCATTAATCTTCTCAACCGCGCAAAATTAATTTGTTTGCGTAAGTAAAACCGATGTCTCGCATGGACGCACAATATAAGTCTTGGAAGGGCTCCTTTTATCCGAGATTAGTCAGTCGGGTAAACCACTCGGTACCTAGAGCCAAACTATCATCCGCCCTTTGATGGATAAGTCAAACACGTCCAAACCACTAAGCCATGCTCTTATGCTTAAACAAAGCCCTGCACTTAGGGCCAAAAGTCATTCATATGCAAAGTTGGGAACTGCTCGGCAATTATGAAGTGAGCCACACATGCCCCAGCACCCCGCAGCCCGGACCCTAAGAGTTTGGCTTCACCTGCAATCAATCAATCATCCATCGTGAACTGAGCGCTCCAGTAGCTCCGCTCTAATAATGTTTAAGCAGGGAACTATCCAGGTGGGTGCTAGTCACTCGTTCGCCTCCTTCAAAGAGCTAAGAAGACGAACTTGTTAAAGTTGTATGAGCTTGGGGGATGGACTCTAATTACGATATACTCTATGGCCCGAGGAGACCGAGGATGGTCTAAGTTATGCTGTTAAGTTTCATTTTAAGCTTTCATAATGTGATAGAAATGTAAATTTGATGTTGAAGGCTTCTCGAGATGCACGATTGACATCGTCGATAAATTTGCTAATGATTTCAATTCCAGAGTTTATGAGGTTGCCTAGCGGTTCACGATTGATTTATTTCTTGGTTATTTGAGATCATTAATTCACGGAATTATCTCGTGCGTGGCTTGAGCTCTAATCCTTGGTAGAGAAGTTCTGACTCATGATATCATCAAATATTCTGCCTGAATATTAAAGAGGAGCCATCGTGTATATCGTGAAACATTCATTAATTTCTTCCATTCCTTGTAATTTGCCTAAATTGTTTTTTGATTGAAATAAAAGAGAAAAAATTACATTTTTGTCTTGCATTTATCGCATATTGGTTTATATTGGCAAGAATTGCAAAAATGAGCCATTAATGGTTTGTTATTCATATCAAGCGTGTACTCTTGATCAAAACTTTATATGATAAATATCTTTAAGTACAGTACTTACACAATTATGTACGTGCACACTACCTGATGAATCTAGTTGATGATATAATGTTCTACATGGGTTTAAAAACAAAATTATGTCTTTCCCACGATAAGAATGTGATAACTTTATGAATTACAGATTTGAACAAGATTGTGACATAATCTGAAGTCTTACTTCTACGAAATTAATAACTGGTACATCATTACGTAGCTTATAGAGTTCCATTTATAACAACATAATTCTCCAACTGTCCATAATTCTGACATCCATACATTGGCTTTAAAATAAATAACAATTCACACAATTCAGATAAACAAAATGAGTCGCAGAAAACTCAAGTTATTTAACCGATATTTGTGTTTATAAATCTTTACAAAATTATAACACTTTAACAATAATTTGCAAATTTTTCGTTTCTTGACTTTTATCAAAAAGCACAATTCTGAAATCGTTTCATGATTCAGAAATTAAGCTGGAGAAATGAGATTATCTTCATGTTGTTTCTGGTTTAGATTATTTTTGGGAATAAAAATCTCTCTATTTTATATATGTTCCATAATATTTCTTGATATGCTTTAATTTTACGTCGACATTAAGACGAATTAGCAATGCCATACTTGTCCAAACGTTCAAGAGTTTGAATACGCTCACATTTAAATTGATCTTTTGGGTTTTGGTATGAACAATAATTATCGATGTTAGTTGTTATGTTTCTGTATAGCATGAGTTGCTTAATATATAAAAAAAAAAACTCTTCTGACAATGTATTTCTAGAAAATATACTCGAAGAAAAAACTTAATAAAACTCTTAAACAACTTATAATAAACTAAGATGTGTTACAGTTGACTTATTTCCGCATGAAAAACTATAAACTTTTAGAATGTTGTCCATGTTGAAAAAAATATTGCTTTATATATAATATACGTTATTATTATTCGAAAAATTTTTGATTTTTGAAATAAAAGTCCTTATTAAGATGTTTTGCTATTATATACAAATAAATTCTTCTACTAATTTTATTAATTTGAGTAAAACTATTCTGTTTTCGTTTAATTTTGTGCAGTTTAAATTATTACGTTCTATCTCGAATTATAAAATCTAGAACTAAATCGAGAAAAGGTTATTATTGACTTCAATGTGATAGCAAAAGTATTCTTTAATTTGTAATATATTCTTTTTTACATACAACAAAGGGTAAGATCAATTCCGTCACGTTCCACTTTCTACCTGATCTAAGCAGCTAAATCGAAAAATTTCAAGTTTTCAAGAAGAAATTAATAATAGTAAAGTGGAACACTCAAAGTGTTCTCCCTCAAAACCACACCACAAATCACTGTCAACCTCTCCTATCTCAGAATCGAAAGTCCTTCCGGTTGGACTATAAACTGTAGGTAAATATTAATAATAACAAACACATGCCAATGCAAACCACATTCCACGCATACGGCATATGCAAATTCCCCGTCCCTCTACATGTATCTTATACTCAATCAGTGATAGAAAAAATATTGAAGCAAGTTCTAATCAGTGCAGCATTTTTTAATATTATTTTATCTTGAGTGCTTTCCGCTCTTTGATTGGTTCGATTAAGGTAAATTGTTTGAGGTTACCGTTGGTGGTAGAAAGCGAGAAGATTAATTAAAATTCTTACAGAAATATTTTTATTTTTTGATTCCGCATGAAAAACACCAGCAGTGAAATCAGAGAGAACTCGCAAAAATTAAAAGTCATCGACCGTGGTCATGAAATTCGCAAAAACCAATTCGGTTGAAATATTGTGGCTGCAGAGTAAAAATAAAAACAACCAAAGTCTTCAGACGTACGAAATGCCATCTTGAATATCACATTAATTGTCTTGCGACATTTATGTGGTTACACGTAGCTCGGGGCACAGGGTAAAACACAATTGTCTATGTATATTTAGAAAAATCCCCTCTGTAGGCGGACTTAGTGCTTTTCTTGTTCTGTCCCAACTTACTTGCAAATCTATTCAAGATATACCATGTGCAAAATGTATCCACGTTCCACTTTAGGAAGTCTCCACTACTGGTAAAGAGCGCACTACGCTTTTGTTTACAAGCTAGACCTTGCGTTCACACGAATAATTTGGCTTCCACTCAATATACCAGTTAAGGCCGGTTGACCACCTACATCCGAATTGCGGGAATCACGAATTTCAGCGAATGAAATTATTAAATTATAGCTTCTATAGCGATCGTATTAAATTTGTAACAATTTACAACACATCTATTATGCAATGGTTGATCGTGAGAGCTTATGGAAGGTCCATCACCTTCCCGCTTGCTTTCTTGCTTATCGTATAAATCATAACTGGCCGGTAATGAATTGATCATCTGAGAATAGTGTGGAAGGTGAAAACTTTATTTTTAGCACAGATCAACTTGTTTTTGCTAGATTTTATTCGACTGGTTATTTCATTCCGAAAAGTGTGAACCTACTCGGCAATGAGAACGTATTCATTGGACCGAGTTGAAATGGGCATTTGATTGTTGTTAAGCGGGTCAATATTTAAGAAAGTTAGACATACTAATTAGGAAAGTGTGACCATCCATTTGGGGAAATTTTCAAACTTTGGAAATATTAGGAGGGGTAAAAAAATCACACCATTAAGAAACCAAATCATCGTATGAAATGAAAGGGAATCTAAACAAGATTATAAAACAAAAATTCGTTAATAATAGATTTTGTTAGTTTGAACACCAAAACAACTTTAAATAAAACAAAATTATCTCGAAAGCCGATCCGTAAACAATTTACCAGAGAGATAAATATGAACACCGAAGCGTCATAGTGTGAGAAAAAATCAATTTGCTCCCATTTGAGTAGACGCAAACTAAACTAGTGACTGCAGATAGCCAACGTCTTATCTAGCGTCATAATCTCATGATAACATTATGATTTCGCGTTTTACTTCTTCGGCTGTATCATTCAGCACTCGGCTATCTGTTCAGGTATTCATCTCAGTGGTTCGCTAGTTTATTGATAATGATGATGAGGTTTATAACGTTGATATGATGAATCTTTAGAGGTTAATTGATCAAATTTTTTATATTGATAATTGCGAGAGGTTTAATTAATAACATACTTAAAATAGAAGCAATTCAAGAATATTTTCCAAGTTCTAAAAAATGATTAGCTTCGAGTTTGGGATAATACCCCTATTAAAGAAAAGCTAAAGCAAACGATGGGTAATCTTAGGATCTTTTGGAATAGTTTAGATTAAAGCGGTATAAAACGCTTGCATGAAGAATACTTCGTTACATATCTTAAATATGTATAGTTTATATACTTCGCATATTATTTCACAAATTTAGACTCTAACGTGCAATTTTCCGTAAGAAAAGTTCTGATTTCAGACTAACAATTTAACTATTATTAAAATTGTATCTTCGTTACGCATTTCCACTACCAAACGAATCAATATAGACTTTGACATACATACAGCCTGGATCCCGGCTTAACATATGGGATGGCATTGATTCCGATCTACATAGCACGTGATTCCACGACGGGTGGTAAAAAAAATATGAACTAGTGATACATGATAAACATGTTACGTGATATGTGAAATATGGCAGAAAATTTGTAGCTATTTGATTTAAAACATATTTTTCACGGGCATCGTTTAATTGGAAAATGAGAAATGGAGCAGATCGGACCTTTCTTAGATCTTTCAACCAACAAAAGCAAACTTGTTATTGATTTAAGTTCATGCAGTCTTTATATGCGTAAACAAGTAAATATAACACCTAATCAAAATAATAAAATAATCAAATTAGTCACAGTCGACCTACATCTTGCAGAGCACAGGTCCTGTCCTATCCAAAATTCTGAATTCGCTGGAATGTCATGTAGGTTGGTGTGAACTAAGTGTTCTCACTCGTATCAGCATTGATAAAAGTCGAGGATCACAGTTTTATTTATAAAAGAGGCTCTAGATTATAGAGTCTAAAATGAAATTTAATATATGCGTACTTTTGTACCTTTCTATATAGCACACTTGTAAAATAACAAAACACATGCATGCTATTTGCCTGAAATAAATCATTTTCGAAAATTACTGGCACTAATTTCTATAGAGCTAATTGTAAATGTATTATTTTAAGTATTTATTTTACTAAAACTTAGACTGGTATAAAGCGAAGAGCACTGGGTCGAAGTAGAGGTAGGAATTTAATCACAAACTCTGAAATGGTGAACAAGTTGCGCGATAACTAAGACATCAATTAGATAATAATTGTGTTTGCAAGACTAAAGTTACCTAGATTTCCTCATGTGAACTCTGTCCGTAGGCAAAAAAGAATGATGTAATATAATTCAGGCGAGATTAATGCGAGATTAGTCTGTCTTTTTTACCCATTTTAATCGCTTGAAGGACTACATATCAGGTAACCGGCATTGTTAGCCTGATACGGTCGAATGCGATTTTTCTAATCGACTTTTTCATTATTCAATTCAAAGTCGCTACATGTACTATTATATCACATATGTGTTAGTGTGCATTGATTTCAAAAAAATTCCCGGTCTTCCTGTTTTCATTGAGAGGAAGAAATCTGCCAATCTATGGCTAAAACCTTGACAATTGCGCGATTACTCTCGAGTTTACTCACATCTATCTGAATCGGAATTTGTACCTCTTTAACACTGACTATAATAGATATAAAAAAAGTATATACCAAAACAAATACTCCGCAAACCCGCCATAATTAGAAAAAGTAATGAAAAACAAGAGAACGTTTCACTGAAATTGTAGGCGAATCTTATCGGTCCTTCTCGCGCTGGATTGATGTCATATTGAAGTGCCACTCGAGCGGCTTTCCACTCGAGTGGATTGGCATAATGATGTGAATCACGGCCAGGTATTTATGACCGCGGAGTTTTTGCAAATTGTCAATTGATTTCGATTCGAGCACTTATTTAAACGGATAATTAGAGCATTTCGCGGAAGCGGAAAGTGTAACGCTGCTGCCTTGTTTAAACACCCTCAGGACCGAACGAAGCACTAATCACTGATTTGCCCTTATCAGACTATCATATACAATGGAAAGCTACTGGAATGCACTGACCCGAATCAAGCAGACCGACCTTAACGACTCTGAGTCGAAGCTGGCTCGGGTGCTGACCCTTTTCGACCTGACCGCCTTAGGCGTGGGGAGCACTCTTGGATTAGGCGTGTATGTCCTCGCCGGATCGGTGGCCTACGAGCAGGCAGGTCCTGCGGTAACACTATCCTTCCTCGTGGCCGCCATAGCGTCCGCCTTCGCTGGATTCTGCTATGCGGAGTTCGCAGCACGGGTTCCTAAGGCCGGGAGCGCCTACATCTATAGCTATGTGACCATCGGAGAATTCGTCGCCTTTACAATCGGCTGGAATCTGATTCTGGAGTACGTGATAGGTATGGAGTTTTCGACTCTATAAAAAAAGGATCATTTCCACACTGACCGGTTTTATCTGCTCCTTTTTTCCTCTGTGCTTTTACAGGGACATCAAGTGTCGCTCGCGGTCTAAGTGGATATTTGGATGCTCTGCTCGACAACAAAATGAGTTTAGCCTTGCGTGAGGCGATGCCTATGAATGTGACTTTTTTAGCCGAATACCCCGACTTTCTATCCTTCTTTGTAGTCCTGCTGCTCACATCCTTATTGGCATTCGGTGTGAAGGAATCGAGCATTCTGAATAACATTTTCACGGCAATTAACTTGGTTACTGTGATCGTCGTTCTTGTTGCTGGTTGTATAAAGGGTAAGTAATGTCCCCATATTCTCTACAATTTATGTCACACCCTCTCAAATTCTTTTATACTAATGTTCAATGGCTTTGTTCTTAACTCTCTATTTATATCTACAGCCGACCCTGCCAATTGGAATATTCCGAAGGAGTCAATACCGGAGGACGTGAACGGTGGCGAGGGTGGTTTCATGCCCTACGGTGTAGCAGGAGTCATGGCTGGTGCTGCAAAGTGCTTCTACGGATTTGTCGGCTTCGACTGTGTTGCAACTACCGGCGAAGAGGCCAAAAATCCGAAACGCAATATTCCCCTGTCAATTGTACTGTCGCTGATTATAATTTTCCTAGCCTATTTCGGAGTTTCTGCGGTGTTAACTATGATGTGGCCCTATTACCTCCAGGTAAGCTTTGCTAGCAGTTCTCTGTGATATTGACCAAAAATTTAATGGGGCAGGATCCGAACGCGCCATTCCCACACGTTTTCCAAGAGGTCGGCTGGATAGAAATTAAATGGATTGTTACGATCGGGGCAGTGTTTGCCCTCTGCACCAGCTTGTTGGGTGCCATGTTCCCATTACCCAGAGTCCTGTACGCGATGGCCAACGATGGGATAATTTTTAAGTTCTTAAGCTCCGTCCACAGCTACACCAAGACTCCGCTCATAGCGACCATTCTGTCTGGGTTTCTCGCCGGTGAGTAGAACATTTCTTTTATTGGTTCAAAAGCATTAACTGCTCGTTTTTACCTGTTCCAGCCTTCATGGCGCTGTGCTTCAACCTTCAGCAGCTAATTGACATGATGTCCATCGGAACACTTCTCGCCTATACGATCGTGGCAATTAGTGTTCTTGTGCTCCGCTACAAGACGGACAGCATCGAGTTATACCAGATGCACGTCGAAGTGCCGGTAGTCCTCAAGCAGATTTTCAACCTGAACTTTATTAAACACCCGACGTCACTTTCATCCAATATCACGAAATGTTCGATTGTGGTCTTCAGTATTCTGTCCGCGCTGCTGTGTGTCGTTCTAAAATTAATGGACATCTCGTTGGAACATCCATTCGCTATCGCGCTTTTGGTAATCATAGGTCTAGGTCTGCTCCTCACCATGCTTGTGATATATCGACAGCCATCCTCATCTTTGGAGTTGTCCTTCAAGGTCCCGCTGGTGCCGCTGATACCTTGTCTGAGCGTTCTCATTAACTTGTACCTCATGTTCCAGTTGGACATTTTCACTTGGGTGCGTTTCATCGTTTGGGTTGCTATTGGGTATGTGATATACTTCTTTTACGGAATCAAACACTCTGTACAGGGTGAATTCGAATCCACCCTAAACCTCACTAAGACGGATGGCAATAGGAAGATATCAGAGTCTATCTGAGAAGGTTAGGGATAGTCCAGTAACTGCGAAAGTGTGCTAGTCTCATAGGTAGTTGATTGTTTAGGATAAGTGCTTGGTTTTAGTGGTACGACAGTATTTCCTCTAAGCACATGTACTATGTACACAAGACGAATTTTCACGTAGAGTTAAGGAGGGATACAGCGTGGCACTCTGGAATTTTATGATATACCCGCGAACCGAATATGTACAAACGTCGATGTGTCCACCTGTTGGACATTCTCTCAATTTGTTTTCATTTTAGTTTTATTTTTAAGTAATTTACTATTTTAGGTGCTGGAGCGCCCGTAATCTTTCCCCAGGTTTTCGTTCATTTGATGTTCGTGCTGTGTTTTGTCGAAACTGCCATGCAGTATCGCGTGTGATATGTGATTTTGCCAATGTTTTGAAGAGAAATAAAGGTTTTTATTTTAACATATTCGCATGTTGTCAATCTTCGCATTCCCTATATTTTCCCTATATATTTTGTGACGTTAATTTATTTTATAAAATGTCTTTTGTTTTGTTTTTAAATAAAATATGTCTTAATTTATAAGATAAACTAATTTAGAAATTTTATGTCTAGCGACCTTTTGCTACATATTTTAATAATTTTGGAGCATTTAAAATATTATCTATTTATTTTTGTACCTAGTTAACTTGAAAATCTTTGGGTTGCTAGTTATATTTTTTTATGCAGCTGAATTAAATAATTTTTAATACAGTAACATACTACATTTAACCATAATGGGTTACAGGCAAAACTATTCCAAAAATATTTTACTCACTGTAAAACGTATGCGATATTTCAGACTTATTTCAGAATTCTTTGAGAACTCATATTTTCTACTTAAATTTTCTGTCCCTGTTGTTAACTTTTTTGTTTTCATATTATTAAATCTAACAAACGTTCTTCTCAAAATTAAGGTGCGGAAAACATAAACACATACCAACACTCATAATAATTACTTATTTAGTTAGAACATAATACTTTAATGTTATTAAATAAATAATAATAATTATTATTTTCGCATGTTAAACTAATTTCTCGGAAATATTCCCCGCTCGTACTTGTATACCTTTGTAAATACCAAATAGTAGACTTAAACAATTTATTGACCCAAACCATCACGTCCACTAAAAGAACTTTGTCCTTCTCATTGTTCTTTGATGATGTCTAGACAATCTTCATTAAGGTAATTCTAGTTATACAGCTTTTTGTAAGATGCAATTATATCTTAGTATCTCTACTTTTGTATTCCTTGTTCTCTATGAACTTTTCCAATTTAATTCTTTTGGATTCTTTCAATTTCTCTCAGATCCCTTCTAATGTCTTAAAGTTTCATCCTTCAAACGGTCTCGTCCATAGTCCCTTCAATGTCCCAGAATTATTTGAAATAAAATCTTTTTCTGCTTTTGCTCGAAATTCATTCATTCAAATATACTCAAGATTTTCTGCAGACTGGACTCGATGGGAAAAAAATTGGATAGGATTGCCTTAGGGCTTTTCTCGATAAACAAATAAATGATACTTTATAAACTTTGCGGCTGGCACTAATGCTGAATTTGCAATTGAAAATCCACAAAATGGGCAACAACTCAATATACAACGCCTGTCACAATCAATATTGGTGAAAAATTTCATCAAATACAAAGGGATGAGGGATTGAAGTGGAATAATTATATTTGTAAAAGATGTTTCCGTTTTGTTTTCGAGAAAATGATATGTTTGTAAGTAGCAGATCAAACATTTGTAGAAAAAATAAAAAGTATAATAATCAAAAAGGTAAGTCTAAAACACAGGGATTTATTTTATAATAAGGTTACAGAAAATTTTATACGGCTTCACAAGGGTAACAAGTAGTCTAAAATTGATTTAAATTGCAGGTGGTGGATGCAAGATAAGAATTGCTACTTTATAGCAAGTAGTGTAAGGCACAGGATTCTATTTTAGGTACATATAAAACTTTTCAATCTGTTTTTATTTCTGTATTTTTGTATTTAAAATAAGGTATTTTATTTCACCAATAAATAGAACACAGTCCATAAAAGCCTCAGTCTATTAGAGCCGATGTAATTTGTATTGGAGTACGTTAAATAACGTTAATGAAAGTCTAGTAGTATGCAAAATTCCTTTCAACAAACTTTTCTAGGTAGGCCAGAGTCTGTTTTAATAGAAAAAATATTTTGTGGCTTTTTTCGTCTATATTTTTTAGAAAACACCTAGTTACTGAAGAATTTTTTGCAGGAGCTATAAGAACTTTCCAAGTTAAAAAAAAGTATGAGCCTTTTCCAAATTCTCACCCCATATCTGCTTTGCATGTCATTGGAAAGTATCCGTTGTGAAAAACTCTTTAAAATTGATTTCAATTTCGGCCTTTGAAATAAATAAAGAAGATTAATTTGTAATGAATTAAATATTCATACATTAAAAAGAAAAATGCATTGCATGGAATTTTTCACTTAGGGTTAATCAAATCTGCAAAGCAAAACATTGTACAAGATTAAGTGCTCCTTAAAATACTTGCAATTAAGAATTTGATAATAAAAAATAAGATTAAGACTTAACGCTCCGAACATCCTTATCAATATCAATTTCATTCACTTTTAATATCGCACTCGATATTTTTATAATTGCCAGTTTATGCCTTGTATTTTGTTTTAAGAAGACCTGTTGAGTAGACAATTGAAACGAAATAGGAGTGCAAACGGATAAACGTGGTTCAAAAATTGTACAACCCTTACATCTTCTATTACGCACTTTTTGCGGAGGCATTCATAAATCAACCCAAAGTAAATTGCTTAAAAGTGTTTTTAAAATTGGGTGTAATTCTTCCAAAGTTATTGTCAGAAGGACAAAATAAGGAGGTAAATATTAAAATTGTAAAACAGAGGCGCATGCATCCAAATATAATTGAAAACCTCTTTTTTGCTTTAAAGGCTGTTGCTAAGTTATTCAGAACGAAGCTGTAGACCTAAATAAGTTCTACTAAATAATGTACATATTAAAATAGCATATTTAATATGAAATAAAATTTATAGAAAATAGAATTTTTTGAAAACTTGGAATTTAATATGTCAAATATTTTTTTTAACTTCTTCATACCCCGCTGTGTTGTACTATACACGTACATTTACACAACCTTGAAAGCACAACTTTTTGTCAAGTGTATTACTTTGTCTTAAGTAAGTCGAACCTAAGTCCTACATCTTAAAAAATACTTCTGAATGATTTATGATGATAAAACTGCTCTTTAATGAAGCAAAATAAAAACTTAGTAACAAAGCACCTAAAGAATGTTAGCGCTCTAGACAGATTGAAGCAGACGTACCTTTATGCTTTTCTATTGTATTCAGGAAACACTTCCTATATGTGCTGTAACAAAAAATATATAGAACAGTAAAACCGCGCAGTTTATAGGCCCTCCTGTTGGAAGTTACTGGATACGGAGACTGAGTAGTTCATTTTTTTTACTAACAAATTGTGGCAGAGCAGTCTGAGGAACGCCCAACAAGCCATTTCAGGCTGCCGTTTGTCTAGGGCTACTTTGAGCGTGGGCACTACTTTGCTAGTAGGAAATACTAAACTGATAATCGTGTGACGACAACGACGTCGAGCATTCAGCAGATGAGGAAGCCCTTTTTCGCTCAGGTTGCCTGCGAGACGAAATAAAAGAAGACGGCTTTTCTGTCATACTTCTATTATTATCCTTTAGCATTTCCCTTTTGGAGTGGCTTTTCACAACAGTGCTCGCTTGATGAATGAAAACGTGCTTTCCCGGTGCATTTCCCTGCTATGCTCCATCTCTGCAGCTAGTGCGCAAGATTTTCCCAACTAAGAGAAAATCCCTCGCAAAGGTGAGTCACTAAGGATTTTTCGGCTAGATAGAAGAGAAGGGAAAGCTCTGTGGTTGCAACTGAGTTGAAAGCCAGATAGGAACGTCGTCGCCGCAGACTGCGCTCTTCGCTGAGCGGACTATTTTCAGTGTATGCTGTGTGAAAATTCGTCGGTCTGAAAGAAAATAGAGGAATATGATTCAGGCTCTGACCCTCTGCCGATGAAAATTTTGAGGTAAAGATCTAGCAGGCCTCAACATCATCAGTTTAGAACGAACGACTGAAGGGTGCTAAGGTCAGTTCCTCGCGCGGTTTGTTTAGGAAAGGTAGTGTTGACCTGACGCGTTCACCGACAAGCCGAAGGGCTCGTACTGGACGCTGCTGATTAATTGTAGAAAAGGGTACAGGGCAACTGTTTCGTGGGCGTCCTTTTTTTAAAGCGGCTGTCGGCGAAAAATAAAATTTCGGACAGTGGCTGTGCCGCGCAGCGGCTGTGTGTAATAAAATCCCGCGGCCTAAAAATAGTTTCTGGAAAATCGGCCAGCAGAGGTTCTGTTGTCGTCCGACGGAAACTGCCAGCTTCGCCGTTCATCGATTTTGCGGGAACGTAATTTGCCAAAAAATTCGAGTTGCCGACGTGCGGCTGTTACAAGGGCGGTTTTGTCGCGTCGACCCTAGAGTGCGGCTAGCGATAGACGCTTCACTTTCAATCAGACGGAATTTATTTTTTCGGCTATTTTTGCGGTGTTGCTTCTACTGGGCTTGGCTGTGCGGCTCGCAACATTCCTATAGCCTAGATTTCGGGAAACTTTTGTTGTTTCTGTTGCGATTTTCAAAGCATTCAATTTTGTAATTCCGCTGGCTTCGAATTCTAAATTTATAATCCACACGGCAAACGACTCGTGCTCCTTGTGGTCACTGTCGTGCTGACGAATAGCGTGGAAAGTGAAATCCATTTTACCTCGGAATTTTATTAAAAATTTCTGATTTTGATTTGGCACCGAATATTTTCGAATATTATTATTTTTTCTTTTGGCTTTTGAAACAGCCCAGCGACGACGGTGTGTTAGCTGCGGGCATATTTTTGTACTTTCAAAGGGAGTTTGGTGCACAAGTGCTGATTTGAGAATCTGTGGCTAAGCAAAAACTAGAATTGACTGAGTCACAGTGAAGCAGGAAGGATTACGTCTTAGCTGGATAGGATTTAACAATTTCACATAAGGGTAAGTGGGTGTCCCGGACCCTGCGGGCTCCTTGGTTTAGCATAATTAAAGTGTGCCACAAAGCACCTCAGAAGTGCTCTTCTCTGTTAACTAAGTTTTTCCTTGAGTTGTGGCCCATTCGCTCCGGCTACAAAGTCTCACATGCACAAAGGCCCTTAAGTGGGAACCAAAAGCAATTTTAATTACGTTCCCGGGGAGTTTTAACATATTGTGGGTGCTAATTAAAGAAAATTGGAGTTGAAGTTCGGGAGCTTGCTTAGAACGTCGGAATTTATTGCACATCCCGCCAGCTCGCCGGGCGAGGAATTTTAATTTTCTCCTTCGCATTACTCCACATGATTAAAGGCATTCTCCGGGAATGTCTTGTAAAAATACACGCAACATTCTCCGCACCGTTTCGGCCGAAAATTTCGGAAACTCCTAACCATCATCGCCCTGCACTTGCTTCATTTAAGGGATGCTGTGGTGGAGCTGCGGTACAGCACCAGTGGAGTTTTATTGTTTTTCCGCTTACTCGCCGTCTTCGGTGTCTTCCTTGGGTGGCGGAGGAGGATCTGCTACGCCATGGTACTCTGAATGTATGCAGGATTAATAATGCTTTGGTGGACATGTGCCAAGATAAGCTCTCATCAACATCAATTATTCTGTCTGTCTAGGAATTCGCGAGATTTTGAAGAAGTCTTTTTTGGATGTTTCCTTAGCTAGTTGTAATTTCCGAGCAGGAGTATCCAGCAGGCGGGGGACTGGACTCATGATTTATTCGCTTGAAGTGTCGTGCTAGAAATTCATTACAGTTTTTATTGCGCCACTTGATTAACTAGTTTTTATAATTATGGGGTTGATATTAATATCAGGTGAATTTGTAATTTAAATTGTTTTGGTAAGTCTTTAATTATATACAAAAGAAGAAATTATTATTAGTGGCGATCTTTAATACTCTTAGTTATTTTTTTGTTATTATTCAAGAAATTTCAGAAAACTGTTCTCATGCAGTGTATGTGACTTCCTCATAACTTACTAGGACAATTTTCGTGAAACGTTTTACAGTTTACTCAATATTAATAAATCTATATCAAAGGATATCTAGCTAAGCCCTCGCCTCCATTTTTCCTTGATTTCCCATATTGTTACGTCTATGAGTATGGGTATCTACAAAAAGGTTTTAATAAATAGAGTTCAAGACAGAGTTTTTCTTCGTCCCCTTTTTCTCTTGTAGCCTAAGTGGGAATGTGTAAAATGTTTCAGCAAATACATTTCAGTGCTAAGTTTCTCTTCCATATTTCCTCTTTTACCTATACTATTACTCCTTTGGCTATGAGTATATTTACCTTCCTTTTTTTAGCACACTATTTTTGCACTTTATGCCTAATCATTTTAACTGGTGGAAGTAATCATATTTGTGTAATATTAAGATGGATTTCAAAATGATCTGAAATCAAAAGATTGATTTTTGAACAACTAAAATTATTCATATGAAAATGTCCAAATGGTATCGAATTTAAAATTACCCGTCATTACCAATGAATTACTCGCATTATATTTAAAGCTTTACGTGTGGGCTTTCCTTTACAATAATCTCCCTGTACCTTCCATACAGGATTTGTCAGAAACCATCCAGGCTAAAAAGTTCCTTTCGAAATCACATTTTTCCTCAGCAAATAATCTTTTAAAGGGCATTTTTCATGTCTGGCTCTTATATCCAAATATGTATGATGTTGTTTTATTGTCCTTATTAAAATTTTTAATATTTTAGAATTAAGGAACTAATGTGAATATCGAAAAACATCTATTGAAAAAATTTTAACTTTTTTATCATTTCTAAAAAGAAAATCATATTAATAATATTTGCAAACGCGCCCTGTATACGTAAATACTGTTAATTTAATGTGACCTTAAGGCCGACACATGTTCACGTCATGGTCCTTCAGGAGTTGCGTGCGTTACGGACAGGAATCATATAGATTCTTCTATATTACATTTCTACCGCAAACATCAAACGTACTACAAATTTCTATACGCATATCCATACATTTTGTCATTTCTATTTTTAGCTCAACATTTTTCGAGTGAACATAATTTAGATTCTACATTTTTTGTAAAGTAATTATTTTTCTTTCAAATGAAATCGAGTTCGACTTTTACGGAAAAATATTCTTTTAACAAAATAAGCCGTACATTCTCAACGAAAAGAGTTATATACACAAAACTCAAATATACACATTTGTTGTCTGATTTTTATATTTTTAATGCCCTTCAACATTTCAATTAAGTTCCAATTTTGTCTAACTTTTAATATTGTGTTTTCTTCACATAAAATTTTCTTACAACTTTGTTGTTATGAAACAGTAAGGACTTTAAAATGAAAATAAATTGTAGAGGTAATAGCTTTCCTCTAGTCATTTTAAAATTAACAAAATTTTCAGATTAAAATCATAGGAATCTTTGAATATCATATTTACATTATATAAAATAATAACTGTGAATAGCAAAAGCTATAGTAAATTATTCTCGTTGAGTATGAAGTACTAACTTTCAGACCGAAGATGTGTTGCCCAGGTTGCTTAATGAATCTTGAATTTTTTTATAACTTTACATTTGGGTCTACAGTGGTAATCTCATCCAAACTATGCCCACTTAAATTAGTTCCCATTTTCATAAATTTTTTAGGAAAATATTAACAAGCTCTTTTTTGTATTGTCCTATAATTGTGTTCTTGACAAGTCAGTTTCTGAATCCTATAGAAATTAATTAGATCTAAGTTGAATGTGAGCTTGTGCGCGATCCGTATTCTTGTATATCTCATTAATTTTATTAATTAGCTCCGGTTCAATTAAGCGACAATTAATTTTGATAAGGTCGCCTGATGTCATCTCGTCAAAGGTCTAGCCCCGGCGTGTGTACAGACGCTATTATATCACCTCCCGAACAGTGGGACATCTAATAGAGCCTACATCTGCCCCTGACGGTGGGATCACATATTCTCACACGAAGACAGGACTATCCCTCATGGTTGTGGGGGAGGCATCCGTGTCTGTTTTACCACCCACAGATTCAGTAGCGGGGCGGGGGGTGACGGCGACCTTTAATGGAATTTCGAAAGACACTTGAGGCAATTAGGAAGAACTTGATCGGCGATTAACGACTGCTGCCCGGACTAGGGCCGGAGCAGAGCCGCGTGCACTTTTCAAGGATTACGTTTACGAGGACTCGGCCTTAGAGAGTTCTCGCTGTGCACAGCGTTGACATCGCCGACACTATCCCGCCGATTATATCTGGAGCTGGGATCCAAGGCGGAGCAGGAGTCAGTGCCCTTTCGGTGTAACTGGAGCGGCAGCGGATTTAATCAATAGGGAAAAAGAATCGCTTTTGTGTTGTCGGCACTAGCTTTAAAGGAGTTCCACACATGGCTGCGATGCTATGCACCACCGTGCACAGTTGCCTGCATTTTTTTCGAGGACGGGGGAAGAAGACAGTGCAAATGTTTTCCAAGTTACACCCAACTTGAACGAATATCTGAATCAAACCCGGTTTCGGTTGCGTTGATTGTAAAGACCCCTTCTTGGCCCTATGTGGTCCAATCGGACTCTTTGACAAATTGGCTGGGAATCAATTTAGCTCTTTTCTGGTTCCCATCCACTTCCACATTCCCTTTTTTATTATCTCTAGCGCCCGTGCGCTTTTCATTACCTTCCGGTGGACGAGGAACATCCTTCCTTAAT
Organism: Proctacanthus coquilletti; assembly: GCA_001932985.1. Taxonomy (NCBI): domain Eukaryota; kingdom Metazoa; phylum Arthropoda; class Insecta; order Diptera; family Asilidae; genus Proctacanthus; species Proctacanthus coquilletti. The sequence goes on from MNCL01000071.1 coordinate 597,339, forward strand.
AGCAGAATCACGTGAGAATTGAATTCTCATTTCCTTATCTTGTGAGCTGCGATATCTCTTGAAGGCTGACTGCGGAGATTCGGTGGTTGAGTGATTTATGTGGAGACTCCGTCCTGCTCATTCTTAGTAGAGTGCACAGGACGTGTGCAGCTCCTGTTCCCCGACCATGAGCATTTCTGGACGAAAACATGACAAGGGTTTGGTTTGGTCCTTGCGCGACAATTGTTCGAAAATGGCGGGGTTGTTCGGGGGAGTCTACGTATGTGAAATGGTGTCACCATCCGGGGAATTGTAGAATTTTTTTGGCTGCCTGATATTCGCTTGTTGTACTCTTAAATTCTAACGCGAAGCACAGATACGTATTTTTCTGAATATTGAACATGTGTTGTGTGGATGCTGATAACGTATACTGCGTAACACTAGTTATATTAATTAGCTTTTGGTGGTTCATAATTTATTTTTTATACTTATATTATTATTAGTACTTTTTTCCTTTGCTAGATTTTGCTAGTGGTTCCATTTGCGTGGATGCAATGGTTCTGTCCTCATGGCTACGTTATCATTCGTATATCTGGATTTCAGGCAAATAACGAGAAAGCAAAATTTATGCAGTTAGTCCTATGTAATATCTTACTAAGCACACAGAAGTAATTAAAATAGGGTATTCATAGCAAAGACCTGAAAGGTTCATGGAATGTCTTGATTCAGTTTTAAAAAAATAACATATGATAAAAATTCAAGCTTTTTTAAAGGTTTTTTATTTATTTTCTAACGATATAATAATAAAAGCCTTTAATTTTACATTCTTAAGGCTATGTAGAAGTAAAAGATATGTTTTTTAAAAACAAAAACTATTAAATTTCTTTTTATCACAGAAACCTGCCTCGGCCCCTTCTTAAAAGTGGAAAGGTTGTTAGATCAGATAGTTCAGTGGTTCTCGAATTATACGCGAGTAGATAGATAGATATTGTATTTTGATAGATAGATATTGTACTTTACAAGTTCAAAGAAGAGATATGTTTGAAAGGGTAGTTGTAGGAAGTCCCTGGTTCCAAACCCAGTGTAGTATTTTAGTAAGAATGCTGTCCAATTTCTTTATAAGGTATTTCAATGGTAATAATAAGTATGGCTACAGCACTATATAAAATATGGTATGTAAAACTAGATTTTTCTCCTTTTTGTAGGATATTATATTCAAAATTATAATAAAAAATTAATTTAAAGAATTTAATATGAGATGTTTTCCGATATTGAACATTTTCTTCTAGTCGCTTTATGGATGTTAGGACTCCCCTAAAAACGCTTGGTATATCAATTTCGGGCCACAACATTAATTTGGACGTCATTGCATTAGTCACGTGTTATGTGTAGCACGTACAATCGCCTTCTATAATTCCGTCATGATTTATGGAGCGGCCGATCGAAATGCTTCAGTAAGTTTTCCAACCACTGCTTGAAATTGGTACGAAAATCGGCTCATACATTTGACTTCCCCCCCATTTGCGCACTAATTAATGATATTGATAAGAACAGTGATTACATCCAAATCAGACGGGCCCACGCGAGCCCATAAAGGCTCAATTGTAGCCAGAGGGCCCATAACGTTGTAACCTCTTTGCATCGCCATTTTGTGTGTAATGCTCAACTCTTCCGCGCAATTTATACACTCCATCGGTGCAGTAATTTGCGGCTCGTTAATTGCAACCATTTCCAATCAATTACACGAAGCTCGAGTAATTTCTTCCTCGGATTAATAAATGTTTTCACCTCGCTCGCATTATGATAAATGCAATGCATCGGCCCTGAATAAATAAAGTCAAACGCATGAATAATGCGAAAATGGAGCGGTATCACAGAGGCCCCGTTGTGTCCCGCGTGCGCCACCTCCTCACTGTAATGCGGCAAACCTGCGTCCTTATCACCGTCCACAAAAATCTGCATTCGCTGCGAGCCTGACAATTATTTCTCCATTAAATTATTTTCAGGATATTATGGTCGACAGAGGTGTTATTACCGTCCTGGGGCGTAATTAATTTACATCGAACATTTTAATTACACCACGCTCAAGATTACCCCCGGTATAGACGTATCTAGATGCCTGCATAGTATCGACAGGAGTGCGTTCCGCTGAAGGGGACGGTCAAGCGTATCCTATCGGAAACAGCAGTGCAAAAGCGCACTCAGAACGACTAGTAGGTCATCATTTTGTGACTTAATACCTCCACTTTTAGTTATTTCTTATAATTAGCGTGCACAATCATTAGAATCCCTTTATAAAATCAATCCCTTTTACTTTTATCGCGTCTTTGGGTTTAGTGCTGGCATTCGTGTGGACAAAGTGGCCTAATGTTTAATTACAGAATGCAGATTATATCGCCAAATATAGGATTTTTCTGTGAAGTTACCTCGCAAACGCACTAGAGTCGGTATTAAGCAAATAGAGTAAGGCGAACTCAGTGGTGAAACTTAATCAATAACCGGTGGGGTGTACTAGTTACCTGTTCACATATGAATTTTAAGAGTATGACTAATCTTTTTAGTTAAAAAATGGGTAAATCGAAGAGAAGTTTTTTAAATTTTATCATGGTCTTTTTCAAGTTTTGAGCGCCATTTGTTCAAAGTATAGATATTTAGGAATCTTTTGAGGCCCCTAACGTTATTT